>CM061752.1:49867067-50287319 GCA_030979885.1 Lolium multiflorum | reverse complement strand
GATTCAAATGAACATAAAAATTCAAAAAAATCGAAAGAATGAAAAACCCAAAGCACATAGCCTTCTTATGTCATATATTAAGCATTCAAGTTGATAAACATGGTCTAGACATATTCAAACCAGAAAAATCATGTATCTACCCCCTATTGACACCTTGTCTTATGAAGTCAAGCATGAAAAGAAATGAAGTGGTTTGGGTTTCAAACATGGTAAATTCAAGAACCTCCCAAAAGCTTCATTTTAGAGTTACTAAGAGAAAGATCCAGACTTAATTACCTTATCATTTTCACATATTAAACTTGTTTAAATCTTGCTCAACAAACCTAGGATTTTACCAAGATTCTCAAATGGGCATAAAAATCAAAAAATGAAATACCAATGCACATAGTCCTCTTATATGTCATATAGCTAGTAAGCATTCAAGTTGATAAACAAGGTCTAGACATATTCAAACGAGAGAAATCATGTATCTACCCCTAACCCTAAACTCTGTCTCATGAAGTCAAGCGCATGAAGATATGTGGTTTTTGGTTTCAAACATGGAAATTTCAAAAACCTCCAAAAATTCAGCTTCATTTTAGAGCGACTAAGAAGGATCGATGCTTTTACCTTTTCATTTCCATGTTTTAAACTTATTTAAATCTTGGTCAAACCTAGGATTTGACCAAGATTCAAATGGGCATAAAAAAAAAGACAAAAAATCTAAAGAATGAAAAACCAAAGCACATAGCCTTCTTAATTATGTCATATAGTAAACACTCAAGTTGATAAACAAGGTCTAGACATATTTCAAACCAAAAAAATCATGTGTATATCTACCCCTATTTTCATTTCACACGTCTTATGAAGTCAATCTAGGATTTGACCAAGATTCAAATGGGCATAAAATTAAAAAACAGAAAAATGAAAAACCAGAGCACATATAGTCTTCTTATATGTCATATAGTAAGCATTAAAGTTGATAAACAAGGTCAAGACATATTCAAAACAAACAAATCATGTATCTACCCCTAACCCCTAAACTCTAAGTCTTATGAAGAAGTCAAACATGAAGATAAGTGGTTTTGGGTTTCAAAACATGGAAATTTCAAAAACAAAAAACTTCATTAATTTTTAGAATTGACTAAGAGAGATACGAGGCTTCCATTTCATTTCCATATTTCTATACTTGTTAAATCTTAGTCAAACCTAGGATTTGACCAAGATTCAGATGGGCAAATGTGCATCAAAATTCCAAAAAATCAGAAAATGAAAAACCAAAGCACATAGTTTTCTTATGTCACATACATATATATAGTAAGCATTCAAAAGTTCATAAACAAGGTCTAGACATATTCAAACCAGACAAATCATGTACACCCTAACCCTAAACTTTGTCTTAATTATATATGAAGTCAAGCATGAAGTCAAGCATGAAGAGAAGTGGTTTGGGTTTCAAACATGGAAATTTCAAAAACCTCCCAAAAAGCTTCATTTTAATTAGTGGCTGGTTAATTAAGAAGGATCCATGATGAATTACCTTTTCATTGTCATGTTTTAAACTTGTTTAAATCTTGGTCGAACCTAGGATTTGACCAAGATTCAAATGGGCATAAAAATTCAGAAAAAAATCGAAAGAATGAAAGACCAAAGCACATAGCCTTCTTATGTCATATAGTAAGCATTCAAGTTGATAAACATGGTCTAGATCGTATTCAAACCAGAAAAATCATGTATCTACCCTAACCCTAAACTACATCTTATGAAGTCAAGCATGAAAAAAAGAAGTGGTTTTGGGTTTCAAACATGGTAAATTCAAGAACCTCCCAAAAGCTTCATTTTATAGTTACTAAGAGAAAGATCCAGACTTAATTACCTTATCATTTTCACATGTTAAACTTGTATAAATCTTGCTCAACAAACCTAGGATCTTACAAGATTCTCAAATGGGCATAAAAATCAAAAAATGAAATACCAAAGCACATAGCATTCGTTGGGAACCCAGAGGAAGGAAGGTATGATGCGCACGGTAGCAAGTTTTCCCTCAGAAAGAAACCAGGGTTATCGAACCAGTTGGAGCCAAGAAGCACGTTGAAGGTTGATGAGTCGCGAAATGTGATGCGGCGCAACACGAGGGGCCAACGCGGAACATGCACAACACAACCCAAGTACTTTGTCCCAAGCAGGTGAGTTGTCAATCTCCACGGCTGTAACAAAGGATTAAACGTATCCAGTGGAAGATGTTTGCAAAGCAAACAGTAAAAAGTATTGCAGAAGATTGTATGCTATGTAAAGAATAGGACCGGGGTCCACGAGTTCACTAGAGGTGTCTCTCCCATAAGATAAGCATGTTAGGTGAACAAATTACGGTCGGGCAATTGACAAATAGAGAAAGGCATAACAATGCATATACATGATATGATAAATATAGTGAGATTTAATTGGGCATTACGACAAAGTACATGGACCGCCATCCAACTGCATCTATGCCTAAAAAGTCCACCTTCAGGTTATCATCCGAACCCCCTCCAGTATTAAGTTGCAAAGCAACAGACAATTGCATTAAGTATGGTGCGTAATGTAATCAGCAACTACATCCTTAGACATAGCATCAATGTTTTATCCCTAGTGGCAACAGCACATCCACAACCTTAGAACTTTCTCTGTCACTGTCCGAGATTCAATGGAGGCATGAACCACTATCGAGCATAAATACTCCCTCTTGGAGTTAAGAGCAAAAACTTGGCCAGAGCCTCTACTAATAACTGAGAGCATGCAAGATCATAAACAACACATGAACAATAGATTGATAATCACCATAATCACAGTACTCTCTATCCATCGGATCCTGACAAACACAACATATAGAATTACGAGATAGATGTCTTGATCATGTTAGGCAGCTCAAGATCCAACAATGAAGCACAACAGGAAAGCGACCATCTAGCTCTGCTGGACCCTTGGTCAGGGGTGGACTACTCACTCATCCTCCGGAGCGACCATGGCGGTGTAGAGTCCTCAGGAGATGAATCCCCTCCGGGGGGGTCTGGCGATCTCAAATCCCCGAGATGGGATTATGCGGCGACGTCTGCGCAGGTTTCGTATCGTGGCTCTCGGTACTGGGGGTTTCGCGAGGCTTTAAGTAGGCGGAGGTCAACGCGGGGGCCCGAGGCGGGAGGTAGTCGGCGCGGCCGGGCACAGACGCGCCGACCACCTGGCTGCCTCGTGGCCCCGTTATCTCTTCGGTCTTGGAAGCTTCGTGCAAAAGCCAGGACCCAGGCGAAAGTTTCGTCAATTCAGAATATTTCTTTACTAGGATTTATGAAACCAAAAAAAAAGCAACCGGCTCTTCGGCATCTTGTTAATAGTTAGTTCCAGAAAATGCATAAATATGACATATAATGTGAATAAAACATGTAGGTATCATCAATAAAGTAACATGGAACATAAGAAATTATCGATACGTTGGAGACGTATCAAATACCAATGCACATAGTCGTCTTAATGTCATATAGCTAGTAAGCATTCAAGTTGATAAACAAGGTCTAGACATATTCAAACAAGACAAATCATGTATCTACCCCCTATCGACCCTAAACCGTCTTATGATCAAGCATGAAGAGAAGTGGTTTTGGGTTTCAAACATGGAAATTTCAAAAACCTCCCAAAAATTCATTTTAGAAGCGACTAAGAGGATCGATGCTTACCTTTTCATTTTCATGTTTTAAACTTGTTTAAATCTTGGTCAAATCTAGGATTTGACCAAGACTCAAATGGGCATAAAATAAAAAAACCGAAAATGAAAAACCAAAGCGCACATAGTCTTCTTATATGTCATATAGTAAGCATTAAAGTTGATAAACAAGGTCTAGACATATTCAAACTAGCTAGACAAATCATGTATCTACCCCCTAACCCTAACTCTGTCTTATGACGAAGTCAAGCATGAAGATAAGTGGTTTTAGGTTTCAAACATGGAAATTTCAAGTACGTCCCAAAAGCTTCATATATTTTAGAGTGACTAATTAAGAAGGATCTTGGATTACGTTTTCATTTTCATGCTTGAAACTTGTTTAAATCTTGGTTGAACCTAGGATTTGACCAGAATCAAATGTGCATAAAATTCTTAAAAAATAGAAAAATGAAAAACAAAAGCACATGGTCTTCTTATGTCATATAGTAAGCATTCAAGTTGATAAACAAGGTTTAGACATATTCAAACCAGGACAAATCATGTATCTGCCCTAACCCTAAACTCGGTCTTATGAAGTCTAGCATGAGGAGAAGTCGTTTTGGGTTTCAAACGTTTAAGCCAAAAGCCCCATTTCAAATATTTCAAACTTATTCAAATTTGGTTCAAATTTGAAAGACACACAAGTTATAGCACACATAGTGCATACATTCTCACACATACTGCACTAGATGCTAACCCGGCCTATAGTTTGAGGCCATTGGATGAGGTCGAAAAAATCTTGGATTAGAAATGGGGTTGTTCGAACCCCGTAGTTGGATTTTGAACCTTGTCTGTAGTACTGGGCAAAACCCTAGTTTAACCTATTTAATTATAGATTCGTAGGTCGATTTTTCTACCTTTTTATTATTACTATGCACATGTGTGTTTGCCCGTCGAGTGAAACTCGGAGGAAGAGGGATCACTCGGAAGGAGAGAAGGATGGTGTCTCCCCTTTTCGGGTGATGATGTTGACTTTATTGGGTTTGTCAGTGAGCAGGAGAGTGCGAGCGAGCGATATGAGTCGAGCGAGGCCGAGAATGAGAGATTTGTTTTTTTTGAGAGGGACGACCGAAGGATCCACAGACTTCCAATACGCATCCTGATGCGTCTTCTCTTGACAAAGAAAATGGCTGGGAGTTTGCGTACCTATTGCACGTGACTTGTGCTCACTGAAGTGTGGGACCTCACGCATGGGCACCACACGTAAGTGACAGACCTGTTGGTGTAAAAACTCGGTTGATTATTATAGTGCATTAGAACAAAGTTTCCTATGGATTCAAGGGTAGGAAATCCAAGTTAACTCATTTACATGACATTATTTTTTCCATGAAGCAAAGTTAACGCACCTATCAATTGGTACATTTTGGAGTGACTAAGAAGGATCCAGGCTTACTTATTCGTTTTCACGTGTAAAACTTGTCTAAATCTTGGTCAAACAAAATTGGCAGAAAATTCAAAAAAAAACAGAAAAATGAAAAACCAAAGCACATAGTCTTCTTATGTCATGTAAGCATTAAAGTTGATAAACAAGGTCTAGACATATTCAAACCATACTAATCATGTATCTACCCTAACCCCTAAACTATGTCTTAAGAAGTCAAGAATGAAAAGTGGTTTTGGGTTTCAAACATGGACATTTCAAAAACCTCCCAAAACTTCATTTTAGGGTGAGTAAGAAGGATACAGGCTTCCCTTTTCATTTTCATGTTCTATACTTGTTTAAATCTTGGTCAAACCTAGGATTTGACCAAGATTCAAATGGGCACAAAAAAATAAAAAAAGCACATAGTGTTCTTATGTCATATCGTAAGCATTCAAGTTGATAAACAAGGTCTAGATATATCCAAATTAACCAGACAAATCATGTATCTACCCCCTATCGACCCTAAACTTCGTCTTATGAAGTCAAGCATGAAGAGAAGTGGTTTTGGGTTTCAAACATGGAAATTTCAAAAACCTCCCAAAATTCAGCTTCATTTTAGAGCGACTAAGAAGGATCGATGCTTTTACCTTTTCATTTCCATGTTTTAAACTTATTTAAATCTTGGTCAAACCTAGGATTTGACCAAGATTCAAATGGGCATAAAAATTCAGACAAAAAATCTAAAGAATGAAAAACCAAAGCACATAGCCTTCTTAATTATGTCATATAGTAAACACTCAAGTTGATAAACAAGGTCTAGACATATTCAAACCAGAAAAATCATGTCTATATCTACCCCTAACCCTAAACTCTGTATTATGAAGTCAATCTCTAGGATTTGACCAAGATTCAAATGGGCATAAAATAAAAAAACAGAAAAATGAAAAACCAAAGCGCACATGGTCTTCTTATATGTCATATAGTAAGCATTAAAGTTGATAAACAAGGTCTGGACATATTCAAACTAGCTAGACAAATCATGTATCTACCCCCTAACCCTAAACTCTGTCTTATGACGAAGTCAAGAGCATGAAGATAAGTGGTTTTGGGTTTCAAACATGGAAATTTCAAAAACCTCCCAAAAACTTCATTAATTTTAGGGTGACTAAGAAGGATACAGGCTTCCATTTTCATTTCCATGTTCTATACTTGTTTAAATCTTGGTAAAACCTAGGATTTGACCAAGATTCAAATGTGCATCAAAATTCCAAAAAAAATCAGAAAAATGAAAAACCAAAGCACATAGTTTTCTTATGTCACATACATATATATAGTAAGCATTCAAAAGTTCATAAACAAGGTCTAGACATATTCAAACCAGACAAATCATGTACCTCCTAACCCTAAACTTTGTCTTAATTATATATGAAGTCAAGCATGAAGCAGAGAAGTGTGGTTTTGGGTTTCAAACATGGAAATTTCAAAAACCTCCCAAAAAGCTTCATTTTAATTAGACTGGCTGGTTAATTAAGAAGGATCCATGATGAATTACCTTTTCATTGTCATGTTTTAAACTTGTTTAAATCTTGGTCGAACCTAGGATTTGACCAAGATTCAAATGGGCATAAAAATTCAGAAAAAAATCGAAAGAATGAAAAACCAAAGCACATAGCCTTCTTATGTCATATAGTAAGCATTCAAGTTGATAAACATGGTCTAGACATATTCAAACCAGAAAAATCATGTATCTACCTAACCCTAAACTCTGTCTTATGAAGTCAAGCATGAACAGAAGTACGGTGGTTTTGGTAAATTCAAGAACCTCCCAAAAGCTTCATTTTAGAGTTACTAAGAGAAAGATCCAGACTTAATTACCTTATCATTTTCACATGTTAAACTTGTATAAATCTTGCTCAACAAACCTAGGATCTTACCAAGATTCTCAAATGGGCATAAAAATCAAAAAATGAAATACCAATGCACATAGTCCTCTTAATGTCATATAGCTAGTAAGCATTCAAGTTGATAAACAAGGTCTAGACACATTCAAACAAGACAAATCATGTATCTACCCCCTATCGACCCTAAACTTCGTCTTATGAAGTCAAGCATGAAGAGAAGTGGTTTTGGGTTTCAAACATGGAAATTTCAAAAACCTCCCAAAATTCAGCTTCATTTTAGAGCGACTAAGAAGGATCGATGCTTACCTTTTCATTTCCATGTTTTAAACTTGTTTAAATCTTGGTCAAATCTAGGATTTGACCAAGACTCAAATGGGCATAAAATAAAAAAACCGAAAAATGAAAAACCAAAGCGCACATAGTCTTCTTATATGTCATATAGTAAGCATTAAAGTTGATAAACAAGGTCTAGACATATTCAAACTAGCTAGACAAATCATGTATCTACCCCCTAAAACCCCTAAACTCTGTCTTATGACGAAGTCAAGCATGAAGATAAGTGGTTTTAGGTTTCAAACATGGAAATTTCAAGTACGTCCCAAAAGCTTCATATATTTTAGAGTGACTAATTAAGAAGGATCTTGGATTACGTTTTCATTTTCATGCTTGAAACTTGTTTAAATCTTGGTTGAACCTAGGATTTGACCAGAATCAAATGTGCATAAAATTCTTAAAAAAATAGAAAAATGAAAAACAAAAGCACATGGTCTTCTTATGTCATATAGTAAGCATTCAAGTTGATAAACAAGGTTTAGACATATTCAAACCAGACAAATCATGTATCTACCCCTAACCCTAAACTCGGTCTTATGAAGTCTAGCATGAGGAGAAGTCGTTTTGGGTTTCAAACGTTTAAGCCAAAAGCCCCATTTCAAATATTTCAAACTTATTCAAATTTGGTTCAAATTTGAAAGACACACAAGTTATAGCACACATAGTGCATACATTCTCACACATACTGCACTAGATGCTAACCCGGCCTATAGTTTGAGGCCATTGGATGAGGTCGAAAAAAATCTTGGATTAGAAATGGGGTTGTTCGAACCCCGTAGTTGGATTTTTTGAACCTTGATCTGTAGTACTGGGCAAAACCCTAGTTTAACCTATTTAATTATAGATTCGTAGGTCGATTTTTCTACCTTTTTATTATTACTATGCAGCACATGTGTGTTTGCCCGTCGAGTGAAACTCGGAGGAAGAGGGATCACTCGGAAGGAGAGAAGAAGGGAGAGAATTATGGTGTCTCCCCTTTTTCGGGTGATGATGTTGACTTTTGTGCAGGGTTTGTCAGTGAGCAGAGCGAGCGAGCGAGCGAGTCGAGCGAGGCCGAGAATGAGAGAGATTTGTTTTTTTTTTGAGAGGGACGACCGAAGGATCCAGAAGGACCCACAGACTTCCAATACGCATCCTGATGCGTCTTCTCTTGACAAAGAAAATGGCTGGGAGTTTGCGTACCTATTGCACGTGACTTGTGCTCACTGAAGTGTGGGACCTCATGGGCACCACACGTAAGAGAGACCTGTTGGTGTAAAAACTCGGTTGATTATTATAGTGCATTAGAACAAAGTTTCCTATGGATTCAAGGGTAGGAAATCCAAGTTAACTCATTTACATGACATTATTTTTTCCATGAAGCAAAGTTAACGCACCTATCAATTGGTACATTTTGGAGTGACTAAGAAGGATCCAGGCTTACTTATTCGTTTTCACGTGTAAAACTTGTCTAAATCTTGGTCAAACAAAATTGGCAGAAAATTAAAAAAAACAGAAAAATGAAAAACCAAAGCACATAGTCTTCTTATGTCATGTAGTAAGCATTAAAGTTGATAAACAAGGTCTAGACATATTCAAACCATACTAATCATGTATCTACCCGCTAACCCCTAAACTATGTCTTAAGAAGTCAAGAATGAAGAGAAGTGGTTTTGGGTTTCAAACATGGACATTTCAAAAACCTCCCAAAACTTCATTTTAGGGTGAGTAAGAAGGATACAGGCTTCCCTTTTCATTTTCATGTTCTATACTTGTTTAAATCTTGGTCAAACCTAGGATTTGACCAAGATTCAAATGGGCACAAAAAAATAAAAAAAGCACATAGTGTTCTTATGTCATATCGTAAGCATTCAAGTTGATAAACAAGGTCTAGATATATCCAAATTAACCAGACAAATCATGTATCTACCCCCTATCGACCCTAAACTTCGTCTTATGAAGTCAAGCATGAAGAGAAGTGGTTTTG
Organism: Lolium multiflorum; assembly: GCA_030979885.1. NCBI lineage: Eukaryota > Viridiplantae > Streptophyta > Magnoliopsida > Poales > Poaceae > Lolium > Lolium multiflorum. Next base: position 50,278,044 of record CM061752.1, on the reverse strand, counting down.
GGTTTCAAACATGGAAATTTCAAAAACCTCCCAAAATTCAGCTTCATTTTAGAGCGACTAAGAAGGATCGATGCTTTTACCTTTTCATTTCCATGTTTTAAACTTATTTAAATCTTGGTCAAACCTAGGATTTGACCAAGATTCAAATGGGCATAAAAATTCAGACAAAAAATCTAAAGAATGAAAAACCAAAGCACATAGCCTTCTTAATTATGTCATATAGTAAACACTCAAGTTGATAAACAAGGTCTAGACATATTCAAACCAGAAAAATCATGTGTATATCTACCCCTAACCCTAAACTCTGTATTATGAAGTCAATCTCTAGGATTTGACCAAGATTCAAATGGGCATAAAATAAAAAAACAGAAAAATGAAAAACCAAAGCACACATAGTCTTCTTATATGTCATATAGTAAGCATTAAAGTTGATAAACAAGGTCTGGACATATTCAAACTAGCTAGAAAAATCATGTATCTACCCCCTAACCCCTAAACTCTGTCTTATGACGAAGTCAAGCATGAAGATAAGTGGTTTTGGGTTTCAAACATGGAAATTTCAAAAACCTCCCAAAAACTTCATTAATTTTAGGGTGACTAAGAAGGATACAGGCTTCCATTTTCATTTCCATGTTCTATACTTGTTTAAATCTTGGTCAAACCTAGGATTTGACCAAGATTCAAATGTGCATCAAAATTCCAAAAAAATCAGAAAAATGAAAAACCAAAGCACATAGTTTTCTTATGTCACATACATATATATAGTAAGCATTCAAAAGTTCATAAACAAGGTGTAGACATATTCAAACCAGACAAATCATGTACCTCCTAACCCTAAACTTTGTCTTAATTATATATGAAGTCAAGCATGAAGCAGAGAAGTGTGGTTTTGGGTTTCAAACATGGAAATTTCAAAAACCTCCCAAAAAGCTTCATTTTAATTAGACTGGCTGGTTAATTAAGAAGGATCCATGATTAATTACCTTTTCATTGTCATGTTTTAAACTTGTTTAAATCTTGGTCGAACCTAGGATTTGACCAAGATTCAAATGGGCATTAAAATTCAGAAAAAATCGAAAGAATGAAAGACCAAAGCACATAGCCTTCTTATATGTCATATAGTAAGCATTCAAGTTGATAAACATGGTCTAGACATATTCAAACCAGAAAAATCATGTATCTACCCCTAACCCTAAACTCTGTCTTATGAAGTCAAGCATGAAAAGAAGTACGGTGGTTTTGGGTTTCAAACATGGTAAATTCAAGAACCTCCCAAAAGCTTCATTTTAGAGTTACTAAGAGAAAGATCCAGACTTAATTACCTTATCATTTTCACATGTTAAACTTGTATAAATCTTGCTCAACAAACCTAGGATCTTACCAAGATTCTCAAATGGGCATAAAAATCGAAAAATGAAATACCAATGCACATAGTCCTCTTAATGTCATATAGCTAGTAAGCATTCAAGTTGATAAACAAGGTCTAGACACATTCAAACAAGACAAATCATGTATCTACCCCCTATCGACCCTAAACTTCGTCTTATGAAGTCAAGCATGAAGAGAAGTGGTTTTGGGTTTCAAACATGGAAATTTCAAAAACCTCCCAAAATTCAGCTTCATTTTAGAGCGACTAAGAAGGATCGATGCTTACCTTTTCATTTCCATGTTTTAAACTTGTTTAAATCTTGGTCAAATCTAGGATTTGACCAAGACTCAAATGGGCATAAAATAAAAAAACCGAAAAATGAAAAACCAAAGCGCACATAGTCTTCTTATATGTCATATAGTAAGCATTAAAGTTGATAAACAAGGTCTAGACATATTCAAACTAGCTAGACAAATCATGTATCTACCCCCTAAAACCCCTAAACTCTGTCTTATGACGAAGTCAAGCATGAAGATAAGTGGTTTTAGGTTTCAAACATGGAAATTTCAAGTACGTCCCAAAAGCTTCATATATTTTAGAGTGACTAATTAAGAAGGATCTTGGATTACGTTTTCATTTTCATGCTTGAAACTTGTTTAAATCTTGGTTGAACCTAGGATTTGACCAGAATCAAATGTGCATAAAATTCTTTAAAAAATAGAAAAATGAAAAACAAAAGCACATGGTCTTCTTATGTCATATAGTAAGCATTCAAGTTGATAAACAAGGTTTAGACATATTCAAACCAGACAAATCATGTATCTACCCCCTAACCCTAAACTCGGTCTTATGAAGTCTAGCATGAGGAGGAGTCGTTTTGGGTTTCAAACGTTTAAGCCAAAAGCCCCATTTCAAATATTTCAAACTTATTCAAATTTGGTTCAAATTTGAAAGACACACAAGTTATAGCACACATAGTGCATACATTCTCACACATACTGCACTAGATGCTAACCCGGCCTATAGTTTGAGGCCATTGGATGAGGTCGAAAAAATCTTGGATTAGAAATGGGGTTGTTCGAACCCCGTAGTTGGATTTTTTGAACCTTGATCTGTAGTACTGGGCAAAACCCTAGTTTAACCTATTTAATTATAGATTCGTAGGTCGATTTTTCTACCTTTTTATTATTACTATGCAGCACATGTGTGTTTGCCCGTCGAGTGAAACTCGGAGGAAGAGGGATCACTCGGAAGGAGAGAAGAAGGGAGAGAATTATGGTGTCTCCCCTTTTTCGGGTGATGATGTTGACTTTTGTGCGGGGTTTGTCAGTGAGCAGGAGGTGCGAGCGAGCGAGCGGCGAGTCGAGCGAGGCCGAGAATGAGAGAGATTTGTTTTTTTGAGAGGGACACCGAAGGATCAGAAGGACCCACGGACTTCCAATACGCATCCTGATGCGTCTTCTCTTGACAAAGAAAATGGCTGGGAGTTTGCGTACCTATTGCACGTGACTTGTGCTCACTGAAGTGTGGGACCTCACGCATGGGCACCACACGTAAGTGACAGACCTGTTGGTGTAAAAACTCGGTTGATTATTATAGTGCATTAGAACAAAGTTTCCTATGGATTCAAGGGTAGGAAATCCAAGTTAACTCATTTACATGACATTATTTTTTCCATGAAGCAAAGTTAACGCACCTATCAATTGGTACATTTTGGAGTGACTAAGAAGGATCCAGGCTTACTTATTCGTTTTCACGTGTAAAACTTGTCTAAATCTTGGTCAAACAAAATTGGCAGAAAATTCAAAAAAAAAACAGAAAAATGAAAAACCAAAGCACATAGTCTTCTTATGTCATGTAGTAAGCATTAAAGTTGATAAACAAGGTCTAGACATATTCAAACCATACTAATCATGTATCTACCCGCTAACCCCTAAACTATGTCTTAAGAAGTCAAGAATGAAGAGAAGTGGTTTTGGGTTTCAAACATGGACATTTCAAAAACCTCCCAAAACTTCATTTTAGGGTGAGTAAGAAGGATACAGGCTTCCCTTTTCATTTTCATGTTCTATACTTGTTTAAATCTTGGTCAAACCTAAGATTTGACCAAGATTCAAATGGGCACAAAAAAATAAAAAAAGCACATAGTGTTCTTATGTCATATCGTAAGCATTCAAGTTGATAAACAAGGTCTAGATATATCCAAATTAACCAGAAAAATCATGTATCTACCCCCTAGCGACCCTAAACTTCGTCTTATGAAGTCAAGCATGAAGAGAAGTGGTTTTGGGTTTCAAACATGGAAATTTCAAAAACCTCCCAAAATTCAGCTTCATTTTAGAGCGACTAAGAAGGATCGATGCTTTTACCTTTTCATTTCCATGTTTTAAACTTATTTAAATCTTGGTCAAACCTAGGATTTGACCAAGATTCAAATGGGCATAAAAATTCAGACAAAAAATCTAAAGAATGAAAAACCAAAGCACATAGCCTTCTTAATTATGTCATATAGTAAACACTCAAGTTGATAAACAAGGTCTAGACATATTCAAACCAGAAAAATCATGTGTATATCTAACCCTAACCCTAAACTCTGTATTATGAAGTCAATCTCTAGGATTTGACCAAGATTCAAATGGGCATAAAATAAAAAAACAGAAAAATGAAAAACCAAAGCGCACATGGTCTTCTTATATGTCATATAGTAAGCATTAAAGTTGATAAACAAGGTCTGGACATATTCAAACTAGCTAGACAAATCATGTATCTACCCCCTAACCCCTAAACTCTGTCTTATGACGAAGTCAAGAGCATGAAGATAAGTGGTTTTGGGTTTCAAACATGGAAATTTCAAAAACCTCCCAAAAACTTCATTAATTTTAGGGTGACTAAGAAGGATACAGGCTTCCATTTTCATTTCCATGTTCTATACTTGTTTAAATCTTGGTCAAACCTAGGATTTGACCAAGATTCAAATGTGCATCAAAATTCCAAAAAAATCAGAAAAATGAAAAACCAAAGCACATAGTTTTCTTATGTCACATACATATATATAGTAAGCATTCAAAAGTTCATAAACAAGGTCTAGACATATTCAAACCAGACAAATCATGTACCTCCTAACCCTAAACTTTGTCTTAATTATATATGAAGTCAAGCATGAAGCAGAGAAGTGTGGTTTTGGGTTTCAAACATGGAAATTTCAAAAACCTCCCAAAAAGCTTCATTTTAATTAGACTGGCTGGTTAATTAAGAAGGATCCATGATTAATTACCTTTTCATTGTCATGTTTTAAACTTGTTTAAATCTTGGTCGAACCTAGGATTTGACCAAGATTCAAATGGGCATAAAAATTCAGAAAAAAATCGAAAGAATGAAAGACCAAAGCACATAGCCTTCTTATATGTCATATAGTAAGCATTCAAGTTGATAAACATGGTCTAGACATATTCAAACCAGAAAAATCATGTATCTACCCCTAACCCTAAACTCTGTCTTATGAAGTCAAGCATGAAAAGAAGTACGGTGGTTTTGGGTTTCAAACATGGTAAATTCAAGAACCTCCCAAAAGCTTCATTTTAGAGTTACTAAGAGAAAGATCCAGACTTAATTACCTTATCATTTTCACATGTTAAACTTGTATAAATCTTGCTCAACAAACCTAGGATCTTACCAAGATTCTCAAATGGGCATAAAAATCAAAAAATGAAATACCAATGCACATAGTCCTCTTAATGTCATATAGCTAGTAAGCATTCAAGTTGATAAACAAGGTCTAGACATATTCAAACAAGACAAATCATGTATCTACCCCTATCGACCCTAAACTTCGTCTTATGAAGTCAAGCATGAAGAAGTGGTTTTGGGTTTCAAACATGGAAATTTCAAAAACCTCCCAAAATTCAGCTTCATTTTAGAGCGACTAAGAAGGATCGATGCTTACCTTTTCATTTCCATGTTTTAAACTTGTTTAAATCTTGGTCAAATCTAGGATTTGACCAAGACTCAAATGGACATAAAATAAAAAAACCGAAAAATGAAAAACCAAAGCGCACATAGTCTTCTTATATGTCATATAATAAGCATTAAAGTTGATAAACAAGGTCTAGACATATTCAAACTAGCTAGACAAATCATGTATCTACCCCCTAAAACCCCTAAACTCTGTCTTATGACGAAGTCAAGCATGAAGATAAGTGGTTTTAGGTTTCAAACATGGAAATTTCAAGTACGTCCCAAAAGCTTCATATATTTTAGAGTGACTAATTAAGAAGGATCTTGGATTACGTTTTCATTTTCATGCTTGAAACTTGTTTAAATCTTGGTTGAACCTAGGATTTGACCAGAATCAAATGTGCATAAAATTCTTAAAAAAATAGAAAAATGAAAAACAAAAGCACATGGTCTTCTTATGTCATATAGTAAGCATTCAAGTTGATAAACAAGGTTTAGACATATTCAAACCAGACAAATCATGTATCTACCCCCTAACCCTAAACTCGGTCTTATGAAGTCTAGCATGAGGAGAAGTCGTTTTGGGTTTCAAACGTTTAAGCCAAAAGCCCCATTTCAAATATTTCAAACTTATTCAAATTTGGTTCAAATTTGAAAGACACACAAGTTATAGCACACATAGTGCATACATTCTCACACATACTGCACTAGATGCTAACCCGGCCTATAGTTTGAGGCCATTGGATGAGGTCGAAAAAAATCTTGGATTAGAAATGGGGTTGTTCGAACCCCGTAGTTGGATTTTTTGAACCTTGATCTGTAGTACTGGGCAAAACCCTAGTTTAACCTATTTAATTATAGATTCGTAGGTCGATTTTTCTACCTTTTTATTATTACTATGCAGCACATGTGTGTTTGCCCGTCGAGTGAAACTCGGAGGAAGAGGATCACTCGGAAGGAGAGAAGAAGGGAGAGAATTATGGTGTCTCCCCTTTTTCGGGTGATGATGTTGACTTTTGTGCAGGGTTTGTCAGTGAGCAGGTGCGAGCGAGCGAGCGAGCGAGTCGAGCAAGGCCGAGAATGAGAGAGATTTGTTTTTTTTTTGAGAGGGACGACCGAAGGATCCAGAAGGACCCACAGACTTCCAATACGCATCATGATGCGTCTTCTCTTGACAAAGAAAATGGCTGGGAGTTTGCGTACCTATTGCACGTGACTTGTGCTCACTGAAGTGTGGGACCTCACGCATGGGCACCACACGTAAGTGACAGACCTGTTGGTGTAAAAACTCGGTTGATTATTATAGTGCATTAGAACAAAGTTTCCTATGGATTCAAGGGTAGGAAATCCAAGTTAACTCATTTACATGACATTATTTTTTCCATGAAGCAAAGTTAACGCACCTATCAATTGGTACATTTTGGAGTGACTAAGAAGGATCCAGGCTTACTTATTCGTTTTCACGTGTAAAACTTGTCTAAATCTTGGTCAAACAAAATTGGCAGAAAATTCAAAAAAAAAAGAAAAATGAAAAACCAAAGCACATAGTCTTCTTATGTCATGTAGTAAGCATTAAAGTTGATAAACAAGGTCTAGACATATTCAAACCATACTAATCATGTATCTACCCGCTAACCCCTAAACTATGTCTTAAGAAGTCAAGAATGAAGAGAAGTGGTTTTGGGTTTCAAACATGGACATTTCAAAAACCTCCCAAAACTTCATTTTAGGGTGAGTAAGAAGGATACAGGCTTCCCTTTTCATTTTCATGTTCTATACTTGTTTAAATCTTGGTCAAACCTAGGATTTGACCAAGATTCAAATGGGCACAAAAAATAAAAAAAGCACATAGTGTTCTTATGTCATATCGTAAGCATTCAAGTTGATAAACAAGGTCTAGATATATCCAAATTAACCAGACAAATCATGTATCTACCCCCTATCCCCTAAACTTCGTCTTATGAAGTCAAGCATGAAGAGAAGTGGTTTTGGGTTTCAAACATGGAAATTTCAAAAACCTCCCAAAATTTAGCTTCATTTTAGAGCGACTAAGAAGGATCGATGCTTTTACCTTTTCATTTCCATGTTTTAAACTTATTTAAATCTTGGTCAAACCTAGGATTTGACCAAGATTCAAATGGGCATAAAAATTCAGACAAAAATCTAAAGAATGAAAAACCAAAGCACATAGCCTTCTTAATTATGTCATATAGTAAACACTCAAGTTGATAAACAAGGTCTAGACATATTCAAACCAGAAAAATCATGTGTATATCTACCCCTAACCCTAAACTCTGTATTATGAAGTCAATCTCTAGGATTTGACCAAGATTCAAATGGGCATAAAATAAAAAAACAGAAAAATGAAAAACCAAAGCGCACATGGTCTTCTTATATGTCATATAGTAAGCATTAAAGTTGATAAACAAGGTCTGGACATATTCAAACTAGCTAGACAAATCATGTATCTACCCCTAACCCCTAAACTCTGTCTTATGACGAAGTCAAGAGCATGAAGATAAGTGGTTTTGGGTTTCAAACATGGAAATTTCAAAAACCTCCCAAAAACTTCATTAATTTTAGGGTGACTAAGAAGGATACAGGCTTCCATTTTCATTTCCATGTTCTATACTTGTTTAAATCTTGGTCAAACCTAGGATTTGACCAAGATTCAAATGTGCATCAAAATTCCAAAAAAATCAGAAAAATGAAAAACCAAAGCACATAGTTTTCTTATGTCACATACATATATATAGTAAGCATTCAAAAGTTCATAAACAAGGTCTAGACATATTCAAACCAGACAAATCATGTACCTCCTAACCCTAAACTTTGTCTTAATTATATATGAAGTCAAGCATGAAGCAGAGAAGTGTGGTTTTGGGTTTCAAACATGGAAATTTCAAAAACCTCCCAAAAAGCTTCATTTTAATTAGACTGGCTGGTTAATTAAGAAGGATCCATGATTAATTACCTTTTCATTGTCATGTTTTAAACTTGTTTAAATCTTGGTCGAACCTAGGATTTGACCAAGATTCAAATGGGCATAAAAATTCAGAAAAAAATCGAAAGAATGAAAGACCAAAGCACATAGCCTTCTTATATGTCATATAGTAAGCATTCAAGTTGATAAACATGGTCTAGACATATTCAAACCAGAAAAATCATGTATCTACCCCTAACCCTAAACTCTGTCTTATGAAGTCAAGCATGAAAAGAAGTACGGTGGTTTTGGGTTTCAAACATGGTAAATTCAAGAACCTCCCAAAAGCTTCATTTTAGAGTTACTAAGAGAAAGATCCAGACTTAATTACCTTATCATTTTCACATGTTAAACTTGTATAAATCTTGCTCAACAAACCTAGGATCTTACCAAGATTCTCAAATGGGCATAAAAATCAAAAAATGAAATACCAATGCACATAGTCCTCTTAATGTCATATAGCTAGTAAGCATTCAAGTTGATAAACAAGGTCTAGACATATTCAAACAAGACAAATCATGTATCTACCCCCTATCGACCCTAAACTTCGTCTTATGAAGTCAAGCATGAAGAGAAGTGGTTTTGGGTTTCAAACATGGAAATTTCAAAAACCTCCCAAAATTCAGCTTCATTTTAGAGCGACTAAGAAGGATCGATGCTTACCTTTTCATTTCCATGTTTTAAACTTGTTTAAATCTTGGTCAAATCTAGGATTTGACCAAGACTCAAATGGGCATAAAATAAAAAAACCGAAAAATGAAAAACCAAAGCGCACATAGTCTTCTTATATGTCATATAGTAAGCATTAAAGTTGATAAACAAGGTCTAGACATATTCAAACTAGCTAGACAAATCATGTATCTACCCCCTAAAACCCCTAAACTCTGTCTTATGACGAAGTCAAGCATGAAGATAAGTGGTTTTAGGTTTCAAACATGGAAATTTCAAGTACGTCCCAAAAGCTTCATATATTTTAGAGTGACTAATTAAGAAGGATCTTGGATTACGTTTTCATTTTCATGCTTGAAACTTGTTTAAATCTTGGTTGAACCTAGGATTTGACCAGAATCAAATGTGCATAAAATTCTTAAAAAAATAGAAAAATGAAAAACAAAAGCACATGGTCTTCTTATGTCATATAGTAAGCATTCAAGTTGATAAACAAGGTTTAGACATATTCAAACCAGACAAATCATGTATCTACCCCTAACCCTAAACTCGGTCTTATGAAGTCTAGCATGAGGAGAAGTCGTTTTGGGTTTCAAACGTTTAAGCCAAAAGCCCCATTTCAAATATTTCAAACTTATTCAAATTTGGTTCAAATTTGAAAGACACACAAGTTATAGCACACATAGTGCATACATTCTCACACATACTGCACTAGATGCTAACCCGGCCTATAGTTTGAGGCCATTGGATGAGGTCGAAAAAAATCTTGGATTAGAAATGGGGTTGTTCGAACCCCGTAGTTGGATTTTTTGAACCTTGATCTGTAGTACTGGGCAAAACCCTAGTTTAACGTATTTAATTATAGATTCGTAGGTCGATTTTTCTACCTTTTTATTATTACTATGCAGCACATGTGTGTTTGCCCGTCGAGTGAAACTCGGAGGAAGAGGGATCACTCGGAAGGAGAGAAGAAGGGAGAGAATTATGGTGTCTCCCCTTTTCGGGTGATGATGTTGACTTTTGTGCAGGGTTTGTCAGTGAGAGGAGCGAGCGAGCGAGCGAGGCCGAGAATGAGAGAGATTTGTTTTTTTTGAGAGGGACGACCGAAGGATCCAGAAGGACCCACAGACTTCCAATACGCATCATGATGCGTCTTCTCTTGACAAAGAAAATGGCTGGGAGTTTGCGTACCTATTGCACGTGACTTGTGCTCACTGAAGTGTGGGACCTCACGCATGGGCACCACACGTAAGTGACAGACCTGTTGGTGTAAAAACTCGGTTGATTATTATAGTGCATTAGAACAAAGTTTCCTATGGATTCAAGGGTAGGAAATCCAAGTTAACTCATTTACATGACATTATTTTTTCCATGAAGCAAAGTTAACGCACCTATCAATTGGTACATTTTGGAGTGACTAAGAAGGACCAAGATTCAAATGGGCATAAAAATTCAGACAAAAAATCTAAAGAATGAAAAACCAAAGCACATAGCCTTCTTAATTATGTCATATAGTAAACACTCAAGTTGATAAACAAGGTCTAGACATATTCAAACCAGAAAAATCATGTGTATATCTACCCCTAACCCTAAACTCTGTATTATGAAGTCAATCTCTAGGATTTGACCAAGATTCAAATGGGCATAAAATAAAAAAATAGAAAAATGAAAAACCAAAGCGCACATAGTCTTCTTATATGTCATATAGTAAGCATTAAAGTTGATAAACAAGGTCTGGACATATTCAAACTAGCTAGACAAATCATGTATCTACCCCCTAACCCCTAAACTCTGTCTTATGACGAAGTCAAGAGCATGAAGATAAGTGGTTTTGGGTTTCAAACATGGAAATTTCAAAAACCTCCCAAAAACTTCATTAATTTTAGGGTGACTAAGAAGGATACAGGCTTCCATTTTCATTTCCATGTTCTATACTTGTTTAAATCTTGGTCAAACCTAGGATTTGACCAAGATTCAAATGTGCATCAAAATTCCAAAAAAATCAGAAAAATGAAAAACCAAAGCACATAGTTTTCTTATGTCACATACATATATATAGTAAGCATTCAAAAGTTCATAAACAAGGTGTAGACATATTCAAACCAGACAAATCATGTACCTCCTAACCCTAAACTTTGTCTTAATTATATATGAAGTCAAGCATGAAGCAGAGAAGTGTGGTTTTGGGTTTCAAACATGGAAATTTCAAAAACCTCCCAAAAGCTTCATTTTAATTAGACTGGCTGGTTAATTAAGAAGGATCCATGATTAATTACCTTTTCATTGTCATGTTTTAAACTTGTTTAAATCTTGGTCGAACCTAGGATTTGACCAAGATTCAAATGGGCATAAAAATTCAGAAAAAAATCGAAAGAATGAAAGACCAAAGCACATAGCCTTCTTATGTCATATAGTAAGCATTCAAGTTGATAAACATGGTCTAGACATATTCAAACCAGAAAAATCATGTATCTACCCCTAACCCTAAACTCTGTCTTATGAAGTCAAGCATGAAAAGAAGTACGGTGGTTTTGGGTTTCAAACATGGTAAATTCAAGAACCTCCCAAAAGCTTCATTTTAGAGTTACTAAGAGAAAGATCCAGACTTAATTACCTTATCATTTTCACATGTTAAACTTGTATAAATCTTGCTCAACAAACCTAGGATTTTACCAAGATTCTCAAATGGGCATAAAAATCGAAAAATGAAATACCAATGCACATAGTCCTCTTATGTCATATAGCTAGTAAGCATTCAAGTTGATAAACAAGGTCTAGACATATTCAAACAAGACAAATCATGTATCTACCCCCTATCGACCCTAAACTTCGTCTTATGAAGTCAAGCATGAAGAGAAGTGGTTTTGGGTTTCAAAAAAGATCCAGACTTAATTACCTTATCATTTTCACATGTTAAACTTGTTTAAATCTTGCTCAACAAACCTAGGATTTTACCAAGATTCTCAAATGGGCATAAAAATCAAAAAATGAAATACCAATGCACATAGTCCTCTTATGTCATATAGCTAGTAAGCATTCAAGTTGATAAACAAGGTCTAGACATATTCAAACAAGACAAATCATGTATCTACCCCAATCGACCCTAAACTTCGTCTTATGAAGTCAAGCATGAAGAGAAGTGGTTTTGGGTTTCAAACATGGAAATTTCAAAAACCTCCCAAAATTCAGCTTCATTTTAGAGCGACTAAGAAGGATCGATGCTTACCTTTTCATTTCCATGTTTTAAACTTGTTTAAATCTTGGTCAAATCTAGGATTTGACCAAGATTCAAATGGGCATAAAATAAAAAAACCGAAAAATGAAAAACCAAAGCGCACATAGTCTTCTTATATGTCATATAGTAAGCATTAAAGTTGATAAACAAGGTCTAGACATATTCAAACTAGCTAGACAAATCATGTATCTACCCCTAAAACCCCTAAACTCTGTCTTATGACGAAGTCAAGCATGAAGATAAGTGGTTTTAGGTTTCAAACATGCATGGAAATTTCAAAAACCTTCCAAAAACTTCATTTTAGGGTGACTAATTAAGAAGGATACATGCTTCCCTTTTCATTTTCATGTTCTATATATACTTGTTTAAATCTTGGTCAAACCTAGCTAGGATTTGACCAAGATTCAAATGTGCATCAAAATTCCAAAAAATATCAGAAAAATGAAAAACCAAAGCACATAGTTTTCTTATGTCATATAGTAGCATTAAAGTTGATAAACAAGGTCTAGACATATTCAAACAAGAAAAATCATGTATCTACTCCCTAACCCTAAACTTTGTCTTATGTAGTCAAGCATGAAGAGAAGTGGTTTTGGGTTTCAAATATGGAAATTTCAAAAACCTACCAAAAGCTTCATTTTAGAGTGACTAAGAATGATCAATGCTTACCTTTTCATTTTCATATTTTAAACTTGTTAAAATCATTGTCAAACCAGGATTTGACCAAGATTTAAATGGGCATAAAATTAAAAAAATCAGAAAAATGAAAAACAAAAGCACATAGTCTTCTTATGTCACATATATATATAGTAAGAGCATTCAAAAGTTGACAAACAAGGTCTATACATATTCAAATAAGACAAATCATGTATCTACCCCTAACCCTAAACTCTGTCTTATGAAGTCAAGCATGAAGAGAAGTGGTTTTTGGTTTCAAACATGGAAATTTCAAAAACCTCCCAAAAGCTTCATTTTAGAGTGACTAAGAAGGATCCAGGCTTACCTTTTCATTTTCATGTTTTAAACTTGTTTAAATCTTGGTCAAACCTAGGATTTGACCAATATTAAAATGGGCATAAAATAAAAAAATAAAAAAACCAAAGCACATAGTCTTCTTATGTCATATAGTAAGCATTCAAGTTCATAAACAAGGTCTAGACATATTCAAACCAGACAAATCATGTATCTACCCCCTATCGACCCTAAACTTCGTCTTATGAAGTCAAGCATGAAGAGAAGTGGTTTTGGGTTTCAAACATGGAAATTTCAAAAAACCAAAAGCTTCATTTTAGAGCGAGTAAGAAGGATCGATGCTTATCTTTTCATTTTCATGTTTTAAACTTATTTAAATCTTGGTCAAACCTAGGATTTGACCAAGATTCAAATGGGCATAAAAATTCAGACAAAAATCTAATTAAAGAATGAAAAACCAAAGCACGTACATAGCCTTCTTAATTATGTCATATAGTAAACATTCAAGTTGATAAACAAGGTCTAGACATATTCAAACCAGAAAAATCGTGTATCTACCCCTAACCCTAATTAAACTCTGTCTTATGAAGTCAAGCATGAAGAAAAGTGGTTTTGAGTTTCAAGCATGCATGGAAATTTCGAGAACCTCCCAAAATAAAGCTTCATTTTAGAGTGACTACGAAGGATCCATGCTTACACCTTTTCATTTTCAAGTTTTAAACTTGTTTAAAACCTCGTCAAACCTGGGATTTGACCAAGATTCAAATGGGCATAAAATTCAAAAAAATACATAAATGAAAAACCATAGCACATAGTCTTCTTATGTCATATAGTAAGCATTCAAGTGGATAAACAAGCTCTAGACATACTGAAACCAGACAAATCATGTATCTACCCCTATCCCTAAACTATGTCTTATGAAGTCTAGCATGAAAAGAAGTGGTTTTGGGTTTCAAACATGGAAATTTCAAAAACCTCCCAAAAGCTTCATTTTGGATTGACTAAGGAGGATCCAGGCTTACTTTTTCATTTTCATATTTTAAACTTGTTTAAATCTAGGTCAAACCTAGGATTTGACCAAGATTCAAATGGACATAAAAAATCAACAGTTTACAACAGCACACAAAATAAACATGAAATTACATCTAAATCCCTAACTTTTACATGGAGGACCCCAGGCTGAAAGCAAGAAATGCGATCGGGTCTTGAATCTTGATGCGTCTTCTCTTGACAAAGAAGATTGCTGGGAGTTTGCGTACGTACATCACGTCACTTGTGCTCACTGAAGTGTGGGACATGACGCATGCATGGGCAACACACGTAAGTGACATGGATTCAAGGGTAGGGAAGCCAAGAGAAAAAAACGAGAATTTGGACAAAAATAACCCAATCTTGCTAGTATGTCGAAAGTTTGTTTTTCCCAATCTTTTCGACTTTGGGTTATTTCTGTCTATTTTGCCGAAAAAACGAGGACAGAGACTGGAAACGGTGATGCATCTAGCTTCAGAGTACGTCAGATTAAGACTTCATGAGCAACACTAGTCTGACGTAAGTACAGTGTATACAGACAAGACAGGGACTAGACATTGCTACCCACGTCCCTCTGCGCCCCTTCAAAGAAATCATACTCCGTACTAGAATCTCGAAACGTAGGAATTAGTCTGACACGATTTCTGATTGTTTAATTCATAGGATTGCAATTTTCAGAATTCATTGACAATACATTTTTATACAAAAACAAAAAATCCTTCATTGTGTAACCGTATGTTACTACTAGTATTTCTTTTGGTTTTCACACGCAATCAAATGTTATTGGATCCAAATACCGTTGTTTCTCAATCCTATATATTTGGAGATGATCATCACTCTCTAATCATACAATTTTCATATTCCCGCACTTTGAAAATCTTGCGAATAATCAAAGCAGCCAAAATCTATGGTGTGTATTGTATATGTTTATGCCATGCTTAGTTTCATCGAATATTGTTTGGTTGCATCGCGGGGAAACCGCGTGAATTTAGATTAATTGTTGCATGTTTGTTTGTGGTGTGACCAACTGCTTTTGCAACGAAACAACCCCCCCACCACCATGTACGCATTGTTTGGGTCGCATGCATGATGTGTACAAAATGTTAAAATAGAAATAATGTAGGAATTGAATATGATTGCATGTTGAATTAATCCTATATGAGAGAAATCACACAAATTTGAATTGCATGTTCTTTGGTTGTAGTGCTACACAAAAAACACGTGAATTAGTATGAATTATCATGTATTCAAGAATCAAAGGAGCCACTGAGATTTGAATCCCACAAAATTTCTATGAATTTTCTTCGAACCAAACAAGCCCAACAAGATTCCAAAGGAATATAATACAACGAATCAAACAACTTCCGTTGTTGGAATATTTCCTTAGGACATCAATCCAATAGAAACTATATGATCCAGTTTCAGCGACAATCTGGTCGGTGTAGGCTCGAGGAGGCCAATTGTATATATATGTTTGGACCCGGTTGGTTGAGTGATCATGCTCGTGACATCCAGCCTGAAAGGTAAAATTCGGGCAAGGCCAGCGTGACGCCACAATACTTTTGAAATATTCAAAAGCGCGTAATATTTGTGAAATTTTAATAATAGCTACTACTTATGTGAATTTTTTTCGTTCATACGCTTATTGGGGGGTAGGCTAACCCTAATGGCCTCCTCAAGATCCCTACCTCTACCAAGGTTTCCCGAGTTCATCCACCTCGATGGGTTCCTTGCCACTTTCGACCATGTTGTGGGCATCATTTCGGGTTCCCGTACCACGGCCAGTCCTTTTCAGGAGTCCCGAACCCGATGCCATAATATTTGTTTGAAAAAAATTCAAGACCGCACAATATTTGTTGAAATAAATGAATAAGCATTTTTAAATAGCTAAATAAAAGAAGTACGAATTTTGAAAAATTTATTTTTTCTAAAACATTAATTGGAGCATTGACATGTTGAACCCACTTGTCGATTTTGCTATCAACATGACTAACTAGCTGATTAGATAACCAAGTGGTGAAATTTGCAACATATTAGACCACCACATGGTGGAAACTGCAAAAAAAATGTCCAAGTGGTGGTTTGTGCAACATATAGAGCAGTACAGTATATGGTAGTACAAGATGAAGAGGCCTCCAAGATGAATGTGCACTGCCGTGGGCCCGTGGTAATATATCATGATGATGGCAAAGGATCTTTTCTCTGCTGAAACTGTCCAGAGCTGATTTGATGAGACAAAATACAGCTCCACGGCGTGCAAGGACAGTATACAGTACATTAGCTTCTTCTCGGGTCACACGCCTTCACGACAGGTGCAGTAGTGCAGCAGAGACCAGAGAGAGAAGGCACGCCCGTAGTACTCGTATTATTGATTTCAATTCAAATTGTTTTTTTTTTGCCTGCTTCTCCGTCTTCTTCATCTCCATCTTCTCTGGCGACCCCGCCTACACCAGCAGCCCCTGCACCACCGCCGCCATGCCTTTTTCGGATCATCTCGAGCCACCTGTTTGATGGTACTAGTAGGAGTTGTGGACTTTTATCCATATCGCTCTACCAG
This sequence comes from Lolium multiflorum, assembly GCA_030979885.1. Taxonomy (NCBI): domain Eukaryota; kingdom Viridiplantae; phylum Streptophyta; class Magnoliopsida; order Poales; family Poaceae; genus Lolium; species Lolium multiflorum. The sequence goes on along the minus strand of CM061752.1, from coordinate 50,261,276 downwards.
CTGCCGCTCGCACTGTCCTCCAATACCTCATACCCAAACGCCAGCGTCCCACTCCCACACCCCCACACCCACTTGACCGCATCCTTCCAATGGCGAGATCGATCAATGAGAGTGGCAGTTCTTGGGTGTTTCCTGATGGCCCCCTTGAAGAAATCGCATCCCGATGCGATGTCATCACCGCCGCGAGCCTCGTCGGTTCATGCAAGTTTTATCATGATTCAGCAACACAAAGTGTAGCTCTGCCTGCATCTCAGCCGTTTGGCATGCCCTGTGTTCTTCATACTCACCAAACTGAGGTACCGCCCGCGCACAATCCCTTCTACCGCGTCCACAAGTTCAAGCAGGAGGGTGCGCAGAAGGACAAGCAGCATGATGCAAAAGATCGCAAGGGTACCTTGTGCCAACTGACGCCGCTGGACAGGATCTCTTCCGATGCCGTGATTCCAGATGGTGGTACGGGCATGTGGGCAGGCGCGAATGGAGATTGGATCGCCCTTCTTGGCTTCCCCTGGAATTGGGAGCTTGTCAATGTGTACACTGGTCGCCGGATTCCTCTACCACCAATAAGTGAGTTTAAATCCACCCCGGATAAACTTGTGTTCGAGTCTAATGATCAACATCTTCAACTGCTGAAGATAGCTATTTGCCGAGTTCCAACAGCTGCTTCAAATTATACTAGTTTCTCTGTTCTTGCCATCTTCAACGCGGCAATTGCAGTCCTTCACTGTGCTTCTAGCAGATGGACAGTTCTTGACAACCAGTTCTTAGCGTACGGCTACTCCGATGCAATCATCCACAAGGGTATTGTATTTGCTGTAACTCAGACAGGCGAAGTTTATGCATGGAATCAACTTTCTTGGGGTAATTTTTCTCATCTCATATGATGTGTTTTCGCTATTACCTGCTAGTTTCAGATTTAGCTTTAGCCTTTTTCTTTTTGTTGTGCAGTTTTCGTGTCATGCCTGTACCTTTCCCCCTCTATATTCAATCAAAATCAGCAGCGATATGCCTTTGAGTCAAAATAAAGTACTCCCTCCGATCCAAATCAAATTGACTCAGCTTTGTCTAGCCAGTGCATCTAGCTAGACAAACTTGAGTCAATTAATTTGTGCATATCTAGCTAGACACATCCAGTTGAGTCAATTAATTTGGATCGGAGGCAGTATTTTAGCTACATCATTATTCATGTATGTAATGAACTAATCAAGTTTTGCTGAACTGACTTCAAGCTGTGCTTTCCTTTGCAAGGTCCTTTGTTGATCAGCACGGCACCTATTCCGCCAGAACTTGATGAACAAGGTCGGTACAATCTTGGCTCCTGGTGGTTAGCACGATCTCCTGATGGTTCTAGACTTTTTCTGGTCCATACCTGGGGCGTTACTGACGGGCGGGATTATACTGGACTGGTTCGGATTTTACCTGCTGCTGCTACCTCTGAGGGTCGTCATGGTCGCACTATTCGCGGGTATGGTAAGGGTTTACTTGGCTGCGAGGTGTACAGCATGGACACCAGTCAGTTGATGCCACCGAGGCCATGGAGGAGGATTATTTCCCTTGGATCATATTCTCTCTTCCTTGGAGTGAACTATCCGATTATCATTCCAGTAGAAGACGGGGCAGAACATGACCGTCCAAATATGGCGAGAAGCAACTCTGTTTACACATCGCACCATGCAGTAGGCCTTGCATATCCTCCTTCTCCAGAAATTTGCCGCTTCAGTTTGAATTCTGAAGACTGTACTGTTGGTTTCCAAACCAACATTAGATGGACATGGCGGCAGGTTCCGTTGTGGCTCATCCCAAGCTTCGCCAACGCCCGGCAATGGAACCTGCCTTCGCGTCACAGGTCCAGAAAGAAGGGCTGATGTACTTTATGTAATACTCGTGTTGTAATGCAAGATTTGTATCTGTTGAACTATTTCATTTGCATGTTTATCTCTACCTAGGCTACTCCCTTTCCGTAGTTGTGTTGTACTATCTGTTGAACTATTTCCTTTGCATGTTATCTCTACCTAGGCTACTCCTCCGTAGTTGTTAAATTGATGTAATGCTCCTACAATGCACGCTACACTGGGCGTGTGGCCTGTAATGTTATCAAACACCTTTTGTACTCGTTCTAGTAAGCATTTCACACTATAGCTCACATAATTAAAGTACTCCTACAACGTATTAGTTGAAAGATATCTCTCATAAGTAAGTACCCCTCTTTGAGCTTATGCGAAACATAAATGACTATTTTAGAAATATATACTCTCGACACAAGATTATATTAAAAACAATGGTACATAGTTCTATTAGAAAAAGAAAGTGTGAATAGTAGAATGATGGAGAAGTGTTTTTTGAGGTCTGTGCATAGCTAGTGTTCATGGTGCAAAAGCACTTAGACTAGTCACAATGGGAAGTATACTAGTCTATGATACAACACCTTCAATGCATAGTATCATGAATTAGTATCATGCAATGTTGCGAAAAACCAATTATTCATTTCTTTCCAAATAGACTAGCTTTGCGAGGATGACAAAACATTTCTTTATTGCCCTCTCGTATGAATCTCCTCCATACATCACCTCTCATACCGATTGAAAGCCATTCCAAATCGTTGGTTCAAGACCATGAATACCAAGCCAATTTTGTTAGCTAGTTGGACCACCCTCGGATTGAGAACCAACGGTTGAAAGAAAGGTGGGCGCCAACTCATATTTTTTTCTCGAGAGTCCGACACTTGATGTTGATTGCAAAGTTCACAAAGGCCAAAATTTTGACATCCTCTTTGTGCAAGTCTTGCCACCATCCAAACTCGGTTTTGAAGTACCAACCAAGAAAAAAAAAGCTTGCACTTTGGAGGACCCCATGGACCATGAAAATTTTGAAAAACTTCCAGTAAATCATGCATATTTCGATTTATATTTTGGTGAAGTTTCATTCGATTTGAATCATAGGTTTGTGAGCAAATATATATTTAGTTTAAACTAGTGCTCGAGTACGTAAGAATCTATTTAATCACAAGCTAGTCATCCGAATGGGATGAAATATTCATAGATTTTAAAACAAGGAATCTACATATTACTGGATTTTTTTTCAAAATTTTCTGAATAGTTTTTCTTTTTTAGCTTCGAAATAAGAGATAGTTTGGAACGTTGGATCTCAAATGGATGGTAGATGGTGGGACACAGTCACAATGTATCTTGGAAGCATCAAGTCACTGAAGCTCTGTCCGGTTTCCAAACCAAGCTAGGAAAGGCATTGAAAATGAAGTTCTGCTCTAAAACATTTCTCATTCCATTTTGGTGCTCGCGCGGTTGCATGCTGCCCACGTGTTAAGGTACGTGTCTCTGGCATGTAGAGAACTACGATTATTGGCGAAAAATATATCGAAATGGAAACTGTAAAAAAAAGCCCTCTCTGGTCAACCTGATGTGACGAGACATCACTGCACCAAACGTCGTCGCAAATTTATAGATGGGTGGCGTGCTAGTCTACCAACAGTCAAATCGGCGCCCAGTCGCAGCAGCAGCCTAGAGTACTACCTAGTTTTTGCCCCTTGCATGTCTATCATCTTCTTCTTCACCCCGTTACAAAAAAAAAACTTCTTCTTCACCCTCCCAGAATCACGCGCACGCGCAGGATCTCGATCCCCACCACGCCGCATCACTAGTACTACTCCGTATACCTTTCTCTCCTTACCCCGGCCGGCCGCGCGCCGCATCGTTCCTTCCATAGCGCTCGCCCTCTCCTCCGAAAACCCCAAGCGCAGTTGCATCCGCCATCCACCTAAATCCATCTTCACGTGATGGATTATTCTAGGCTTTGCCGGGGCGGCGGGGACGGCCACTTGGAGGCTCTCACCGGCGACAACATCAACCTCATCGCTGCGCATCTGGACGTTACCTACACCGTCCGACTTGCTGCATGTTCCAGGGAGCTCTACGACATGATCAGCAAGGATGAAGGTAAGATGCACCATTGGGATGAACCCTGCCTGCTGATGCCTCCGCCTGCTTATTGGTTCGATGAACACTGGGACGTGGCGAGAACATCTCGTCTGCATGATACCGTGTACGACCTGGTGCCCCTCGACCATCCTCGCCGTTCTGTCGCCCTGCCGTTCATGCACGACAGAAAATGGCTTGGCGCGAACGGCGACTGGATCGCCGCCGCCGATCATCATGAGTGGTGCCTCGTGAACGTCTACACCGAGCGACATATCCCCCTTCCATCCCTACCTGATTCGAAGATCGATCATAGTAGTTTTTCATATCAACCTGCATACTCTTTTAACTGGGGTCCAGCAATTGATTTGTTGAAGATTGTAATCTGCCAAGTGCCCACAAAAGGTGGGAGGTACGCAGATTACAAGCTCATCGCCTTGTTCGACAAAACGATTTTCTACCTTGAAGGGGGTGGCGACTGGAGAATGCTGGAGGCCCTTACACCTGCACCTGATTATCCAAATTACTGTGATGCCATTGAACTCCGTGGCCACGTTTTTGCGGTGGACGAAACTGACGGCTCCACGTACTTCTGGGACACCGCAAATGGTATTTTTTCAGTCCTTATGTTGCATTGCATGATACACTGCCTTAACCAATGAAGTTATTCATGAACTACCTTGTTTATATTTTACCTTTCTTATATGACTTAATGATCACACCCCCTTTTGCTGAATATGAATGAACCGTTGCTTGCAATGAATTAGTAGTACTAATTAGTCACCAACAAACATAGTATGCTCAGTATGTGATTGCATTCCTGAATTAGTAACTCTACGCCACTGCAGAATATGGGTGTAATTAACCAGTATCTCAAAAGATAACGTGGCACTATGAAGGCACCCTTTTTGATAACCTTTTACACCCATTGTTTCATATATAACTAATTGATTTTGCCTCCAAAAGGAGGACGAGAGACCCCCGCCATCTGCATCAGAGAGATGCATAAGGACTTTCATAAGTATATGACTTAACGATCACATCCTTTATCTGAATATGAATGAACCGTTGCTTGCAATGAATTAGTACTAGTCAGTCATCAGCAAACATAGTATACTCCGTATGTGAATGCATTCCTGAATTAGTAACTCTATGCAACTGCAGAATATGGATGTAATTAACAAGTATCTCAAATGTTAACGTAGAAACAGAAAAATAGAAGAAAATCGTTTGTAATTACATGCGTAGCTTATATTTTCTAGAGATCGGGGAAAAAGCCTTGATTGGATGTACCTACATGCAGATCAAACGGTTCTTTGTTTATATCGGTGAACAATCTGCAGAATGGTATAATTAATTTTGTTTTTGATACATTTTTTCTCCCATTTTCTTGAATAGATTTCAGTTTCCCACAATTATCTTTCATTAGTGATTGTGACGTCCCCTCATTCAAAATAACTCAGGTTATCTTTTTCCTAATTCAGTGATATTTAAGTTTGAGTAAGTTTACGATTAATATCTACAACCTCATATATATATAAGATTTAGCACCTGCAGGCCTAACAAAGTTAGCTGCCTCTAGTCCCCTGTATAGTTCTTTCTTTTTGCTTTCTCAGTTTTTCGTAGCCTTGCTACAACCCTGTATGCTCTAATATATAATGATGCACGACTAGGCATGTGTTCGAGAAAAGAAAATCTAAATATCTTTTGTAATATATGAACCTATATTGATGTTTTAGATGTTGGTAGTATAATTTTCGATAAACTTGAACAGACTTAAATCAGTTTAACTTAGCACAACCATATAGCGTACCTTTTTTAGAACGCGAAAATGAGGTAAACAAATACCATGTGTACCCTTTACTATCAATAGTAGAGAAGAGATTATGAACCTTCAACTCTAAAATGCAAATTCTTCTACTGAATGGATAGCTGCATCTGATACCTATTTTGCAAATGTTACCAGACTTGGGGTTAGCTATAAAGAGCATTTCTTTCTTGTCAAGCTTCATGCACTACCAACACAACCAAAAGTCCGAACTGATCGCAAGGGCGGCAATCCACTTATACAATTCAACACCCCCCGTCACGTGTGATGGGAGACAAGTCAACATGTGGAAAGACTCAGAGGTATAGCTCAAGAGGCATATAAGTGGACTCCGAGGGGGCAACAACAATTTTAGGATAAATTGCGAAAGCCAGGACTCGAACTCGAGACCCTGGCTCTGACACCATGTCAAGCTTCATGGACTAGCCAACGCAACCAAAAGTCCGAACTGATGGAAAGGTCTAGGCAATCCACTTATACAGTTAAACATTTCTTACCCTTCGGGTGGTCACAGGGAAGCTCTCTAATAGATCACTTAAGACAAAGGGAATTAACTACAGCACAGGACTTAAACTTAAGATGATATATATTTGTCAAAATTTGAATGTATCTATATGCTTTCACTGTCTAGATACATCTGAATTTGGACAAATCTCAGACACTTTCGGTGGGACAGAGGTAGTATATAACTGTGTATACACTAACTAGTGTCTAGTTTTGGCGAAGTTTAGACTAGTTTCGTGGGATGGATGCAGTATAACTGATATATTGGACACTTGATTTGAACACATGAATGACCAATGTCCTTAGCTTACATAGTCGTATTTATACTGTGAGCATGAACGATGAACAATGCTGCTGTTTGAATATGGTTGCCAGTAACACCCTATTCGTCTCCATTTCTAATATTGCAGAAAACCTGATGCTCCCGTTTGTAATCCCGCCACCGGTGGTGGATGATCAGCAGTACGCGTGGTTCCTCGCTCCATCTGCTGATGGCAAGCGATTGATGATCATCCTTACAGTAAACAAGATTGGGATTGCCAATGCTGAAGTACCTCCTGACATTCCCTATGCTGCTAATGGGCTTCAGCTACGGCAGTATCCTCCTGTTGCCACCTACGTCTTTGAGCTGGATCCCTTATCTACTGCACGTGCAGGGGACTTTCTTTGGAGGCAGGTTAACAGCCTCAGCGACCACTCTCTGTTCCTCGGACTCAATTACCCAATCATTGCCAACCTGAAGAAGCGTGAATCCAAAGCTCCTGATGGCACATTGGTTCCATTCATGAGGAAAAACTGCGTCTACACAGCATACCGGAATATTCGTTATAATCAATACCCTAAAATTTTGCGCTGCAACCTCCAGCCAGATGAAGGTGAGACTGTGGGAGTTATCAGCCTTCCCAAGGATGGTTGGGATAGTGTCCGACAAGCGGCTATGTGGTTTAAGCCTGCTTTAAACATTGCCCGTTCGGTGTTACCTTTAAAAAAACAGTGACACTTTTTTATTATGCTTGAAGTGTTGAGAAGTAGTACACTGTTTTTAGTATGTACTAGTTTGAATCAGTTTATTTGAACACTGCCCTGCTTTTGTATTTCGTGTTGCCTTCATATTATAACCCATGCATGGCTGTTTTAGGATTGACTTTATTTCAGCACTATAATTACAATGTGTGTACGTCCTTTATAATATAGCCACCTCTTGTTGATCATAGTCATGAGAGGACCATTCCTATTTTTTCGCCGCTAAAGGGTAAAGTACATCCACTGGCACGGGGGTGTGTTCGGTTCCACCCCATCCCCAAACCGAACACTACGAGCAAGGAAGTAGATGTGCGACCTAGGTGACTGTGCGGACCCCACATGTGAACCAAAGAAAAAAACATGTCAATACGGAACTGATGTACATACGACAACTCCTATATGATATGCGTATGTACGATTGAGCATCTGGAGGTGTGCTGCCACCTGCTTCCTCACACGAAGGGTTGGATCTTGTGTTTCGTACACGGATCGGACTGAAATTGTCGTGTGCATAGCAAGGTTCATGTCAATAAGGCTGAGTTTGGCATCTAAGTCTAGGCAACAAATACTTTTGGGTTCCAACGGCCATCTACAAGGTATTTGCTATAGGCCTACTTGCTCCGGCTGTCGAAGCCCAATAACTACAAATGGGCCTTTCTGCTCATGCAATGTTGGCCCTTTTCTAAAGAACCACAGATCCTATGATTGGCAAAAAACAAAAACACGGAGATTCTACATAAAAGTTGTTTGTATTTATTTTGAATTATTGGGTTGCAATTTTTGAAACTGCTCATGGCCAATATGAAAATCCTTGATCGCTCCATACCCACATAGATCACGGTATTTTCAAAAATTCATAAAGTGGATTTGAAATTTAAAACATATCCTAATAATTCCATGATTTATTCTATTAACTTGCAAGATCTTGGAGCGAAAGAGCTTGTATTAGTCTGCGAAAATAATACTGATAAACCTGTCGTTAACAAGAAATGAAGGTTTATCGTTCAGAGATGCCATGTGGGACCCATGAGACAGTAGCGTCCTCAACGTTTCAAAGAAAAAGGCAAGTAGCCCGAAAATAGGGGTAAAAAATAAATCCTACAAAGGAAACATTTATAGTTCATAGAGGCTGACATGTGGGACCGATCTGCCAGCTGCATCCTCATCATTTCGAAGTCGGCAGGGATCAGAAGAAAAAGGCAAATAGCCAGAAATTAGGGGTAAAAAATAAATCCAAAAAGGAAACTTTTATTCTTAATAGAGGATGACATGTGGGACCGACCTGCCAGCAGCGTCCTCATCGTTTCAAAGGCCGCAGGGGATCAAAAGAAAAAGGCAAATAGCCAGGGGGTAAAAAATAAATACAACAAAGGAAAGGTTTATTGTTCATAGAGGCTGACATGTGGGACCCATGAGCCAGCGGCGACCTCAATTTCAAAGGCGGCATATGATCGAAAAGAAAAAGGCAAGTTAGCAAAAATCAGTGGGTAAAAAAATCTAAGAAATGAAACTTTATTGTACAGTCCCAGTGTGTAAAAAAAGGCAAATAGCCAGAAATTAGGGGTAAAAAATAAATCCAACAAAGGAAAGGTTTGTTGTCCATAGAGGCTGACATGTGGGACCCATGAGCCAGCGGCGACCTCAATTTCAAAGGCGGCATATGATCGAAAAGAAAAAGGCAAGTTAGCAAAAATCAGGGGGTAAAAAAAATCTAAGAAAAGAAACTTTATTGTACATAGAGGATGACATGCGGGTCCCATGAGCCAGCACCTTACTCAACGTTTCAGAGGCGGCATGAGATCAAAAGAAAAAGGAAACTGACCAAATATCAGGAGCAAAAAATAATCCAAGAAAAGTAACTTTTATTGTACATAGAGGATGACATATGGGTCCCACTTATACAAGCTCTTTCGCTCCAAGATCTTGCAAGTTGATTGTACATAGAGGATGACATGCGGGCCCCATGTGTCAGCAGCTTAATCAATGTTTCCAAGGCGGCAGGGGATCAAAAGAAAAAAGGAAATAGCCAAAAATAAGAGGGTGAAAAAAAATCCAAGAAAAGAAACTTTTATAGTATAGAGGATGACATGTGGGTCCCATGAGCCAGCAGCTTCCTCAACGTTTCAGAGGCTGCATGAGATCGAAAGAAAAAGGCAAGTGACCAAAAATAAGAGGGAAAAAATCCAAGAAAAGAGACTTGATTGTACATAGAGGATGACATGCGGGTCCCATCAGCAAGCTTACTCAACGTTTCCAAGGCGGCAGGGATCAAAGAAAATGGAAATAGCTAAAGATCAGAGGGTGAAAAAATCCAAGAAAAGAAACTTTTATAGTACATAGAGGATGACATGCGGGTCCCATGAGCCAGCAGGTTCCGCAACATTTTCAAAGGCGGCATGAGATCGAAAGAAAAAGGCAAGTGACCAAAAATCAGAGGGTGAAAAATAATCGAAGAAAAGAAACTTTTATTGTACATAGAGGATGACATGCTGTCCCATTTTGCAGCAGAGGTCCCAACGTTTCAAATGCGGCTTGAGATCAAAAGAAAAAGAAAGTAGCCAGAAATTAGGGGATAAAAAAACTCCAAGAAAGGAAAGCTTTATCGTTCATACAGGCTGACATGTGGGACCTATGAGCCAGCAGCTTACTCAACGTTTCAAAGGCGAGGGGATCAAAAGAAAAAGGAAATAGCCAAAAATCAGAGGGTGAAAAAAATCCAAGAAATCAAACTTTATTGTACATAGAGGATGACATGCGGGTCCCATGAGCCAGAGGATTCCTCAACGTTTCAAACGTGGCATGAGATCGAAAGAAAAAGGAAAGTGACCAAATATCAGGAGCCAAAAATAATCCAAGAAAGGAAACTTTATTGTACATAGAGGATGACATACGGGTCCCATTTGCAGCAGCGGTCTCAACGTTTCCAAGGTGGCACAGGACCAAAAGAAAAATGAAGTAGCCAGAAATCAGGGGGTGAAAAAATCCAAGAAAAGAAAGATTTCAATTGGGCTGCATCTGGACATCTGGGCCTTCGAACTATCCTTCTGGGCCTTTTGATTCGTACAATTTCAGCCCACTCCAGAACATGGAAGTTCGGATTTTTCTCAAAAAAAAACAGGAATGTCCTATGCTTCGCAAAACAAAAAACAAGGAGATTCAAGATATAAGTTGTAAAAATAAAGATTTAATTTATCCGTTTGCAATAGCTCAGAGCGAAATACACTGTTTATTGTCTGCAAAATAATCAAGATATCACATGTTTCTTGTACGGGAGGCTGACATCGAGGACCCATGAGCCGTGTCGTTAACGTTTCAAAGGCAGTGGGTCGAAAATAAAAAAATAAAAAGTCAGTTGGTAAAAAAATCCAAGAAAAGAAAACATTTATCGTTTGAGAGGATGACATGCGGGACCGATGAGGCAGCAGCATCCTCAACGTTTCCAAGGCGGCAGGGGATCAAAAGAAAAAAAGGAAATAGCCAGAAATTACTTAGGGGTCAAAAATAAATCCACCAAAGGAAACTTTTATTGTTCATAGAGGATGACATGTGGGACCGACCGGCCAACAACGTCCTCATCGTTTCAAAGGGGCGAGGATCAAAAGAAAAAGGCAAATAGCCAGAAAAATAACTCCAATAAAGGAAACTTTTATTGTTCGTAGAGGATGACATGCGGGACCCATGAGCCAGCTTACTCAACGTTTCAAAGGCGGCATGAGATCGAAAGAAAAAGGCAAGTGACCAAATATCAGGAGCCAAAAATAATCCAAGATTTATTGTACATAGAGGATGACATGTGGGTCCCATTTTGCAGCAGCGGTCTCAATGTTTGTAATGCGGCTTGAGATCAAAAGAAAAAGAAAGTAGCTAGTAATTAGGGGGTGAAAAAAAATCCAAGAAAAGAAAGTTGATGGACATAGAGGATGACATGCGGGTCCCTTGCCAACAGCTTACTCAACGTTTCAAAGGGGCAGGGGATCAAAAGAAAAAGGCAAGCCAAAAATCAGAGGGTGAAAAAAAATCCAACAAAGGAAACTTTTATAGCACACAGAGGATGACATGCGGGTCCCATGAGCCAGCAGGTACCTCAACGTTTCAAACGTGGCATGCGATCGAAAGAAAAAGGCAAGTGACCAAATATGAGGTGCCAAAAAAACTCCAAGAAAAGAAAGTTGATTGCTCATAGAGGATGACATGCGGGTCCCATTTAGTAGCAGGCTCACCGTTTGAGAGGCGGCGGGGGATCGAAAGAAAAAGTCAAGTGACCAAATATGAGGTGCCAAAAATAATCCAAAAAAAGAAAGTTTTATAGTACATAGAGGATGACATGCGGGTCCCATTTAGCAGCAGCGGTATCACTGTTTTGAGAGGGGGGATCGAAAGAAAAAGTCAAGTTACCAAATATGAGGTGCCAAAAAATCCAAGAAAAGAAAGTTTTAAGTACATAGTGGATGACATGCGGGTCCCATTTAGCAGCAGCGGTATCACTGTTTGAGAGGCGCATGGGATCGAAAGAAAAAGTCAAGTGACCAAATATGAGGTGCCAAAAAAATCCAAGAAAAGAAAGTTTTATAGTACATAGAGGATGACATGCGGGTCCCATTTAGCAGCAGCGGTATCATTTGAGAGGCGGGGATCGAAAGAAAAAGTCAAGTGACCAAATATGAGGTGCCAAAAAAATCCAAGAAAAGAAAGTTTTATAGTACATAGAGGATGACATGCGGGTCCCATTTAGCAGAGCGGTATCACTGTTTGAGAGGCAGCAGGTGATCGAAAGAAAAAGTCAAGTGACCAAATATGAGGTGCCAAAAAAATCCAAGAAAAGAAAGTTTTATAGTACATAGAGGATGACATGCGGGTCCCATTTAGCAGCAGCGGTATCACCGTTTGAGAGGCGGCAGGGGATCGAAAGAAAAGGTAAGTGACCAAATATGAGGTGCCAAAAATAATTCAAGAAAAGAAAGTTTTATAGTACATAGAGGATGACATGCGGGTCCCATTTAGCAGCAGCGGTATCACCGTTTGAGAGGCGGCAGGGGATCGAAAGAAAAAGGCAAGTGACCAAATTTGAGGTGCCAAAAAAACTCCAAGAAAAGAAAGTTGATTGCACATAGAGGATGACATGCGGGTCCCATTTAGCAGCAGCGGTCTCAACGTTTCAAGGCGGCAAGGGATCAAAAGAAAAAAGTAGCCAGAAATCAGGGGGTCAAAAAAATCCAAGAATAGAAAGAATTTTGGTTCATAGAGGATGACATGCGGGACCCATGATCCTGCATCGTAAACGGCTCGATCGGAGAACGTTGAACGAGATGGCGCGATCCAGAAAAAAACAATGCCAGAGCGGCCATCTGGGCCCTACATCCCTCGGCGGTGCGGATTTGCGTTGACTCGGCCGGCGAACCCGAGATTTCGAGATGCACCACGTCCCGGGCCACCATACGCCACGTTTTGGCCGCTTTCGTCGGGCTAGGTGGCCTCAAAAACGAGAAAAAAAAAGTTTGACATGCACCACGGAGGGACCAAAATCGTCGGCCATGGTACACCGGCAACCACGGCGCGACTTCAACCGTCGGCCATGGCTTTCTTGTAGTGTGAGCATTTACGAGTGAATCCTTCATCGAAACTACTTGTCAACACCTTCTGCTCCTCGTTGGGATCGACATTCTTACTTATCGAAGATACTACGATACACCCCCTATACTTGTGGGTCATCACACGGTTAGGTGCGCGCCCGAATTAGAAAGTCCCTTGGACTATAAATATGTATCTAGGGTTATCGGAAAAGGAGGACAATCACGTTCACAACAAACACAAATCAGGCGCATCGCCATCCCTTCTTTCGAGGATTTCTCCCGAGTAAGCATCATGCTGCCTAGATCGCATTTTGCGATCTAGGCAGCGCACGTTTATTTGTTACCTTGTGCTGCTCGTGCTGAAGCATTGTTGATGGCGAGTAGCACTATTTATCGTAGATGTTTTGGGACTTGCATGGATGCTTTTCTTATGCATATCTGCTTAGCTATGCCGTCCCTCGATATCTAGCTGCCCTTACACCTATCCAGGTGTAAGGGCAGCGTCTTGCTTGTTCGTTGTTTAGTAGATCCGATCCGTTATAGCTGCTCCTTGATTCTTCAAGGATTGGTTTAATATCTGTATGGTTAGGCCTTGCAAACGGGTTGAATGATCCGGTAGTGCGTTAGGTATGGTTTGTTAGTCCTAAGAGGGATGTTCCGGGAATTAACGTAATGTTGGTTTTTAGGCCTCTTTTAGGGTTAGTTTTCCATTATCTTTCGTGTCTATTAGGCTCAACTACGCGTAGGATGTTCCGATCATACGATGAAAACCCTAAACTGTCGTAGATTGGTTTAACTTTACATTGATCAAGCAGCCCCATGTCATCGTTAACCCGACGCAACCATGGGGCGATCGGCTCTTTGAGCCGATCCACAGGGCAACTGAGCCGATCGGGATCATATTTAATGTTTACGTGCAGGAAACTAATCGAAGCAATCCAACACCTTCCTGACCAGGTATAGGTCAGGTGGCACGCCCTTGCAAGCTAGGACGTGTGCCGGAACATTTGCGGGACGACATCGAGGACCAGGGCCCCCTGCAGTCTTGGAAGCCTCCGGCTCTTCGTGTTGCTTAACCACTGCTCGCCGATGGGTTTTGGCAGGCAACATAACCATGGTGAGTTCTTGTTTGCGCAAACTGTCACTAGTAGAAAACTGGGCTTCTGTCTAGGCCTTTTGTCCTGACCCAGTCTGGAGCCAAGGCAAATAGGCTGGCCACGTCGCCCCGAAATCACCGAGAAGCTACGGGGCCTTTTGTCGCGGTTCTTTAAGGCCTTTTGTCCCAGTTGGAGGCTCCAACCGGGACAACAGGGTCTGAGGCCTTTCGAGTCCTGCTGGCAGCCCTTATGTCCCTGCTGGAGACATGAGTCGGGACATAAGGTCCGACCGTTCGTTCCCGCGTGGAAATCGATCGTCTCGGTATTACTGCACACGGAAAACAGAGAGAAGCAGAACGATCGCCGCGCCGGAATTTGCATTGCCGCCGGCGCCATGACCGGCCTTTTCACCTCCCTCTCCCCTATATACATGCCTTGTTCTTCCTCAGATCTGCATAGCCACCAAAACTGCACCACTAGCCATATCTCTCTCTCAAAAAAGAGCCCGACCGGCCCTCATGGTACCCGAAATGGTCAAGCTTGCGCGCTTGATACGTCCAAAACGTATCAACTTTCCTAAACCTTTTTGTTATTATTTGCCCTCCAACTTATGTGTTTTGAATGCAACTAACACGGAATAACGTTGTTTTCAGCAAAATTGCCCTGGTGTCTTGTTTTTGTGCAGAAAATCAACTTTCGCGGGGAAAATTGCCCGATCGGGAAAAATCCCAGAAATATACCCAAATGCCTTATTTTCCCGGGGAACTCACGGAGCCAGAAGGTGAAGAGCATGGGGGCCTGGAGCCGGGAATACATGGCCCAGGCGTGGCCCAGGCCTGACCGCGCCTGGGGGTGTATTCCCGACCCCATCGTCGTTTTGGCCTACCCTTTCGGCTATAGGATCCTCGTAACGAGAAAACCCCAGGGGGTTCGAAGTTATTCCAGAGAAAAGTCTGTAGTGCCGCCGCCTCGCGAAACCCTATTTCGGAGGCAGGAACTCCGTTCTGGCACCTGGAGGGGAATTGGAGGAGATCATCGCCATCGCCATCACTGATGCCTCTCCATCAACCACCCATGATTCCCCCATCCATGTGTGATTAGTTCCCTCACTGTAGGCTGAAGGGTATGGTCGGGATTGGATTAGTTCGTTCATGTAATAGCATTAGAATTTTTTGGGGCATAGTGCCTGGTATCCGTTGTGAGTATTTTATTTGCAACTTGTTATACTTAATGCTTGTCACTTTGGGCCCGAGTGCCATGATCTCAGATCTGAACATACTATGTTTTCATGATGATGCTTTATATATTGTTCTTGATCATATCTGCAAGTTGTATACACATGTCATTGTCCGGAACCCGAGGCCCCGAAGTGACATTAATCGGGACAATCGGAGGGGATGGCTTTGATGTGAGGATCACCTGTGTTCACGGAGTGTTAATGCTTTGCTCCGGTACTCTATTAAAAGGAGTACCTTAATTACCAGTAGTTTCCCTCGACGCCCCGCTGCAACGGGCTGGTTGGACAAAAGATGTCGCACAAGTTTCTCATTGCGAGCACGCGCGACTAGATAGGAACACGCGCCTATGGTTATTTTATTCTTGAATACTTGTATCACTTTATCTGCAAATGACCATTTTAGCTATTATATGAGTCGTCTCATTCCTGAAACGCCCGGTTATCCATCCCTGTGCCTACAATATTTTAATCCTGCGGTTTACCGCATCCACCACTGCTGCTGTTTTTACTTATTTCACTACTGCCACTGCTATAAAACTGTTGCTACTGATAAACCTCTGCGAGCTAGTCTATTTCCAGGTGCAGCTGAATTGACAACTCAACTGTCAAGGCTTATATTTAATATTTGGCTCCCCTTGTGTTGAATCAATAAATTGGGTAATACTTCCCTCGAAGCCTGTTGTGATCCCCTATACTTGTGGGTCATCAAGACTATTTTCTGGCGCCGTTGCCGGGGAGCATAGCTTTATTTATAAATCAACTTGGATATGATCCTGTTCGCTGCTATTCATTATGGGGAAGACTCGAGATGAAAGAGTCCCTATATTTTCGTCCACTACAAGAAGAGGTACAACTTTAAATACCTCCGCTGCTCTTGATTCACCGTCTGTGATGAGTAAGCTTCTTACTCCACCTTATGTTGATCATGCTACTACTTCTGCTGAATCTGAAAATTCTCTTGATGATTTGGATGGTGCCTCTACTTTGTTTGATGAAAGTGGTTCGTTAGGTCCTTTTCTAGACACCACAATTGCTAGGGCTAAGCAAATCAAAAATGAAAGAAGTATTTTTTTCGCCCTCCGGTTCACCTGAGCCCGGAGAGCATGCTAGTGACGATTTTGATGAAGCTTATATTGAGCTTGATGATGATTTAATTGATGAATGTCACGCCGCTATTAATGCAAGCGCTGCTAAAAGCCTACTTGCAAGGCGCGCTATTAAATATACGCCGCCTATTGATCCTACTTTTGCCACATCTCCCATAGACATTAGGGATAAGGATTATGATTTCTCTCTAGATTTATCTTATATATCAATTGTTGAGAAGGATCCCTTTTGTGGTACTGAAAATGAAAGTGCTATGAAGCATATGAATGATCTCAGTGCTTTGAGTAATGTTTTTGCTGATGATAATAAAATGCGCACCTACTTTATTACTAAGATTTTCCCTTTTACTTTGAAAGGTGCCGCGAAAGCTTGGTATGATAGTTTATTGCCTGGGTCTATTAAATGTCCTAAGGATTTAGTTGCAGCTTTCTTTCAGAAATATTTCCCTGCTAGTGCTCAACATGCTGCTTTGCAAAATATTACTGACTTTGTGCAGGAGAAAGAAGAAATATTGCCTATCGCATGGGCAAGGTTTTGCTCATTAATTAGAGGAGTAATGAATTGTCCTTTTGCTAAAAATGAATTACTTGATATATTCTATAATGGACTAACCGATGAATCTAGGACATACCTGGATAGTTGTGCTGGTTGTGTTTTCAGGCAAAGAACTCCTACTGAAGCCGAAGAATTAATGGCTAAAATAAGCAAGAATTATGATGATTGGCATATTCCTGAGTCTACACCAACCCCGAAGAAAAGAGGGATGATTGAATTAAATGATGAAGTGATGAAGGAATCCAAGAAATCTCTCAAGGAGAAGGGTATTAAATCCGAAGATGTGAAGAACCTCCCTCCTATTGAAGAATTATGTAAGCCAATTCCTCCTACCGTTGTCGAAGTACATGCTCTTCAATTCAACAGCGGAGACGTTCCTTATGGTAAGACTCCCGACCAATGCTTAGATGAGTTTGATAATTATTGTATTAAGCAAGATAACTTTAATAAGAGAGTTGAGAGACATTTAGAGGAAAATTCTAGAGCGATTAGTAATTTACATGATATTGTGGAGCGAACCTCCAATGATGTGAAGATGCTTGTTAAGCATTTCCAAATGGTTCAAACACAAATAGATCAGCTCACCAAAGTGCAAAATGATTTGTTAGTGAATGCTTCTAAAGAGAAGCATGCTTATGAGATTAGAACTAGAGGTGGTGCTACTACCCAGGATCCTTTATATCCTGAGGGTCACCCCAAGAGAGTCGAGCAAGATTCTCAGCGCGCTGATGATACTAGGATTAAATCTAAGAAAAAGAAGAAGAAGGAAAATAGAACACCTGTAGAATCTTCTTATCCCGCTGTAGATCCTAATAGTATATGTATTTCCGATGCCAAAACAGAAAGCGGCAATGAGAAAAGTGAGGCTTCCGATAAGGAAGAAGTAGAAGAAGCTGAGGTTGCACATGAAAAGCAACCTATAAACGTGAAGTACACTAAGGAAGATCATTGCCAAGAAATATGGCAAAGAAAGAGAACATTGGGTGAAAAACCAATGCCTTTCCCTGATAAGAAACACAAATCAAGGGAAGAGGAACACTTTAACCGGTTTTGTGAATGGATGAAACCTATGTACTTGCAAATTCCTTTGACTGATGCTATTAAATTGCCTCCATATTCAAAGTATATGAAGGATATTGTTTCTAACAAAAGGAAAATTCCTATTGAGGAAATTTCTACTATGCTTGCTAATTATTTCTTCAATGGAAAAGTTCCAAAGAAGCTCGGAGATCCAGGTATACCTACAATTCCTTGCTCTATTAAAAATAGTTATGTTAAGACTGCTCTATGTGATTTAGGAGCCGGAGTTAGTGTCATGCCTTTTTATCTTTATAGAAGACTTGATTTAGAAAAGTTGATACCTACTGATATATCTTTGCAAATGGCTGATAAGTCCACTACTGTTCCTGTTGGTATATGTGAGGATGTTCCTGTTCAAGTTGCTCATAATTATATAATTTTAACTGACTTTGTTGTGCTAGAAATGCCCGAGGATGACAATATGTCTATTATTCTTGGGAGACCTTTTCTTAATACTGCAGGGGCTGTTATTGATTGCAATCAAGGCAAGGTTACTTTTAATGTTAATGACAAGGAGCATACCGTCTATTTTCCGAAGAAGATTAATGGGGCATATTGCCTAAATTCTATTATCAATATTGAGACCATTCAAATTGGTCAAATACATGTGCCTATGTCAAAGCCTCATAAGGAGTGTGATATTATTATGATTGGAGATATTCCTATTCAAATTGAGGTAACTTGATTATTTTGTGAAAATGCAAGGTTTTACTTCATATAAAATTATTTTTGATGTCAAGACCTGATCAACCTTGCCTCCAAAGTGATTTTGATGAATGAAACAATGCTTTCATCAGTGCCACTACTGTTTACTTTTCATATTATAATGTTTTAGAGCTACTGGAAGTTTTATTTGGTTTGGTCTTTCATCGTTGTTTAAATTTTTCCTGCGTTGAATCTTTTGTTTTAAAATATGGAATTTGGTCAAAGATGAAGTTTCTCGAAAAATTCCAGAAAGTTTACCAAAAATTGTTATTCATGGAATGAGGAGGATTGGGACCTGAGGCTGCTCAGGGGGGCCCCCAGGCCGGCCATACATGGGCCAGGCGGGCACCCCCTTGGCCGCGCCTGCTATGTGTATGGGGCCCTCCTGGCCCCACTCACTCATCCCTTCCACTCATTCCACTCTCTCTCCCGAAATAACTCGTACCAGTTTGTTCTCACTCGCGTTTTCACCCGAGAGCTCAGGATTTCTCGATCTCCTTGCTCAGCCCAGATTTCTGTCTGAAATTTGGCACATTTGCTCTCCTGTATGTGACTCCTCCGCGCATCCAAGTAGAATTTTGTTTGGTGGAGTATATCTTGAGTATTTTGCCATCTTAGGTGACATGTTATGTGAGCTTGCATGCTTGATTTATGCTCTTAGAAGTAGTTTTGATGCATGTTTAGCCTTCCTACTTTTTGTTATAGTGATTCTACCTTGTTTATTTGTCTTAAAATAATTTTTGTGAGATTTGTTGAAAATTTCAGAAATGGATGGCAATGCTTATCAACTCCTTCAGCATGAATTAGAAGTGGGACAAGTCATGAGAGTTCGTCGAGAAGAAAGTGTCTTCCCTTCTTTATATCCATGTCCCGAGTTCATGAGCATTGCAGGAATTTCTGCAGATTTCCAATTGTTGCTTGAAAGGGCAGGGTTAGAAAACTTTGCTTGTGATGAACCTTTTCAGTTCTTGAAGCTAACCATGTCCGTGGTGCAGGATTTTGAGTGCAATTTCAACTCTTCTAACCCCATGGTGCATTATAAAATATATAACAAATCTGTTAGCTTGCCTCTTAGTGTTTTCTGTGCAGCTATTAAGGTGCCTTGTTGGGGATCTTATGAGAAGCTCAAGGAGAAACCCCAACACTTGGCGGACTTATACAAGGAAATTTGCCAGGGGAGGAGCTTCAAGGACGAGAATGGTAAAATAAAGAACATCCAACTCCCATCCATAAGGTATTTTGCCTATTTTGTTACAAAGTGCATCTTGGCAAGGAAGAACGCAAGTAAGTTATCCGCACATGATTTAACTTTTATAGCTGCTGCGGTGAAGCAAGATCGAACTTACAACTTGGGTGCCATGATAGCCCAACGCTTGGCTCTTAACCGCGAGAAAGGAAGTATTTGTGGAGGTCTTATTGCCTCCCGCTTACTTGCTTTCCACGGTGTGGCACCGCATGCGCTTGATTTGGCATTCAGTTCGAGAAGACTCGATCTTAATTCAATGATTCAGCACCAGTTTGTTTCTCCCGATTCTGAGCATGACCATTTACTCTATGAAATATCTTTCTGGAAGAAAGCTAGGAGAGTAATTCAAACTAACCGCACAGTTAGATTGCCTGCACCGCTTCTTGATTTTTCTGGCAGGAGAAGCTTGTCACTTTTGGAGCCCGAGCTGGATGCGTACATAGCAGAGCAAGACCAACAAGCGGAAGGTGATGGGGGAGAAGCCGAAGATCACTCTTTTCAGCCCGCTAGCACTTCGGGATTCTCCTATCCACCACCGGACTATGATTATGGGCAGCACGCTTCATCTTCTTCATATGATCCCGGGTATCAAGGCACGGGGGATTCAAGTGCTTGGGATCCCAACTACCCTTTGGTACTGAGCCTCACTTAGGCCAAAAGCCTAAGCTTGGGGGGAGGTACGCCGGCATCACTCATTCATTGCATATTACAATTGCCGGTCATTTGTATATACTTGTTTCGCTTCTTTTGGTTGTTTCTCTTTCGGTTATTTTTATTTCAGTAGGTTCTTATTTTAGTTTTTGAAGGTTTTTACTACTGTAGTAACATCTATTTTCACTTTTTTATTTCATTCGTGTGCCGATGGTTGCCTCTAATATGAGGAAGATGATATTTGGGGAAGTGCTTTCTAAAAAACAGATTCTGGACTGATACTGAAAAAATTCCTAAAAATAGCCATAACGTTATTTTGAGCTGCCAGTTTTTTTGCATTCTCCCCAGGTTATTATCTAACTTTCATTAGTTGAGCACTTTTCGAGTTGAGCAGCAGAAGATTTTCGAAAAAATTCATTATTGTACTGCTGTCAAGTTTTGGCAGATTTCTGCCACTTTGCTTTTGTGTGACTCTTTTAGTTTTCTTTCTCTTGTTTTGCTTTATTTCTTTTCTAAAACACAAAAATACAAAAAATATTTCTGCTGTTCTCTTTATCATTTGTTTACTTGGTTTCTTGTTCCTATTTTGCTTTATTTACTATCGTTGGTTTGCTATGAGAAAATCCAAAAAGATTTTACTTTCGTTCGATGACTCTAATATCGAAAATCAAAAAGTATTTGTTGTTCTTCTTTGATTTTGTATAGTTTGATGCAGGGTTTAGTAGTCTGTCAAGGCTATATTGGAGCATGGTTTTCATTTTATATCATTCGAGCCACACAAGTATAGCAATAATGACGATCTACGACAATCTGCTTGTGGTGAGAGGCTAGTATTAACTCTATTTGTTTTCATTTTTGTACATATACTCATCTATGTGAAGGTACTTAGTTTATTCATGTGGGGTGTATGTTACTCAATTATATTCAGTAGTACCGCTCTCTCATGACTGGTTTCAATTTACATTTGGTGGGTAACATTTTACATTCGCGTTTGCTTGCATTGCTCTTTTCATATAGCGGTATTGACATTGTGGTATCCTCCTCTGACTGTTTCATTTGAATCGACTTGGCACGTGCTCACGCATGCATATGACTGAACAATAGTCAATTAAGCCTTGATGATTTATTTTTCCTCGGAGTTCTTGCATTGCTTTTATGCCGTTTTTAATCGCGTTTTGTCGCAAGCATGATTATGACCGCCAATGGATTTTTGATTGTCGCTTCCCAGTCTTTTGCTAGCCTTCTCCTGTACTGAGCGGAGTTACTGCTCGTGCATCCAACTACTGAACCAAAGCATGCCAAATGAGTCCACCATATCTACCTACATGTGGTATTTCATCGCCACTCCAAGCAAATTTGCATGTGCTACCTTTAAAAACTTCAACAAATCCTCGTTTTGTGACACTGTTTTTAGGTCATGGGGATGTGAGAGTTATTATTGTCGTCTTCCATGCTTTACTAAGTACCGCAAGACTCGTGAGCTTCATCTTGCTTGTCAATAAAAAAATGATAGATATAAAGAGAAGAAGAGCTGGTTTGACCACAACTTCCAAAAGGGGAAGAAAATAGGAAATTATAAGAAAGTGGCACTCCTCCATGGTTTGTGATTGTTGGTCGGCACCCGAGGATTCGGCTAGCCATGGTATGTGTAAGCAATGGATGGGAGGAGTGTCACAGTTTTATAAATAGCATAGATGAAAAGAGGCTTCGCCCAAATATTTCGGAACCGCTCTCAAACTTGTTTAGTATGGAAGATGACAAAAACCCTTTTACCGATTCATTGACAAAAACAACCACCACTCAAAAAGAAATTTTACCTCAGTTTTACAAATGAAAAGCTCTAGCACCTGTTTAATCTCTGCTTTCCTTTGCAAAGGACCATTCAACCACCGCAAGTTGAGTCACCATTCTCTCTTTTAAAGCACTTTCCTAGAAGCATTGGCAGTCATTCTTAGTGTAATGTGCTTGTCCCAAGACAAGATTATTTATTGCATATTTGTGATGCTTGCATCTTTCGATATCTTTACTTCTAGTCTTCTTTTGGACTTCAGAGGTGCCCTGTGCATTTATGTTTTGCTTCCAAATAGGGGCAAACGAGATACCACTTTGTCTTACTTCATTATGACTATTGCAATCTTTCAAGTGTTTATGTTTCATGTTGCTTATCATTGCTATTGGTATCCATTCATGGTTTGCATTACTGCTGATTATGTTGTTTCACATGCTCCTTATTTATGAATTAGCTAAGTATTTGATCATCTGCGAGAATATATACATCTTATGGAACAAATAGGTTCGTGAAAGTCTTTTATCGCACTCAGTTATCATTGAATTGCTTGAGGACAAGCAATAAGCTAAGCTTGGGGAGGGAGTTGATACGTCCAGAACGTATCAACTTTCCCGAACCTTTTTGTTATTATTTGCCCTCAAACCTGTGTGTTTTGAATGCAACTAACGCGGACTAACGCTGTTTTCAGCAGAATTGCCATGGTGTCTTGTTTTTGTGCAGAAAATCAACTTTCGGGAAAAATACCAGAAATTTACCCAAATGCCTTCTTTTCCCCGGGAACTCACGGCGCCAGAAGGTGAAGAGCAGGGGGCCTGGAACTGGGAATACATGGCCCAGACGCGGCCCAGCTTGCCGGGGGTGTAGTCTCGACCCCTTCGTCGTTTCGGCCTCCCCTTTCAGCTATAAGATCCTCGTCATGAGAAAAACCCCGGGGGTTCGAAGTTATTCCAGAGAAAAGTCTGTAGCGCCGCCGCCTCGGGAAACCCTATTTCGGAGGCAGGAACTCCGTCCTGGCACCCTGCCGGGACAGGGAATTGGAGGAGATCATCGCCATCGCCATCACCGACGCCTCTCCATCAACCATCCATGATTCCCCCATCCATGTGTGATTATTTCCCTCGCTGTAGGCTGAAGGGTATGGTCGGGATTGGATGAGTTCGTTCATGTAATAGCATTAGAATTGTTTGGGGCATAGTGTCTGGTATCCGTTGTGAGTATTTTATGCATTGTTGCAACTTGTTATACTTAATGCTTGTCACTTTGGGCCCGAGTGCCATGATCTCAGATCTGAACATATTGTGTTTTCATGATGATGCTTTATATATTGTTCTTGATCATATCTGCAAGTTGTATACACATGTCATTGTCCGGAACCCGAGGCCCCGAAGTGACAATAATCGGGACAATCGGAGGGGATGGCTTTGATGTGAGGATCACGTGTGTTCACGGAGTGTTAATGCTTTGCTCCGGTACTCTATTAAAGGAGTACCTTAATTACCAGTAGTTTCCCTCGAGGCCCCGCTGCAACGGGCTGGTTAGACAAAAGATGTCGCGCAAGTTTCTCATTGCGAGCACGCGCGACTAAATAGGAACACTCGCCTATGGTTATTTATTCTTGAATACTTGTATCACTTTATCTGCAAATGACCATGTTAGCTATTATATGAGTCGTCTCATTCCTGCAACGCCCGGTTATCCATCCCTGTGCCTACCATATTTTAATCCTGCGGTTTACCGCATCCACCACTGCTGCTGTTTTTACTTTATTTCCGATGTTACTTTATTACTGCCACTGCTATAAAACTGTTGCTACTGATAAACCTCTGCGAGCTAGTCTATTTCCAGGTGTAGCTGAATTGACAACTCAACTGCCAAGACTTATATTTATTCTTTGGCTCCCCTCGTGTCGAATCAATAAATTGGGTAGATCTTCCCTCGAAGACTGTTGCGATCCCCTATGCTTGTGGGTCATCAGCGCTCCCTCGACTTCCCTCGATCTGAAGTCTACTACGATATCATGGAGAAGATGAATTTCAAGGTCACGTACACCCTCCGTGCGAAGAGGGTGGAGAGGTGGATCCGCGCCGTCAAGAGGGATTTCCTCGATGCCGCGGAAATCAAGGTTAGTTTTTCCATGGCTTTTGCTATCAAAGATATGTAGCTTAATATTTAGAGATATCATAAAGCATCCAAAATCCCAATGGCAATTTTTTCTGTGTTTGAAGGTCGTGGGCTTGGACTGCGAGTTCACCGACCCTCGCAAGGGTAACCAACGCGCCGCCGTCCTGCAACTCTCCGTCGCGCAACATACTCTGGTCTTCCATATTGTGCATGTCGATGAAGTGCCACAACTGCTCATCGATTTCCTTGCGGACAAGAACATCAGATTCTGTGGCGCGGCAATCCACAATGATGTGGATATGTTGCAGACATACGGAATTATTATTCCATCTGCGATCAACCTCCAGCAGATCCTCCAGAACCCCTTCCCAAGAAAGCAGACTCCGAGTTTGTATGATTTAGCAAATCATTATATTGGGATGGGTCTCGAGCAGAAGAAGAAGTTTAATTATAAGAAGAACAAGTCGCCGAAAACCGCCAAGGAATTAGAAGAAGATGCACTGATTTTTGGATGGGACGATTTTCCCTTGAGCCATAAGCAACTGCAGTATGCCGCTCTCGACGCTCGCCTCGGCTTCGAGCTGGGTAGGAGGCATTTTCGCGCACTTGGCTACAATAGCCATATGGATCGCCTCGGACTTCATATTTATGAGTAGATGCATGGTGGTGTGGTGTGTGGTTTCGTGTGTGCCTTCTATATATGAACATATGAATCGTTGCGATCAATATATTAAATCTTTCTATTATATTGTAATTTAAATTCCTCACAGTTTTCTAATAATAATGGACATATTATTTGTCCAAATGCGATTTACAGATTCAAAGATATTAACTATGCCATATTATATGAATAATGCATACATTATTTGATAATAATTTTAATAAATGAATAAAAATAAAATTATTCCATATTCAAATTCCTCACATTTTTTAATAGTTATGCATATATTATTTGTCCACTTGCGGTTTAAAAATTTAAATATATTAATTATTTGGCCATATTATATGAATAATGCATATATTATTTGATAATAATATTAATAAAAAATAAAAATAAAATTATTCCATATTTAAATCCCTCACACTTTTATAATACTTATGCATATATTATTTGTCCACTTGCGGTTTGAAGATTTAAAGATATTAATTATTTGGTCATATTATATGAATAATGCATATATTGTTTGATAATAATATTAATAAAAAAATAAAAATAAAATTATTCCATATTCGAATTCCTCACATTTTTCTAATAGTTCTGCATATATTATTTGTCCACTTGCGGATTAAAGATTTAAAGATATTAATTATTTTGCCATATTATATGAAAAATGCATACATTATATGATAATAATATTAATAAAAGAATAAAAATAAAATTATTCCATATTCTAATTCGTCACACTTTTCTAATAGTTATGCATATATTATTTGTCCACTTGCGATTTAAATATTTAAATATATTCATTATTTGGCCATATTATATGGATAATGCATATATTATTTGATAATAATATTAATAAAAGAATAAAAATAAAATTATTCCATATTCAAATTCCTCACATTTTTCTAATAGTTATGCATATATTATTTGTCCACTTGCGGTTTAAAGATTTAAAGATATTCAAATTCGTCACATTGAAATGCTATATTATTATCTTATGGTAGTATTTACAACAAGGTGCAACCACATTCGCGGGAGCAACGTCAGGAAAGAATCGAGAAGTTAAGCATGCTGAAGGTGGAGTAGTGTGAGGATGGGTGACCGACCGGTAAGTGGCCAAGTCTAGAATTTGAGTATAGATTATGTGTAATTAGTGTTAACAATGGTCCAAGTGAAGACTAACGAAAAAAGAAAGAAGAAAAATGAAAATAAAAAAAGAAAAAACCTTTTGTCCCGGTTGTGATTACGAGCCGGGACAAAAGGTGCTCCAGCCAAACACCTGCATCGCAGCCACGTGGTGGACTATATGTTCTGGCTGGTAACCGGGCTGGGACAAAGGCCTTTTGTCCCGCCTCCGTTGTCCCGGGTGGCCGGCCGGGACAAAAGGCTCTAACGCCCCGCGACAACATGCATGTTCTCCACTAGTGGGTTCCATCCTTGGATATGAGTTTTGTTTTTAAAACTTAAGCATTTTGAATTCCCCAGATCCCCTAGCAAGTCATAATGATAATGGCCACGTCATAAATGTTTTTTTAGTTTGTCTTTTTTGCTTCTTCGAAATCTTGATCTAGTCCTTCGCCTTGTGTTTCATGGCGATGATGGTGGTGTTGCTCTTTGCGGTGGCTCGGGACAACGCAATGTAGACCTGGCCATGAGAGAATACCGGTCCTGAATCCTGATAGGTAAGCATCAATTATCGAAATAGTCTGCCCGTGTGCCTTGTTGGTTCTCATGGTAAAGTTGAGCCTAACTACGAACTGCTTCCTCTTGAATCTAAACCGGAACATGCCATTGTCGGAGGGGCGGAGAGGTATCCAAGGAAGAACACCCTCCACCAAGCGTGCTACCCTATCACGATCTCCGCATTGATGGTGTTCCTTTGTAACCCAAGAGCCGCAAGCCTCGTGCCATTACACAACCCGTTAGTTGGGTCAATGTTTCCTCAGGAGTATGACATGGCAGTTTATCTTCGTTTCAAGGGTGTGTGGGACTATCCCGATAGGATTCAGCTAGTTCAGAAACTTGGCAAGGTAGCAAGTCATGTGGATTGTCCATTACACTGTCAAAGCTATGGTAGATCTAATTTTCGTCTAGAACACACTCAATCATATGCATGTTTATTACAGCGACGTTGTCTAGATTCCGTAGGAAACGATTCCCAATCAGGCCCAGCTTTACCATGATGATCAATAAGGCGGAAGGGACCATCCTAATTGTTGGTGTGTACTTACCGGAACCGACATTCTCTCATGGTCAGCACTATGTTGCATTGTCCCAAGCCAGCCTTCCCATCCAGGAGAGTTCTTGTTGGAATGGAATCCTTTGCTCCCTCCGGTTGGTAATCGTGCGCCAAGAGTCATGGTAGATTCAGTTTCCTTAATGCCTGTCTATAATATCCCTCAGCAAAAGCTATGTTTCGTCGAGGGCACCAAATCGATCCTCCTTGCCCGAGCAACGAACGGGCACAAGCGCCAACAGATCACCACGTACGGGGAGGACCTCGACGATGGATCTTGACGAGGAGGAACTCCTCTGTCGTCATGCCCCGCTTTCGGTCCGTGGGGATCACGACGTTCACCTAATAATCTGGTCTGCAACGAGGCTATGCTCGGCCGCCAAGCCGTTCTGGTTCTTCAGGGGATCCGCAGCACGAGAACCGACCGAATCGATAAATTGCAGTCGCCGTCGTATCATCCATGCTCCGCCTCGGACGGAAAAAAAGGTCCGAAATTCTCACGCAGCTTAAGACAAACCGTTTCCGTCCGCCGTGACAAAAATGCGTCTCGCATCACCTCCAGCGGCGCGACGTAAAGTGATCGGGTCGTCCGCGGAGACGCAAACCCGGCGCATATTTGCGGCAGGTTTGCGTCTCTGCGGACGCGCAAAGTGTTCGCTCGCGTCTCCATCGGGCCCGCCTGGCAGCGAGCCTGCATCGAGGGCATCGCTTCGGCGGCCATCGCTTCCGCAGTCAGCGCTTCCACGTCTGCATCGCAGCCTTCGCCATCAATATCGCGGCTGCCTGTTCTGCTCGCGTGTTGGCGGGCGACGGCTAGGCTTCTGCGCCGCAATCAATGGCATCGTTCCCCGCGCGCGGCCACCCTTAAAACTCCACCGGCACCGTTCCTCCATCGCTCACACCTCCACTCGCACCACCACCGCCGCCGCACCATGGGGAAGAAGAAGAATGACTTCGAAGCGTCCGGCAGCGGCACGAAGAAGGAGGAGCGGGCGGGCAGGGTGCCGCTGCCCGTCAACGTCGGGAGGCTGATGCACGCGCACTGGACGCCGTGCGACCGTTGGAGGGACGTGCACATGCCTGGCGGCTCAGCTGCCGCCGGGTGCCCGTCCCTCCGGTCCCTGCGCGCGAGCCTGATCGGACCGCCGAGATCTGGCGAAGGAGGCAGTACCTGCCGCCGGATCTCCACGCCGATCCGGCGTACGCCATCGACTCTGAAAGTTGGCGTACCTATCTCTCGACCTAGAGGGATCGGAGGAGGAGGGCGGGCTTCATGGGAGACAGGGATTTCCCTTCCACCGTGCACAACCCACTCGTCCTCGAAAACAGCAGGCGCCGACGCGTCGTGACCAGGCATCAACGCGTGCGCAGTACAACAACGACCAGGACGACGACGACTACGACGACGATGACCACATCGAGGCGTTGGCGTACCATAACGAGGAGGTCAAGGACGACAGCGATGACTACGTCACGGTCGTCTTCCAGGAATGGCAGCAAGCTATGGCGGAGGGCCGCAAATTTGAGTTCCCCGAGAACATGACGGATGACGAGATGGCGAAGCTCGGGGTCCTCGTCTCCGAGAACGACCAACCTGTGCAGCCGCCGCTGCCCCGCTACGCCACCGGCTTCATGCTGCCGGGCCTGTCGGAGGATGAAGCCCTTTGACTGGCGCTACAGGACTTGGCCGCGCCACAACCGCCGCCGTACAACACCTGGGCGCCTCCTCCGCCGCCAGAGCCCTGGGCGCCTCTACCGCCGCCACAGCCAGAGCCCTGGGCGCCTCCACCGCCGCATCCGTGGGCGCCTCCACCGCAGCCACAGCCGCAGCCCTGGGCGCCTCCACCGCAGCCACAGCCACCGGCGCCACAGCCATAGCCCTGGGCGCCTCCACCTCCGCACCGCCGGGGCGCCTCCCCTCCAACTGGCCGTGGACGGTACCGGAGCTCATCGTGCTCGACAGCGGCGAAGAGCAGCAGTAGGCGCACGCGTTTAGGGTTTATTTTCATGTTTTAAACTATGTAAATTATGTTTTCATGTTAAAAAAAAATGGTTCGGCCAAAAAAATGCGTCGTGTCGCTGGAGCCACCCGACGAAAACGGACGTGCGGTCGATTTCAACCATTTCAACCAACGCAACAGACACACGCGGATATTTCTGGACCCTAAAATACATCGCGCCGTTGGAGATGCCCTTAGCTACGTTCGTGCAGTGCTTCTCGACGAAGAACAAGCTACGGCTACATGCGCGTCTAGGCGCAAGCCATCTTTGTTGTCGTTCATGCAGACCAAAAGTACCATGAGGGACATGAGACCTGCATTGAGCAGATCGCATAGATTGCATCAGGGCCGAAGCAAGAGTCCTCACATGTCTCCAGCCAAGCCGTATCCTGCGGCAACTGTAGTTACGTGCTGCCATCCACTGAACCTCCATATTCCGGCCGCAACTTCATTCTTACATATGATGAGAGCATCTCCACCGACGCTCCTAAATAATCATCAGCAGGAGCGTCGGCACTGCCGTATGGAGGCGCCGGAAGATTTGAGGATGCTTTTTCCACATCGAGGCCGTCAATACAACAGCCCCAATAGAAATTTAAACATAAAATATTTAAAAACCAAAATTCGTATGAAATTTATACAAAAGTATTCGAATTTATACTTAAATAAAACTTAAACTTAGAACCATAATCTACTTGCCATCGGTTGGGGCGCGTGACGGGCATGTCTCATCGTCGTTCTTCCCTTTTGCCGCCTGTGTCCATGACCACCTCTCCGCCCTTACTTCGCACATCTGGCGGTGGAGCATGGCGGCCGACGTCGTAGGAGCTTGCCGCCGGCGCTGTCCCCTCATTGATGCCAGCCATCGGCGAGACGCCTCGTTCTGGGCGAGCCTCGCTTGCTCGCGGGCGAACGCCTCAGCGTGGCGCTGCGCATTCAGCTCGATGAGCTTTTGTCGCTCCGCCGCCATGAGGAGGCGTCCCGCCTCCTCCGTGGCGCGAGATCTCGATGCCGTGTTCGTAGTTCGCGTCGTTGATGAACTTGCGTTGCTTCTCCTTCAGCCTCCGGAAGCGCTGTGTGCTCAAGGACGCCAGGATCGCCGCCTGCTTCGGGTCGGCGGGGGCGGCAACTCGCCCCACTGTGCTGCCTCCTCCGCCGCCTCAGCTTCTGCGTCTGCGACGTACGCCTCGTCCCACTCCTCGTACATTGGGTCGACAGAGTCGTCGGAGTTTTAGTCGATGTCGACGTTGGGCTGCGGCTGCAGTGGTGGTTGAGGCGCCGCAAGCGGCGTGCGGCCGTTGCATCCAAGCATCGAGTACGTCGTATGGAGCCGCGCGGCATTGTTGTGGTGGAAAGGAGAGGATAGCGCGGCGGCAGTGGTGGAGATGAGATAGGATAGCGCGGCTACGGTGGTGGAGATGAGAGGATAGCACCACGGCAGTGGATGGCTTACGTACTAAATAGGGATGCCAACTACCCGCATTTACGGCGGCGTAGGCGCGTGTGGAGGCGGGTGGACACCGTGTGGCCAGTCGTCGCCCTCGTTGCTGCCTCAGTTTTTGCACGGGAGACCATTAACGCCGACGACCAACCTTCCCGCGTCGTTTCCAACACGAACCGTTGCATCCTCTCGCTGCCAAGGCGGCCCCACCCGCGAAAACCGACGTGCCAAGAGGCGCCGGCGCGCCCGATTCACGCCCTTCGGGAAGCGACCGGCACGAGGTTGTCGGCGCTTCTATTGGGCTCGAAAAAGCGCGCGCTGGTGCAAGCCCATTTTCGATGCCGGTCCACAAAATTCTATCGGTACCCCTGTCGGAGCCGCCGGTGGAGATGCTCCAACTACACGGGGGAGCTTTGGTCTTGCTCGCTGTATGCTGTGGGTTTCATCAAGGATGCTTGCTGCCTGATATGGAAAAAGGGGTGACGGCCTCGTGACCTAGGATTGTAGGGAATCCACTCAGGTTGTGCCTTCTTGTGTACAGGTACATCTACAATTCATGTCTCTCCATCATCTACAATACCATGGCCTAAAAAATAATTAAGTAAGAGCATCTTCAGCCGCGTCTCCCAAAGCGTCTCCAAACGGCGCTGGATCGAGCGTTTGGGGGACATGTTTCCTTCGTGTCATGTTTGGAGGACGTCGCTCCCAAGCTGCGTCCCCCAAACGTGCCCCCAAAACTTTAAAATAACGTTGTATTTTTATTTTAATAGATAGAAGAAATTTGTAGGTACGGTGAAGAAATAACGATGTACTAATTTTCAAAGCGGCGCAACATAAACAAGTAACATATAAAAACTTCAAAAAAACATAAAAAAAATTACATATAAAAACTTCAAAAAAATGAACTAATTTTTAAACTGGTTCTTCTTTGATGGCCCTGCCTCGTTGTTCTCATGGTGGCGCTTCCTGCTCGTCACCTCTTCCGAAGAGTGGGTGTCGTTCTACGCGTCGGAGGAACTTGTGTCCCCCTTGTCGTCGATGGTGCTCGCCGGCTGCGCCTTCGCCTTCGCTTTCACCTCCGCTTTCGCCCGGGCCCTTGCCTCGCCGCCTCCTCGACCTCTTCCTCCTCCTCCTCGTCGGCCTCCCGATCCTCCTCGATGTCCGTCGGCGGGGAACCATCTCTCCTAGGCATTGCAACTCTGTCCCACCAATGGCGCCATCGTGTGTGGTTTTGGTAATTAATGACAATCCCTATGGACTAATGTTTACATTGAGTTATATTTGTAGAAGTTGTCCATAGGCAATGCTTGAACTATATGTTGGCTTCAAGATTGCAATAAGAAGCAAATGAAGAAGATCAAGTGTCAAGTATGTCTTGAAGATGAAGATGAAGTGATCCCTCAAGTTTAACTTCAAGACATCAACGATGAAGAATGAAGAAATGAAGTGCAAGTTCAAGACGAGCCATCTCGAAGAGATCATTTGCTTGAATCTTGCCATCCATATGTGATCATGGATATGTGAAGATGCGCCGAAGAAGAAGCTCTCCCATAGTGGAGTATGGGGGAGCAATTCGCATGACTTCATCAAGCAAGCACAATCAAGGAAGGCATTCCATCTTGTTGCGGTCAAGAACGTCATCATCAAGCTCAAGTGGAATGCGCAAGGTTAAGGTTTGCTCTTGATAGGGTTTCTTCCTCACCGCTCTCATGGTGTAGTTGGAGACCGGTTTATAATTTAGTTGTCGTACTATCAAGAGGGATCTCGAGTGAGTAACTCGATCGTATCCTTCGGAGAGCTCAAACCTTTGCATCCTTGCATCATCTTTCTTGGTTGTTATTTCGATCTTATCCATGTGATGTTTTAGAGCTTGTGCTTATTCTCATGACAAGGTCTAGTTCATCGAGAATGGTTTTTGCACGGGCAACTTGTTGCATTTTCGAGGTTGGAGGTTTTACCGGCATGTCTTTTTTAGATAGGTCAAACCTTTCATCATTTATTTATATCCTCCCTTGTTGGACTATGATGGTTCCCTGCATGATCTTGTAGATCTTGTTCCTAGCTTCAAAACGAGCCCAAGATCATCAAAATCGGAGTCCGGATGCTAAAGTTATGCCCATTTCAGTTTGATGTTTCTCCCAGTTTTTTTTGGGGGGGGGGGGGGATAATCCGGCCTGGATGAAATATCCAGGCAAATATCCGGTCCGAGTCCAGGAGCGATTTTTGGGGGGCGGATAATCCAGCCCGCGGGCGGATAATCCGGCCTAGGAGGTCCCAAACGGTCATATTTCGTTGGGAGGGGGTATATAAGACCCCTTCTTCCTCCTTGGGCTGGTTGGTTCACTCTCTCTCTCTCCTCCATTGTTGTCCTTCAAAGCTTTCCCTAGTTCTTGATTCCTCTCATGATTCTTGCATATTCTTGGGGGAAAAGAGA
The DNA here is from genome assembly GCA_030979885.1 of Lolium multiflorum. Taxonomy (NCBI): domain Eukaryota; kingdom Viridiplantae; phylum Streptophyta; class Magnoliopsida; order Poales; family Poaceae; genus Lolium; species Lolium multiflorum. The sequence continues at coordinate 50,228,059 of CM061752.1, read as the reverse complement.
GAGGAGATCTAGATCCACACTTTGACCAAACCATATCATCTCTTTGTGAGTGAATCTTTGGGATCTAGATCTTGGAGAATTTTGTGTTCTCCTCTTTGTTCTTCATCTCTTATTCCCACAATAGCTTTTGTTGCTTTATTGGAATTTGAGAGAGAAGGACTTGAGAATCTTTGTGGTGTTATTGCCATTGCATTTGGTGGATCGGTTTGACTTTTTCGTGGTGATACGTGGAGGTGAAAGTTCGTGAGATATTCACTTCGGGAGCTTGTTCCCGGAGCTTGTTCCTCTTGGGTCTTTGGACCCTAGACGGCTTAGTGGTCTTTGTGGTGTTCTTGGGCATTCCAATTAAGTTGTGGAGATTCTTGAAGGGCAAGGCCTTTGTGGCAATTTATTGGGAGCCTCCAATTAAATTGTGGAGATAGCCCCAAGCTTTGTGCAGGTTCGGTGACCTTCCTAAGGTTCCATAGTGGATCGAGGACATCCCTTTTGGTGGGAATTCTCGAGGAGAATATGGTGGCCCTCGTGCATTTGGAGTGACTTGTCCTCCACACCGCTCCAACAGAGAGTAGCACTCGCAAGAGTGTGAACTTCGGGATACATCGTTGTCTCCGCGTCACTTCGGTTATTCCTATACCCGAGCTCTTTACTTATGCACTTTACTTTGTGATAGCCATCGTGCTTGAAGTTATATATCTTGCTATCACCTAGTTGCTTATATTTCTTAGCATAAGTTGTTGGTGCACATAGGTGAACCATATTATATAGGCTTTGGGCTTGACAAAGTAAACGCTAGTTTTATTCCGCATTTGTTAAGCCCATCTCGTAAAAAAATTAAACCGCCTATTCACCCCCCCTCTAGGCGACATTCGTGTAAAAATGAGCTTGGTCTCCCATTTTAGGCTTCACCGCCTTGAGAGTAAAGATGTCGGCTAGAGGAGTAGTGCACGATAACACTCTTATATTAGATGGCACAAATTATGATGTTTGGAAAATTTGCATGCTTAGTCTTTTTCGGGACATTGACCCTCATATGGAGAAAATTGTAGATATAGGTTTTTCTCCTCCTATGGATTCACAAAATCTATCTTTAGAGGATGAGAAAAATTTATATCTCAATTCTCAAGCTTCTAATGTTCTTATGAATGCTTTGAGAAATGTAGGTCTTTTTCCATACTTGCCTTTTTGGAGCACTCATGAGCAGTGGCGGAGCTTGAAAAACATCAATGGGCGGGCCAGGCTAAAAGGAAGTGCAAACAAATTATTCTGAATCATTCCTAGAAATTAGCTATGACTCAAATTTTATGCACCCAGGCTATCTAATTTTGCAGAGATTGAAGAATAAATTTGTAATACAATCCATCGTGAGATTGCCAACCAAGAATTTGGAGAAAGAAAAGAAAGTATATGGGTAGGAAATTTGGAGAAGATGAGAGGATGTATTCAGTCGCAGTGTTGCTTGGCGGCTCGTTGACGTCCAGCCGCTGACCATGCCCGTGCGGCGCGACCGAACCCGTAGCTGCCGCAATCTCATGGCGGCCCCATGCCTGCAGGTGGCGGTGCAGCGCTGATACCCCATGTGCCGCTAGTTCATGCTCCACCGATTCCAATGACCCCAGTGTTTTTATGTCTACATCGCTAGATCTAGCGATAGCGAGAAGACCCATCCCCATGGCGTGGCTTCCGTGCAGAGAGGAAACGAAGAGTGTCGACTGAACAAGACATGTTAAGTAATGGGCCCGTGCCTCCTGATGATCTGGGCCTTAGACGCATAGGAGTAACTAATCTTTAAGCAAAAAATCTGGGCTGGCCATGCCCAGGTTTGCCCCAACGAAGGTCCGCCAGTGCTCATGAGTTATGGACAAAGATTCAAGATAAATATGATGTGTCCAATATTATTAAGGATGATTCCATTGCTTCAACTTGTGGCTGCGATGAGTTCTCATCTTCATCCACTTTACCAATGTGCGGCAAGACACAAGGTAATGACATGGTGAGTGGTGATGGAAATTGCAATGTTGGTATTGAGCTTACTATTGATGATCCTTCATCTATATCTCATTGCAATGGTTCATCTTTGGACTTAAACACATCTAGCACTAGAAATGATCTACATGCATGTGTTGATAGTCCGTGCATATCATGTGCAAGTTGGTTGAATAAATCTCATGATGATATGCGTGCTTTGTCTTGTGGCCATGATAAAAAATGCTTCTATTTCCTCTAGTTGTTATGTGACTAACAATGTAGGGGAAACCAAAAATTCTATTGGTCAAGACAAGATCTTGAAAGGAGCCTCAAGTAACTCCTCATCTTTATCTCACGGTTCTCATATATGCCTTATGGCCAAGGGTTCCACGGTACCTCCTACCATGGAACCTAATATTTCTCTTGGTGATAAGGATGAGGATGAATATGAAGAAGAGGATTGGGTTGTCTCTCTACGCGATAAGGGTAAGAGTGTATTCAAGGTTCTTTGCAAAGATAAAATTTCTAGCTCTCACTTCTTTGAAATCTTGACTACCGCTATTGAGAGCCAAAAACTTATTTGGATGCGTGAGAACACCATTGATAAAATGGGTGCTCTTGAACGAGAGTATGCCAATGATGTAGCATCCCTAAAGAATGATCTTGAATAAGAACAAGAGATCGTAGCCTCTCTTGAGGAGCAACTTCAAACCCTTGAGGTGTCTCAAAATGAAATATTTGCTAAACTCACTAAAGAAAGAGACCATGCTAAAGCTCCATTAAAATTGCTTAAAAATGAAAAGTCCAAAGTTGGTGTTGGTCATGATAAACTTGTTAAGGATCTAGATGATCTAGACAAGGCCCACAAGGCCTTGGAGAGCGAACACTCTATCCTCACCAAGTCACATGAGCAACTACAAGATTCATATTTAAAAGAGCATTCTATGTTACCCTCTCTTCTTGATATGTCTTGTGATGATGCTTGTGTTACTAACTCTACTTCTTGTGAAGCATCTATCTTGAAGGAGAATGTTGAGCTAAGGGCTCAACTTGAATTGCTAACTAGCAATTATGGGAAATTGGAAGAAAATCATGGAAAGATTTCTAGCTCCCATGAGGATCTTATATCCTCCCATGATAGGCTAAAGTTAGCTCATGAGGCTATCATATCAAAGGCAACACCTTGTGAGCCTCATGTGGATACTAGCACTAGTACTCAAAATGATATATTGTCATGTGCTAGTCCTAGTAATTCATCCACTCATAATATTTCTAAATCTTGTGATGAATTATCTTCCTTGCCTTGTTGCTCTAACAATGAAGGTTCTACTTACTCTAGTACTTGTGTTGTTACTAACCATGTATAGGAAATCAAAGAGCTCAAGGCCCAAGTCACTTCTTTGAAGAATGACTTGGTAAAGAGTCATGAAGGGAAATGCAAACTTGACACGATGTTGAGTATTCAACAATCCCCCAATGACAAGAGTGGACTTGGATTCAAATCCAACAACAATAACAAGTCCAAAAACAACAAGAATAAGAAGGGCCAAGAACAACTCAAAGACCCGGCCAAGATTGTTTGCTACAAGTGCAATATTGAAGGGCACCATGTTAGATCTTGCCCTTTGAAGAAGAAGCAAAAAAGGGAAGCGGCCTCAAGCTCAAACTCATATTCAACTTCAAGTTGAAGAAATGCCACTTCCCAAGAAGAAACAAGCCAATGCTCCCATTATGGAGAAATCTAGTGAGAAGAAGGAGAAGAAAAGAACTTGCTACATATTCCGTGAGAAGGGACACATCTCCTCCTTTTGCACTATCGGTACCTCATCCAACCCTATCACCATTTATGATGTTTATTCTCTTCGTAAGGATGAGGGTGGCAATGTGTTTGCCAAATATGTTGGTGCTCAAAGTGGTGTCAAGAAAAGAACCGTTTGGGTTGTCAAGCCTATTGTGACTAACCTCTTAGGACCCAACTTAGTTGGGTACCAACAATCCAAAACTTGATCAATAGGTGCTTGTTGGAGGGCATTGGAGACTTGGCTACATCATGAAGAATTAAGGGATCTTCATCATTTATATTATCTCAAGCCAAGTCTTTTTGGTTATCTTGCTTCTATCATATATTCAGTGTTCCTCCTTGCGGTAACATGTGCTCAACTCATTTATATTGAAAGTTACTCGCCCCTTTGCATGTGTTAGTATTGTTCCTAGCATGTGTTTGTATATGTTGTGCTTCCTACTTGCTTTTCTTGAGAAATCAAGTCTATGTATGTTGGGTTGCACACCATGTATTTGTGTTTGTGTTGGAGCCTCTTTGCATCTTGTTGTATCTTAAATGGCTCTCATGACCAATTAATGGACTAACCCATTTTGGGGGAGTGATATTCCTTTGGGAATTTCACAATCCTAACAATGTGTGTACATGAGGAATATCACTTAGAATTGATATTGCAAGATTATCTAGTCTCTATGTGGTATGCCATCTTCATGGGAAATTCAAATTCTAATGTCCATTAATATCTCTAGTTGGATCTTATTTGCCTCTTGTGAAATTAAATTCCTTATCACATTATGGGGGAGTAATAAGCTTTGTGCATGTTACAACCCTATAAAATGTGAACATTTGAGGTTGTGTCACATAGAATTGATATTTTAAATTATTTCTCTCCTATGTGGCATGTTTTCTCAAACAAGTTTCAATTTGCTTAAATGGCTTCATTGCTAATATATTTGTGGATATTATTTGTGAATGTTTTTCTTGGCATGGTTTTTCACAACATGTCCCTCAATACATTTTTGGAAAACCATGTGCTTCAAATCATACTATTAATTGCTTTGCATGTTGGTATGAATACTCTTAATTGCTTTGCATGTTGCTATGAATACTATTAGTTGCTTTGCATGTTGGTATGAATACTATTAATTGCTTTGCATGTTGGTATGACTAATTGAAGCTATCAAGAAACTCTATGGTTAAATCTTATCTTTTACCATATGCTTTATTTGTTGTAAATATGATCTTATGTATACTTACAAACTACCACCGGGAAATATTTCTTAATACCTCTTGTCCTAGGACAATTGGCAATCTATTATGAGGTAAATATTTATTGGTCATATTTACATTGGCTCTTGTGTTTAAATTCCTTATTTAATGCCATGAATTTGTTGTGATTTGACTCCCATGTGTCTTCCTTGCATCTCATGGATCTAATTTGTTAATGCACTAATCTTGGGGGAGCTCTCCTATATTTGTTAGAATGCTTAACATCTCTTAATAATTATCAAGAATTTGGTTTTGGGAGACAAAACTTTTCTTGTTGGTACTTTGTGTCATCATAAAAAGTGTTGAGGGTTTGGTTTATTTGTGAGAACCTTGCTCTCTTGGGAGTTGGTTATCTCATTCCTTTGTTTTTTGGTTTAATTATCTTCTTATAATGAGATAATTCTTTGGAGTCAATCTTGTATTGATTTGATTCTTTGATATAATTTGGACAACCATTGTTTCTTGATTTATTTGGCGTTTGTCCAAATTGTAACTTCCTTTGGTTCTTCAAATTCTTGTGCATGCATATTTAATATATGTATATCTTATGGCATGTGTTACTTTATTTGATCCAATATATAGGGTAAGCTCCATCAAATCCTAATTTGATTAAGATGTGCATGAAATTCGATTTCATATCTATATGCACATAGTTTTGTGGAGTTTGTCCTATATGTTGTAGTTTACCTAACTACTTTGGACCCAATTAGTTTGGGAACCATTTTGTGCTTAATTTTGTTTTAGGTACAAGGAGATACATTGGATGCTTGTCTCACACTTAGGAAGAAGTGGTGACACAATGGTAATTTGAGGCAAGCTAGGATGATCAACGAACTCCTATCTAATACATCCACACCAATGCTATCTCGGTAACAATTATCTCCTGATGCATATTTTTATAGCATCCAACCATGTGGTTGCATCTTGGCATGAATCTCTTGATTTGCAAATATTATTCTTCTTGCAAAGATTTTAATGAAACCTCTTTATTGCAAATGTGAGTAAACTGAGATGAGCACATATGTTGGGAAGTATATAAAATCATGCTCATGATTCATCCATCCCATCTATGCCTATCTAGCAATTTTATTGCATATCAATTCCTCAAGCCTCTCACATGTGCAATATCGATGAAAGTGCAAATTGAGTTATTTCTTTTAGTATCCTCGTTTGTGATACTTGTTGCCTTTCTCAAAGCATCCCAACTATCTTATATCCCTTGTTGATATTTGTGATGTACTTTATGTGTTTATGATTGAAGTTCATGAATGTACCATACGATAAATTGAGCCTTTGGCCATGCTATTAAGCAAAAATTCTTATTGGTATATTGCATGACGTCGTCTTGGATATCATTCTATATTTATTGTGTATCTATTTTGTGTGTGCATGTTTCTTTGTGGATAAATATCTGTGTGATATTGCTCACTTAGAGAAACTTATACACATAAGAGATGATACATCTCCATTTGATATATTATTTATTTGTTGCGTGTTGATTGGTCATACTAAGCAATATAATTCATTAAAGACTATGATGATGTTTTTTCTCATCCTTGTAATAGTCTTATAATATGCTTTATCATGCCTTTCACATAACCTCTTGGTTGATCCTTTTATTATGGTGCCTCTTACTTGTTGCTCAACCATTTGTTTGTTGCAAGTGTTAAGCTTAATTTTCTATCTATGATCTATTGCAAATGTTTGTGTTTTAAATAGTAATGACGGAGTGAGGATTCCATGTTATGCATACTGTATTCAAATGCAATATTTTAATTTATGCATGTATCTTGGGGAGCTTTTGACATGGGCATTACCCTTCGGTTAACCAATATTGCTCTACCCTATACGGTCCAGATGGAGGCCCATGAAGGTACCCGAAGGGAAGGTGGACCACTAGGACGGTGCGGCGGAAGATTACTTGAAGTACAAGACACGGAAGAAGCCGAACAAGGAAAGATTAGAGATAAATCTATTGTACGTAAGCCTACTCGTACTCGATTAGACTCTCGGGACCTGCCACCTATATAAAGGCCAGGAGAGGGGCTATCGAAAAACACAATCAATCTTAGCAATACTAGCCAACGAAGCTTAGAACTAGGTCACCCTAGCAACTAGCATCTCGACGAGATCATAGCCGAACGATTCGGCACCCCATTGTAACATGTTTTCATCATAATCAAAGAACAGACAGGCAGGACGTAAGGGTTTTACCTCATCGAGGGCCCCGAACCTGGGTAAATCGCTCTCCCGCTTGTCCGTGTACCGATGTCTCGTGTCAGCTGCATGATTCCATCAACCCTAAGCCCCTAACAGAGGGCATTGCCGGGAGCACCCCCGACAATTGGCGTCGTCTGTGGGAACCCTGTTAGCACAAGGCAGGGCATCGGCAGATCCGATCACGACATCGGCTGCTTCACCGACAAATTCGCCGGCAACTTCGCCAGCAACTTCATCAGCAACCTCGTCGGCACCATCATCGCCAATCCTGGGAAGCCCGATTCGATTTGGCTCCTACGAGTTTACCCCACACAGTGATTCCTCTCATTCGAACTTTTCGGACCTACAAGGGAACATGGAGATGACCTTCGGCAGCGTCCATTACAACGTCAACGCAGAAGGAATCCTTCGACTGCTGGAATCCCCGCCTCCGGATCGACGAGTTCAAGCGCATCATCATCACTCGATCTGTCGGCTGGTCTGACGGGATCGACATGCTCCCCCGTGCCCTCGACTCCTCGCTCGGTGTCCTCCATGTCGGTAGGGTCGGACGATTCCTCATCTTCGAAACTAACTTCATATTATTGCCTGAATTGCGACACCAGGCACGGGCTGGGATCAAGCGACACGCCGTTCATCTGCAACGCCCAGTATTCGTCGGGAGAGAACAGTATCGACAGCGCCATCCAGCGAACCACCCGAAGGGCGGCACACCATCAGGTCTATGTCGCCAACAACACGGGGAACACAAGGCGCAGAGGAGACGAGGACCATACCCCCCGCTCCAGCAGAAGGGCGAGTTTCGAGAACAGCGCCAGCAACCGCGATAGCGATTATACCATCGCGGATGAGGAGTGGGCAGCAGCGAGAGCAGCAGTACTCAACAACACGCCGCTCCCCGCAGGGACTTCGATTGGAACCCTTAATGCTTACCGCTCCATACTAGAGAAAAACCGGGAGCACTTGTCGAAAGAGCAAGCCACCCTCGAGAGACGCCTATCCGCGGCAGATCGATCCAGTGAAAGGCGAAGGGCTTCGCAGGGAAGCGCCTCCCGAAACACTCAGGGAGCAGGCAAGCATCGGTCAAGGATGTCCAGGCTTTCGGAAGATGACGCCAGAGAGATAACATCGAATCTGACTAAATCCTTCATGACCACGGATACCGCGGGCATGCCACGACCGAAAACCGTCGCAGGAGCAACGGCCAACCTCGTCGCTTACCTCATCAACCAGCGCCCCGAAGGATCTATGGCTCAAGCTCACCGAGGTGCCCTTGAAAGTCTCGCGATATTGGGGAACAACCTAGTCCAGCAAAAGGAAAGGACTATGCTCCAAGGCAGTGGGTCAAAGCATCATGCGAGAGATGCTCGGGATGAAATCACCCAGAGCAGGATCGACAAAGCAAGGCAACGACGCGCCGCCAGGAAGGACGGCGACAGCGATTCTTCGGATGAGGACCAGGAGTACGACGGTGAACTCAGGGGAGCTGACTGTTTAAGTTACAATATACGCGAAGCAATGCCGCCCAAAAAGTTTAAGCCTACCCCTACCGATGCTGCCAAGTACGATGGGCAGCAAGAACCAAGATCCTGGATAGATGACTATCTGCAGACGGTGATTCTGCACAAAGGAAACCAGATAGCGGCAATGCAATGCTTACAGCTTTACTTAAAGGATTCAGCACGGGCCTGGCTACGGGGGCTGCCGAAAGGTTCTGTCAAATCATGGGACGACTTAGTAGACGCCTTCGTTGCCAACTTCCAAGCAACATACAAGAGGCCCGTCGGGATTGAAGAGCTACGGAATTGCCGGCAGAAGCAGAAGGAGTCGATGCGTTCATACATCGGGAGATTCACAAAGCTCCTAAATGCTGCCGAAGACGTATCTGTCGACAGAGCAATCGACGCTTTCAGCGACGGCGTCCAGCGGGAAAGTTACATAGAAGAACTCGGGCGCAAAAAGCCGAAAACCATAACAAAGTTAATGGAAATCGCCAACAGCTGGGCTGATGGTGAGGACAACGTACGAAGGCCACGGCAGCGTAGTGACGATGAAGACGACGACCAGCCGAAGCACGACTCGGGTGGCCGAAGGGATCGTCACAAGAGAAGGAAAAACCGCAATTACGATGATAATAATCTGGTAGCCGCAGGGTATGCCGATCGGCAAGACGATCGAGACGACAGGCACGATGGTAACCGGAACAGCTCTGGGAACCGTGGTAACTATAAACCACGACAGCAGAGGACTCCCGAACTACCCTACCCCTGTTACCTACATTCGTATGTCGATTCCAAGGACGGCAAAACGAAGTCAAGTCACCTGCTCAGGGACTGTCGGCAGTTCCTCGACATGCACAAACTCATCCAGGCCAGCAACAGCTACCACCACCACCCCCACCTCCACCGCAGCATCAAGTCCAGCAGGCCCAACCCCATCAACCCAACGAGGCGTTCCCACCACCTCGTGGGGAGATGAGCATGATCCACAGGACAGGTGTTCCGAAAAGGGAGATGATGAAGCTCACCCGAGAGATCAATTTGGCAGAAAGCATCATGGCAAATATCCCCGAGTACGTCGAGTGGTCTTCTCAGAGCATTACATTCAGTCGAGCAGATCACCCGATGACCATACCAAAACCAGGACATGCCGCCCTGGTAGTCGAAGCACAAATCGGGGGGTTCAAGATGAGCAAAGTGTTTATGGATGGCGGAAGCGGGCTAAACCTGATATTCGTCGACACAATCAGGAGTATGGGGATCACCATGAGCATGCTGGAAGAAACAGACACATGCTTCCACGGGATCCTTCCAACCGCACCGGGTCACTCTCTTGGCAAAGTCTACCTGAATGTTATCTTCGGTAGAACCGACAACTTCTGGAAGGAGAAAATCGAGTCTGAAGTGCTGAACTGGGAGTCACAGTATCACGCTATACTCGGGAGACTAGCGTATGCCAAGTTCATGGCTGTGCCACATTATGCATACCTCAAGCTGAAAATGCCTGGGAACAATGGGACAAACATCACAGTCTATGGAAGTTTTTCACGCTCGGACAATTGTGATCGCGACTTTCAGGATTGCTGCAAAGTTCGGGCCACAGCGAGAAATCGTCGGCCCTCCGCCCAAGCTATCCTTACGAGAAATCAAGGAAGAGAAAGATGGTAGGGAAACCAAGAAAAAGCCAGCCGCTCTCGCACTTAAAGCTTCGGCAGCAGAAGCTTCGGCAGCAAAGGGTTCAGCAGTTGGCGGCACAGAAGGCTTAGGAGATAACAAGACGATGGCAACCACCGCTCAAATCCCTGATGAAACCAGCAACGCTGCGGTAACTACTAACGCGGTGAAGAAGCCATAAGAAGAGAAGAATCCCTTCCTTGCCTAAGCAGTTTACCAGCCTTTATTTTGTTTTTCCTTTATTATAAACAGGGCTTTTCCCTTTCGCCCTCTAGCATTGTGCTTACCTTATCAATAAGAATTTAAGCCTCGATTCTTTGTTAAGCATTGCAGTAACTACAAACTTCTAAGCCCCATCACTATACAAACATAGTACAGGGCGGAAGATCGTGCTCCAGAAAGCCTCTACGAGTGCTAGAACGACGTTCACCTTTCCCTCTGCTATAGATGCCTCTACGAGTGCCGTAAATAGCAAGAGTCTGGAAATACACATAAACAACAACCCACGTTCGATATTTTACTTATGGAAATATCAAGGAACAACGGGCTCATCGGCAGACTCACTACACCCGAAGTATTCGGGAGTGCCTGTCGAAATCTAAAACGGTTGAAAGCAAAGTTGCGCATACAACAGGTTTAGCAAGACCTGCAACACGAGCTGATCACTCACATGATTTGCTAACCAACCAATATGCATACATTTAAAAACGAGCAACTAAGATTCGCTCAAAATTGAAACTTGCCAACGACAATAACATGGTAAAAGTACATATGCATGTATCTACCGAATGAAAAGGCGTCAGTACATAATCCAAACACTTGGATAAAGTAGTCAAACTATCTATTTACAAACAGTCATTAAAACCCTGAAATCATCCTTGCGGAGTTCCTTTTTCTTCAGGTACCTTTGAATCCTTCTCGAGTCTGTCGACAATTATGTTGGCAGGCAACAACACCTTCGGATACAGCGCCTCCAAGTCTCCAGTAACGTTGGCAATCGACAGTAAACCTGCCGAAGGATAACGGGCAAGCACAAGAGCAAGTGTAAACCTGGCTCCTGCAAAAACTTGCGCGCGCACCAAGTCCCGGATCTTCTTAGCGTTACCAAACTCCGACATCAATGCAAGGAGCGTGGGGGGAACTGCGTTCAAAGGGAACATCGTCTTCCAAACCACCCTCATGGCCTTATAGCACTTGTCGAAGAAGTGGTGGACCTGCTGAACTCGATCCTGAAATTGCGCCACAGTCGAAGCCTTCGAGTGCTCCCGCCAGAAAATTTCCTCGGCTGAGGATAGCTCGATCAAGGCATTCACACGTTCGTGAACCCGTTTGTTCTCCTCCGCACGGTTCAGAGCTATGACTGACAAGGAAGTAAAAAAGAGGATCAGATAAAACGCTATCGACCAAAGGGTGAAGAGATCAAAGGACTCACAGTTCAAGCTCTCGGTAGCTTTATGCAGCTCAGTAAGAGCGTACCGCTCTACGTCGGCTGCAATCTCGCTCTTCTTGTTGATAATTGCTGCCAAGGCATATGTACTGCGCAGGTCCTTCTCCATCTGGGTGATCCGATCCTTCATCCGTTGGATCCGATCACTTTCGGGAAGAACACCAGAGGAGTCATCAACAAACGAGGGCACTGGGAAAACCTGCAGGCAACAGCGTCAAGAGGATGATATGGTCAAATTAAGCTTCCAACAAAAACTCCCATCGGGAGCAGCATAAGTAATCCCTATCAGGAGAAGCACAAGTGAAGATATTATGATAAAAACATGCTGGCAACATTGCCGGCATAGTGTTCATTACAAACTTAAAGTTCTCGCAGCAGAATAATGTTTCATACTAGCCCAAGGGTAAAATTGTTACAACAGTCAAGGAGCCTGAGTCTGGGTCGACAGGCTAGGGCCAACCGATGTTTTTCCTGAAACTAAACGAGGAGCTGGCGAGCACAAGTACGGGTGGACGCTGTAAAGGCGCTTAAATCAATAGATCGCCCATCTTTTCCTTTCGGCAGCTCCTTAGTCATTTCTTCGATGTCAGCCTTAAAGCCGTAACCCATCATAAGTTGGAAGGCAAGAAGGGTGCCATACGTACGCGAGGTACGCTTGAATACCTCGATGACCTCCTTGGTGTCGACTGCGAAAGTGTCAATCAGCTGCTCCAGAGTCTTCTCCTGCGTGGCCTTGGGGAATATCATCGAATGCATCCGCGTCAGAGCACCCTTTCCCTTGTCAAGGCCCCCGGGTGAGTTGGTGAGCGGTGAGAACCGTCGACACACCGTTTGCCGGGGAGTTGCTCGGAATTTTATCCAAGGCAGTAGCAGGGATGTCGGCGGCTTCTGCAAGTAGTCAAAGGAAATCGTTGACGAAGAAGCAGATCCATAAAAAGTAATAATCTACAAGGGATATAGGAACTTACCAAGCAGGGCCAAGGCAGACTGGCGGAGGAGTTCATCCTTTTCTGCCGCCCGAGTTTCCTCCTCCTTCAGCCGCTCCTTCAGCTTGTTCAGCTCTTCTTTCAGGGAGTCGACCTCCTGGCGAGCTACGGCGGCCTTTTTGATAGCGCCTTCCAACTTTGAAGAGGAAGACTTAGCCTCCTCCTGCAGCCGAATTTTGTCCGCCTCCAGAGAGGTGAATTGAGAGGCGAAGGCCTCTAAAGAGGATATCACACCTCGCAGATCCTTGAAAAAAGGGAATGTTTGACAAGGATCGTTAAGCAAAGACACATTCCGAAAGATTCTTGCTAGATTCAACGAGGACTTACAGAAGGAGGAGCTGCGGCAGCAGCAGGAGCATCTTTCCTTTGGAAAGAGAGGAGGCAGTCGATGCTTGCGCCACAGGAGCCACCTTGGGAGCCGAAGCTTCGGAAGCTGCGGCGGCTGGCGAGACAGCATCAGATCTGACCCTCTTAGGCGGAGGCTCAATAAAAGCATCGTCACTACAAGAAAGATTCGATCAACCAAGTTATGAGAAGAATGTGAAAAAATCGAGAAAGTTGAAAATAGTAAGAAGAAGAAAAGCACTTACAAATCAAGGAGATCATCTTCGTCGGCAAAACCGCCGATTGATCTCTTCATAGGTGAAGCCCTAGTCTCCTCCGCAGCTGCATTAACAAAGGCACCGTGATCAGCGTCATCATCACTGCAGATCCCTCGCAAGTATCGCCAGCTGATGGGGGGAGATTGGCATGGGCAGTTTCAGAATCTATCGGGTCGTCATGTTCGCTTGATGGGCTTGTATGCTCAACAGTACGAGAGTCAACGGGTTCTGAAGAGCCTCTTCCTTCGGAAGTTTCATTTGGCAAGTTATGTAAATCCTCGGAGGCTGCGAAGGTCTGTCGAAGGAAAAATAAATGAGAATAACAGTGATATATGTCGATAGCAGCATAACAAGAATTTGAGGAGGGAAATTACCTCTGGTGGTGGATGATCGGCATCAAAAGGAATATACGGAGATGTCAGTGGGATCAAATCCTCTTGACTGAAGAAAGTGAGGCGACGGACTTCATCGAGCAGTTCTTTTTCCGACAATTCGGCAGCGTTAATTCTAGTCTCATCTTTTGGACCTGAGTACAACCACATTGGGCGAACCCTAGCCATGACTGGTTGGACTCGACGTTTCAGAAACACTGCCGCTACTTCTATGCCGACCATGGTTTGCCCGTCAGCCTCCTTGATCCGAAGGAATCTGGCAAATAACTCATCGGCTGCTACTTTTTCGTCGGGAGAGAGAGCATTCTTCCAGGAATTCTTAGGCTTGGCCTCAAGGACGTCGACGAAGCGAGGGAGCTGAGATTCGGGTGACGAGGAATCCTTGATATAGAACCACTTCAATCTCCACCCTTGCACGGACTCTCTCATCGGGAAATTGAAGTAGTTGACATCCGAACGAGCTACAAATCCTACTCCTCCGGTGACAAAAGATCCATTGCTACTGCTATATCTCTTCACATAGAAGATCTTTTTCCACAAACCAAAATGGGGCTCAACGCCCAGATATGCTTCGCAGAGGGTAATGAACACAGCAACGTGAAGGATCGAGTTGGGAGTGAGTTGCCACAGTTGGATTTCGTAAGTTCGCAGGAGATGGAGGAATTCGTGAACAGGAAGTGAAAGGCCTCGGTACAAGAACGACAAGAACATCACGGTAAAACCGGCAGGAGGGTTAGGTCGAGAAATCGCACCTAGAAAGATTACATTCCCCTCATCGGAGGAGATCAATCCCAGGCTTCGGGATCTCTTCTCGTCACGCTTGGTGACGGTCGAGGCTATCCAATCACCGGGCTTGGCTGCTGAGCTCGGTGGCGCCGGCGGCGCCGGAGCTGGGGGAGGAGCGCTGGGGGCGCCCTCCTTCGAAAGAATCGAGGAAGTTTTGGCGGCGGCACCGCCGCTCGTGGAGCTGGCGGCGGCGCTAGGGTTCTTCTTCTTCACCATTGTGAGATCTGGGAGAAATCGGAAGACAGTGGTGGCGGCGCGAGCAGTTGTGAACAGGAGAGGAACAAGAACGGCAAAGAAGATGAATGAAGGAGAATGAAAGGGATTTTTTATCTCTTGGGGAACTTAAGGAAGGTTTCGTATTGTTAATGGACCTTTTCTCGAGTTAATGATTGTGGAAATCGAGGAGGTGCCTCGTTAACCGCGTAAAGAGGAGCAGGAATCGCTTGAAAACAGGGCTGGCAGGTCGTGTCTTATCAGTCAGAATCAAGGGGACAGAAAAACGTCATCAATGACGTCATGGAGAATGATTGCATACGAAGAGATAAGAAAGGATCGGGTGATCGACTTGAGCCTATGCGCGGATTGCGAGCATCCGCACCTAGGCTCGGGGCTACTCCCATCGGGAGCGCGACGCGCACCCGACGAATGAGGACTCGAAGGAAATATTTGACTCGAGTCTGCACTCGGGCGTAAAATGCCCGTGCCCAGACTCGGGGGCTACTCCCATTGGGAGCGCTGGACGCGCACCCGATAGAACTTTTTTCGCACTCCAGGATTGATGTCTACGGGTGCTTCTATTCTTGTAGACAGTGTTGGGCCTCCAAGAGCAGAGGTTTGTAGAACAGCAGCAAGTTTCCCTTAAGTGGATTACCCAAGGTTTATCGAACTCAGGGAGGAAGAGGTCAAAGATATCCCTCTCATGCAACTCTGCAACCACAAAGCAAGAAGTCTCTTGTGTCCCCAACACACCAAATAGGTGTACTAGTTCGGCGAAGAGATAGTGAAACACAAGTGGTATGAATGAATATGAGCAGTAGTACGGCGCCAGAAAATAGCTCGCTGGCGTGCAGTTGATAGTAGTAATATTGTAGGAAGTAAACAAGCAGTAGTAACGCAGCAGTAGTAACGCAGTAAAACAGTAAACAAGCAGCGATAGCAGTATTTAGGAACAAGGCCTAGGGATTAGACTTTCACTAGTGGACACTCTCAACTTTGATCACATAACAGAATAGATAAATGCATACTCTACACTCTCTTGTTGGATGATGAACACATTGCGTAGGATTACACGAACCCTCAATGCCGGAGTTAACAAGCTCCACAATTCAATGTTCATATTTAAATAACCTTAGAGCGCAAGAAAGATCGAAACGACTAAACCAAGTACTAACATAGCATGCACACTGTCACCTTCACGCTTATGTAGGAGGAATAATACACATCAATACTATCATAGCAATAGTTAACTTCGCAATCTACAAGAGATCATGATCATAGCATAAACCAAGTACTAACACGAGTGCACACACTGTCACCATTACACCGTGTAGGAGGAATAAAACTACTTTAATAACATTGCTAGAGTAGCACATAGATAAATTGTGATACAAAACACATTGCAATCATAAAGAGATATAAATAAGCACTTCACTATGCCATTCATAACAGTGAATAAGTATTCTGTGAAATATAGCCTAAGAGACCCACACGGTGCACACACTGTCACATTTACACACGTGGGACAAGGAGTCTCCGGAGATCACATAAGTAAAACTCACTTGACTAGCATAATGACATCTAGATTACAAGCATCATCATATGAATCTCAATCATGTAAGGCAGCTCATGAGATTATTGTATTGAAGTACATAGGAGAGAGATGAACCACATAGCTACCGGTACAGCCCCGAGCCTCGATGGAGAACTACTCCCTCTTCATGGGCGCAGCGGTGATGAAGATGGCGGTGGAGATGGCAGCGGTGTCGATGGAGAAGCCTTCCGGGGCACTTCCCCGTCCGTGGTGCCGAAGAGACTCCTGTCCCCCGATCTTGGCTTCGCGATGGCGGCGGCGGATGGTTTCGTGGGTTTCGTCCTCCGTAAGGGTTTTCGATGCGGGGCTTTATAGGCGAAAGAGCGTCGAAGGTCGAAGGGGCGACGACACCATAGGGTGGCGCGGCCGGGGCCAGCCGCGCCACCCTATCATCCCCACAGGGCCCTCGCGCTCTCGGGTGTTCGGATGCTTCCGGCAAAATAGGAACACGGGCGTTGATTTCGTCCAATTAAAGAATAGGATTTCTGAAACCAAAAACAGCAGAAAACAGAACTGGCACTTCGGCATCTTGTTAATAGGTTAGTTCCGAGAAAATGCACGAATATGACATAAAGTGTGCATAAAACATGTAGGTATCATCAATAAAGTAGCATGGAACATAAGAAATTATCGATACGTTGGAGACGTATCGCATCCCCAAGCTTAGTTCTGCTCGTCCCGAGCAGGTAAAACGATAACAAAGATAATTTCTTAAGTGACATGCCATCATAACCTTGATCATACTATTGTAAGCATATGTAATGAATGCAGCGATCAAAACAATGGTAATGACATGAGTAAACAACCGAATCATAAAGCAAAGACTTTTCATAAATAGTACTTCAAGACAAGCATCAATAAGTCTTGCATAAGAGTTAACTCATAAAGCAATAAATCAAAGTAAAGGTATTGAAGCAACACAAAGGAAGATTAAGTTTCAGCGGTTGCTTTCAACTTATAACATGTATATCTCATGGATATTATCAACATAAAGTAATATAACAAGTGCAATATGCAAGTATGTAGGAATCAATGCACGTTCACACAAGTGTTTGCTTCTTAAGGTGGAGGGAGATAGGTAAACCGACTCAACAATAAAAGTAAAAGAAAGGTCCTTCAAAGAGGAAAGCATCGATTGCTGTATTTGTGCTAGAGCTTTTATTTTGAAAACATGAAACAATTTTGTCAACGGTAGTAATAAAGCATATGAGTTATGTAAATTATATCTTACAAGTTGCAAGCCTCATGCATAGTATACTAATAGTGCCCGCACCTTGTCCTACTTAGCTTGGACTACCGGATCTTCGCAATGCCATGTTTCAACCAAGTGTCACAAAGGGGTACCTCCATGCCGCCTGTACAAAGGTCTAAGGAGAAAGCTCGCATTTTGGATTTCTCGCTTTTGATTATTCTCAACTTAGACATCCATACCGGGACAACATGGACAACAGATAATGGACTCCTCTTTAATGCATAAGCATGTAGCAATGATTATTATTCTCATATGAGATTGAGGATATATGTCCAAAACTGAAACTTCCACCATGATTCATGGCTTTAGTTAGCGGCCCAATGTTCTTCTCTAACAATATGCATTCTCCAATCATTAAGGTGATAGATCCTTCAGACAAGACGGACATGCATAGCAACTCACATGATATTCAACAAAGAATAGTTGATGGCGTTCCCCATAAGCATGGTTATCGCACAACAAGCAACTTAATAAAAGATAAAGTGCATAAGTACATATTCAATACTACGATAGTTTTTAAGGCTATTTTGTCCCATGAGCTATATATTGCAAAGGTAAATGATGGAATTTTAAAGGTAGCACTCAAGCAATTTACTTTGGAATGGCGGAGAAATACCATGTAGTAGGTAGGTATGGTGGACACAAATGGCATAGTGGTTGGCTCAAGGATTTTGGATGCATGAGAAGTATTCCCTCTCGATACAAGGTTTAGGCTAGCAAGGTTATTTGAAACAAACACAAGGATGAACCGGTGCAGCAAGACTCACATAAAAGACATATTGTAAACATTATAAGACTTTACACGTCTTCCTTGTTGTTCAAAACTCAATACTAGATATTATCTAGACCTTAGAGAGACCAAATATGCAAATCAAATTTTAGCAAGCTCTATGTATTTCTTCATTAATGGGTGCAAAGCATATGATGCAAGAGCTTAAACATGAGCACAACAATTGCCAAGTATCACATTATCTAAGACATTTTAGAATTACTACATGTAGCATTTTCCAATTCCAACCATATAACAATTTAACGAAGAAGAAACTTCGCCTTGAACATTATGAGTAAAGCCTAAGGACATATTTGTCCATATGCAACAGCTGAGCGTGTCTCTCTCCCACAAAGTGAATGCTAGGATCCATTTTATTCAAACAAAAACAAAAACAAAAACAACCGACGCTCCAAGTAAAGAACACAAGATGTGACTGAATAAAATATAGTTTCAGGGGAGGAACCTGATACTTTGTGAAGAAGAGGATGCCTTGGGCATCCCCAAGCTTAGATGCTTGAGTCTTCTTGAAATATGCAGGGATGAACCACGGGGCATCCCCAAGCTTAGAGCTTTCACTCCTCTTGATCATAGTATATCATACTCCTCTCTTGACCCTTGAAAACTTCCTTCACACCAAACTTCAAGCAAACTCATTAGAGGGTTAGTGCATAATCAAAAATTCACATGTTCAGAGGTGACACAATCATTCTTAACACTTCTGGACATTGCACATAACTTCTGAAAGTTAATGGAACAAAGAAACTCATTCAACTTAACAAAAGCGGCAATGCGAAATAAAAGGCAGAATCTGTCAAAAACAGAACAGTCCGTAAAGACGAATTTTAAAATGGCACCAGACTTGCTCAAATGGAAAAACTCAAAACTAATGAAACTTGCGTACATATCTGAGGATCACGCTCGTAAATTGGAAGATTTTTCTGAGTTTCCTACAGAGAAATAAGCTCAGATTCGTGACAGATAGAAATCTGTTTCTGCGCAGAAATCCAAATCTAGTATCAACCTTCGATTAGAGGCTTCACTTGGCACAACAAAACACAAAACTAAGATAAGGAGAGGTTGCTACAGTATTAAACAAATTCCAAGACACAAATATAAAACAAAGTACTGTAGCAAAATAACACATGGGTTATCTCCCAAGAAGTTCTTTTCTTTATAGCCATTAAGATGGGCTCAGCAGTTTTAATGATGCACTCGCAAGAAATAGTATTTGAAGCAAAGAGAGCATCAAGAGGCAAATTCAAAACACATTTAAGTCTAACATGCTTCCTATGCATAGGAATCTTGTAAATAAACAAGTTCATGAAGCATAATGCAACAAGCATAGAAAGATAAAACAAGTGTAGCTTAAAAAATTTCAGCACATAGAAAGTGTTTTAGTAACATGAAAATTTTTACAACCATATTTTCCTCTCTCATAATAACTTTCAGTAGCAACATGAGCAAACTCAACAATATAACTATCACATAAAGCATTCTTATCATGAGTCTCATGCATAAAATTATTACTCTCCACATAGGCATAATCAATTTTATTAGTTGTAGTGGGAGCAAATTCAACAAAGTAGCTATCATTATTATTCTTATCATCAAATATAGGAGGCATAGTATCATCAAAGTAAATTTTCTCCTCAATGCTTGGGGGACTAAAAATATCATGCTCATCAAAGCCAGCTTCCCCAAGCTTAGAATCTTCCATAGCATTAGCAAAAATAGTGTTCAAAGCATTCATATTAATATGTTCCATGGGTTTTTTAATTTTCGCATCAAACCATCCATGTCTTAAATCAGGAAATAGAATAAGAAGCTCATTGTTGTCCATTATGCCTAACTAGTGTAAACAAGAAACCAAATGTCGCAATTGCGAGTCTAAAGGAAATAGCTTCGAGCACACACACAATGGCGCCAGAAAAGTATGTTACCTGGAACGGAGTATGAGTGCCTTTTACCTTTCCTCCCAACGGCGCCACTTGATGTCTACGGGTGCTTCTATTCTTGTTGGGCCTCCAGAGGTTTGTAGAGCTTGATGTTTCCGGGCATTGGGGTGAGCAGAAGTCGCAAGTTGGTGGGAGGTGCGAACTCACCAATCAAAGCTGTCCCCAACCACCAAATAGAAAGTACTCTCTGTGTCCCCAACACACCAAATAGGTGCACTAGTTCGGCGCAAGAGATAGACTGTTATAGCATGTGGATGTAGTAATATCAGGTGCTCGCAGATATATAAAGTACGGTAGTAACGTGTAGTAATACTTCAAGTAGGATAAACAAAACAGCAATATAGGAGGCCTAGGGATTAGACTTTAGTAGAGGACACTCTCAACATCACACAGAATAGATAAATGCATACTCTACACTCTCTTGTTGGATGATGAACACATTATGTAGGATTACACGAACCCTCAATGCCGGAGTTAACAAGCTCCACAATTCAATGTTCATATTTAAATAACCTTAGAGCGCAAGAAAGATCGAAACGACTAAACCAAGTACTAACATAGCATGCACACTGTCACCTTCACGCTTATGTAGGAGGAATAATACACATCAATACTATCATAGCAATAGTTAACTTCGCAATCTACAAGAGATCATGATCATAGCATAAACCAAGTACTAACACGAGTGCACACACTGTCACCATTACACCGTGTAGGAGGAATAAAACTACTTTAATAACATTGCTAGAGTAGCACATAGATAAATTGTGATACAAAACACATTGCAATCATAAAGATATAAATAAGCACTTCACTATGCCATTCATAACAGTGAATAAGTATTCTGTGAAATATAGCCTAAGAGACCCACACGGTGCACACACTGTGTCACCACGTGGGACAAGGAGTCTCCGGAGATCACATAAGTAAAACTCACTTGACTAGCATAATGACATCTAGATTACAAGCATCATCATATGAATCTCAATCATGTAAGGCAGCTCATGAGATTATTGTATTGAAGTACATAGGAGAGAGATGAACCACATAGCTACCGGTACAGCCCCGAGCCTCGATGGAGAACTACTCCCTCTTCATGGGAGCAGCGGTGATGAAGATGGCGGCGGTGTCGATGGAGAAGCCTTCCGGGCACTTCCCCGTCCGGCGGGTGCCGAACAGAGACTCTGTCCCCCGGATCTTGGCTTCGCGATGGCGGTGGCTGGATGGTTTCGTGGGTTTCGTCCTCCGTGGGTTTTCGTGCGGGGTTTTATATAGGCGAAAGGGCAGCGTCGAAGGTCGAAGGGCGACGACACCATAGGTGGCGCGGGGGCGCCGCGCCACCCTATCATCTGGGGCCCACAGGGCCCCCCTCCCGCGCTCCTGTTACGGATGCTTCCGGCAAAATAGGAACCAGGCGTTGATTTCGTCCAATTCGAGAATATTTCCTTACTAGGATTTCTGAAACCAAAAACAGCAGAAAACAGGAACGGCACTTCGCATCTTGTTAATAGGTTAGTTCCAGAAAGTGCACGAATATGACATAAAGTGTGCATAAAACATGTAGGTATCATCAATAAAGTAGCATGGAACATAAGAAATTATCGATACGTTGGAGACGTATCAAGGATCATGCCCGGGGACTTGATTCTGTGTAGGGTAACGTTGTTTTGCCATCGGCAGTTAACCAACAAAAGTTGGGCACGTTATTCGTTATCCCTTGCATAAAGAAAATATATCGGATGGTCTACAAAGACTTGCGGGAAAAACGGCAGAAGAAGATGTTCGAGTGGTACAACTTGAGTCTACGCACGGATTGCAAGCATCCGTACCTAGAATCGGGTTACTCCCATCGGGAGCGCTGACGCGCACCCGATAGAAGACAGAAGGAAAGCAAGAATGATCAAGGAGAAGGACTTCGGAAGAAGATATGCTTCAGTCTCTACCCGAACTATGTTCGGCTAGACACTCGGGGGCTACGACGTGGGCATTACCCTTCGGTTAACCAATATTGCTCTACCCTATACGGTCCAGATGGAGGCCCATGAAGGTACCCGAAGGGAAGGTGGACCACTAGGACGGTGCGGCGGAAGATTACTTGAAGTACAAGACACGGAAGAAGCCGAACAAGGAAATATTAGAGATAAATCTATTGTAAGCCTACTCGTACTAGATTAGACCTCTCGGGACCTGGCCACCTATATAAAGGCCAGGAGAGGGGCTATCGAAAAACACAATCAATCTTAGCAATACTAGCCAACAGAAGCTTAGAACTAGGTCACCCTAGCAACTAGCATCTCGACGAGATCATAGCCGAACGATTCGGCACCCCATTGTAACCTGTTTTCATCATAATCAAAGAACAGACAGGCAGGACGTAAGGGTTTTACCTCATCGAGGGCCCCGAACCTGGGTAAATCGCTCTCCCCGCTTGTCTGTGTACCGATGTCTCGTGTGAGCTCGCAGGATTCCATCAACCCTAAGCCCCTAACAGAGGGCATTGCCGGGGAGCACCCCCGACAGCTTCCTTATTTAAACCACTATTTTGTGGTGGTCCTTAGGGTTTATTTCACTTGGTATCTTTTGTTTTGAATGATATTATGGGAGTGATGATTCCATGTTTATGCACTTTATACTCCAATGCAAATTGTCTAGTTTTGTGCACAAACCTTGGGGTGCTTCCTCATATTATTTAGAGCAATCTTCTTAATCTTATCATAATATCTATCTTTCTTTTGGTATCTTCTTTGTGGTTCATTTGGTTGCTTACTTCATTTGTTGAAACTTCTTGACTTTGTTATCTTTTTGCAATCTTTGATCCTCTCTATAGTGTGATTTCTTCCGAATATTCATCATTGGATATGTGCATTTGATTCCACTCAAATTATGAGAAATGCACACGATATGGAAGAACTCTCACTATATTGGCCTTCTAAATTTTTCACCCATTTCGGCAATTGGTGTCAATGGGGGAGAAGTTTGGAGGGTTTAAGGGAATTTGGCTTTGTCTTTGCTTTGTGCTTAAGCATATGCCTTTCTTGCATTGCATCTTGTTGTTTTGCATAGTTCAATATTTAGAGGAAACTCCACTAGACTTTGAATGCCAATGTATGCAATGAAAGTCAAGTTTATTCACACATGCATATATTATGGGGGAGTTCGCTCTACATATTCAACTTGTTTGTTACTTAATTTTTTTATATAAACCCTCTCAAAGAGATTATCATCAATTACCAAAATGGGGGAGATTGAAAGTGCATGGATCCCCCATCTGTGGTTTTGGCAATTAATGACAATCCCTATGGACTAATGTTTGCATTGAGTTATATTTGTAGAAGTTGTACATAGGCAATGCTTGAACTATATGTTGGCTTCAAGATTGCAATAATAAGCAAATGAAGAAGATCAAGTGTCAAGTATGTCTTGAAGATGAAGATGAAGTGAGCCCTCAAGTTTAACTTCAAGACATCAATGATGAAGAATGAAGAAATGAAGTGCAAGTTCAAGACGAGCCATCTCGAAGAGATCATTTGCTTGAATCTTGCCATCCATATGGTGATCATGGATATGTGAAGATGCGCCGAAGAAGAAGCTCTCCCATAGTGGAGTATGGGGGAGCAATTCGCATGACTTCATCGAGCAAGCACAATCAAGGAAGGCATTCCATCTTGTTGCGGTCAAGAACGTCATCATCAAGCTCAAGTGGAATGCGCAAGGTTAAGGTTTGCTCTTGATAGGGTTTCTTTCTCACCGGTATAATGGTGTAGTTGGAGACCGGTTTATAATTTTGTTGTCATACTATCAAGAGGGCTCTCGAGTGAGTAACTCGATTGTATCCTTCGGAGAGCTCAAACCTTTGCTGATGGGATTCGTAGCATAGAAAACAAAAAATTTCCTACCGCAAGAACGAAACACAAGCCAAGATCTAATCTGGTAGACGGTAGCAACGAGGAGATGAAGAGACTAACCCTCGAAGATTCGCAAAGCTTAACGAGATTAGATCTCGGGGTGGATGTAGTCGATCACTTGCCGCTTGCAAAAGCGCGTAGAAGATCTTGACGGTGCCACAATCGGGCAGCACCTCCGTACTCGGTCACACGTATGGTGTTGATGAAGACGACGTCCTCCTCCCCATTCCAGCGGGCAGCGGAAGTAGTAGATCCTCCTCGGAATCCCGGCAGCACGACGGCGTGGTGGCGGTGGTGGTGGAGAACTCCGGCAGGGCTTCGCCTATGCGCTGCGGGAGTAGTATGTGGAGGAGGGGCGCTAGGGTTTGGGGAGAGGGGGTCTAGGGCGCCGGCCACTTGGGGGCTGTGGCCTAGATGGCTTGGGTGTGGCCGGCCCCTCCCCCTTGGCCCTCATTATATAGGTGGAAGCCCCAAGAGTTGTAGTCCAAGTCTTCGAATAAGACCCCAACACCAAAACCTACCTTTGGTGGGAAACCTACTCAAGATGGGAGTCCTACCCAAGGTGGGACTCCCACCTTTCCTTGAGGTGGGGTGGCCGGCCACCTTAGGTGGAGCCCACCTGGGACTCCTCCCCTTAGGGTTGGCCGGCCAAGCTAGTGGAGTCCTTCCGGGACTCCACCTTCAATAGTGCCTTTCTTCCGGACTTTTCTAGAACCTTCTACAACCTTCCATAAATGCACCGGATCATTTTCAAACTTATAAAATGACTTCCTATATATGAATATTATTCTCCGGACCATTTCGGAACTCCTCGTGATGTCCTGGATCCCATCCGAGACTCCGAACAAAACTTCGAACTCCATTCCATATTCCATATCTACTCAAACGACATCAAACCTTAAGTGTGTCACCCTACGGTTCGCGAACTATGCAGATTGAGACTTCTCTCCGACCAATAACCAATAGCGGGATCCGGAGATCCATAATGGCTCCCACATATTCAACGATGACTTAGTGATCGATTGAACCATTTACATACGATACCGATTCCCTTTGTCACGCGATATTTTACTTGTCCGAGGTTTGATCATCGGTATCACGATACCTTGTTCAAACTCGTCTTTGACAAGTACTCTTTACTCGTACCGTGGTATGTGGTCTCTTATGAACCATTCATATGCTTGCAAGCTAATTAGACGACATTCCACCGAGAGGGCCCAGAGTATATCTATTCGTCATCGGGATGGACAAATCCCACTGTTGATCCATATGCCTCAACTCATACTTTCCGGATACCTAATCCCACCTTTATAACCACCCATTTACGCAGTGGCGTTTGATGTAATCAAAGTATGCTTCTGGCACAAGTGATTTATATGATCTCATGGTCGAAAGGACTAGGTAACTATGAATCGAAAGCTTATAGCAAATGAACTTAATGACGTGATCTTATGCTACGCTTAATTGGGTGTGTCCATTACATCATTCACATAATGACATAACCTTGTTATTAATAACATCCAATGTTCATGATCACGAAACTATGATCATCTTTTAATCAACAAGCTAGTTATACAAGAGGCTTACTAGGGACTTCTTGTTGTTTACATAACACACATGTATCAATGTTTCGGTTAATACAATTATAGCATGGTATATAAACATTTATCATAAACACAAAGATATATAATAACCAATTTATTATTGCCTCTTAGGCATATCTCCAACAGTCTCCCACTTGCACTAGAGTCAATAATCTAGATTACATTGTAAGGTACCTAACACCCATTGCATTCTGGTGTTGGTCATGCTTTGCCCTAGGGAGAGCTTTAGTCAACGGATCTGCTACATTCAGATCAGTGTGTACTTTGCAAATCTTTACTTCTCCATCTTCGATGTACTCACGAATCGAATGAAAGCGCATCTTGATATGCTTCAGCTTCTTGTGTGACCTTGGTTCTTGTGCATTGGCGATGGCACCCATGTTGTCACAATAAATGACTAATGGGTCCAATGCACTAGGAACCACACCAAGCTCAACAATGAACCTCTTCATCCATACCGCTTCCGATGAAGCCTCCGAAGCCGCTATGTATTCTGATTCAGTTGAAGACTTCGCCATCGTGCACTGCTTGGAGCTGCACCAGCTTAGTGCAGCACCATTCAATATAAACACGTGCCCAAACTGAGACTTAGAGTCATCGGGATCAGTGTTCCAACTTGCATCGGTGTAACTAGTTACAACGAGCTCTTGGTCACCGCCATAACAAAGAAACATATCCTTAGTTCTTTTCAAGTACGTCAGGATATTCTTGACCGCTGTCCAGTGTTCCATTCCTGGATCACTTTGATATCTGCTAGTCAAACTAACAGCATGTGCTATATCTGGTCTAGTACACAACATGGCATACATGATAGAGCCTACTGCCGAGGCATAGGGGATCTATTCATCCTCTCTCTTTCTTCTGCCGTAGCCGGACCTTGAGTCTTACTCAAGACCTTACCTGCAACATCGGTAAGAATCCTTTCTTACTTTCATCCATTCTAAACTTCTTTAGAATCTTGTCCAGGTATGTACTATGTGAAAGCCCTATTAGGCGTCTTGATCTATCTCTATAAATCTTGATGCCTAAAATGTATGATGCTTCACCAAGGTCCTTCATTGAAAAACACTTATTCAAATAACCTTTTACACTGCTTAATAGTTCTATATCATTCCCGATTAATAATATGTCATCTACATATAATATCAGGCTACAGAGCTCCCACTCACTTTCTTGTAAATACAGGCCTCTCCATGACACTGTATAAACCCGAAGTCTTTGATCACCTTATCAAAGCGTCGGTTCCAACTCTGGATGCTTGCTTCAGTCCATAAATGGAACGCTGAAGTTTGCATACCTTGTCAGCATTTTTAGGATCGACAAAACCTTTGGGTTGTACCATATACAACTCTTCCTCAATATCACCATTAAGGAACGCCGTTTTGACATCCATCTACCAAATCTCATAATCGAAAAATGTAGCTATTGCTAACAAAATCCTCACAGACTTTTGTTTCGCTACAGGTGAGAAAATCGTAGTCAACACCTTGAATTTGTCGGAAACCCTTTGCGACAAGTCGAGCTTTATAGACAGTAACATTACCGTCAGCATCTGTTTTTCTCTTGAAGATCCATTTATTCTCAACAGCCTTGCGGCTATCAGGTAGATCAACCAAAGTCCATACTTTGTTATCATACATGGATCCCATTTTGGATTTCATGGCTTCTTGCCATTTGTTGGAATCTGGGCTCATCATCGCTTCTTCATACGTCGCAGGGTCCTCATCATTGTTGTCCACAATCATGAGATTTAGACAAGGATCATACCAATCAGGTGGTACGTTCCCTTGTCGATCTGCGAGGTTCAGTACCTCGCTCGAAGTTTCATGATCATTATCATTAGCTTCCTCTGTTATCGGCGCAGGCGGCACGGGAACATCTTCCGTGCGCTACTCGATCAACGAGAGAAGGTTCAGTAACCTCGCGAGTTCTACTTTTCTTCCGGTCACTTCTTTAGTGAGAAACTCTTTCTCAAGAAAGGTTCCGTTCTTAGCAACAAAGATTTTGCCTTCGGATCTGTGATAGAAAGTATACCCTATAGTTTCCTTAGGGTATCCTATGAAGACGCATTTCTCCGCTTTGGGTTCTAGCTTGTCCAGTTGTAACTTTTTTACATAGGCTTCGCAACCCCAAACTTTAAGGAACGACACCTTAGGTCTCTTATTAAACCATAATTCATATGGTGTCATTGCAACGGATTTTGATGGTGCCCTATTTAAAGTGAATGCTGCTGTCTCTAACGCATAACCCCAAAACGATAACGGCAAATCAGTAAGAGACATCATAGAACGAACCATATCTAAGAGAGTTCGATTACGACGTTCAGACACACCATTGCGATGTGGTGTTCCCGGCGGTGTCAACTGTGAAAGTATTTCGCATTTCTTCAAATGCATGCCAAACTCATAACTCAGATATTCGCCTCCGCGATCTGAACGTAGAAACTTGATCTTCTTGTTACGTTGATTTTCTACTTCACTTTGGAATTCCTTAAACTTCTGAAAGTCTCGGATTTATGTTTCATGAAATAGATATACCCATATCTACTCAGATCATCTGTGAAGGTTAGAACATAACGATAACCACCACGCGAGGCTACACTCATTGGTCCGCACACATCGGTATGTATAATTTCCAATAAGTCTGTAGCTCGCTCCATAATACCTGAGAATGGAGTCTTAGTCATTTTTCCCATTAGACATGCTTCGCATCTATCAAGTGACTCAAGTAGTCCATCGGAATGGAGTTTCTTCATGCGTTTCACTCCAATATGACCAAGACGACAGTGCCACATATAAGTAGAATTATCATTCAATTTAATTCGCTTAGCATCAATGTTATGAACATGTGTATCGCTACTATCGAGACTTAATAGAAATAAACCATTCTTCTTAGGCGCATGACCATAAAAGTATTATTCATAAAAATAGAACAACCATTATTCTCAGACTTGAATGAATAACCGTCTTGCATTAAACACGATCCAGATATAATGTTCATGCTCAACGCACCAAATAACAATTATTGAGGTCTAAAACTAATCCCGATGGTAGATGTAGAGGGAGCGTGCCGACAGCGATCACATCGACCTTGGATCCATTTCCAATGCGCATCGTCACTTCATCCCTCGCTAGGCTTCGTTTATTCCGTAGTTCCTGTTTCGAGTTACAAATGTGAGCAACCGAACAAGTATCAAATACCCAGACACTAGTACGAGAACCAGTGAGATAAACATCTATAACATGTATATCAGATATACCTTTCTTCTTCTTGACAAGGCTGCTCTTCAGATCAGCCAAGTATTTGGGGCAATTACACTTCCAGTGCCCCTTCCCATTGCAGTAATAGCAGTCAGTATCAGGTTTAGGGCCACCCTTAGGCTTCTCAGGAGGCGCGGCAGCTTTCTTGCCACCCTTCTTGAGGTTGCCCTTCTTAGGTTTGCCTTGCTTCTTGAAATTGGTGGTCTTATTGACCATCAACACTTGGTGCTCTTTCTGTATCTCAACCTCAGCAGATTTCAGCATGGAGAAGAGTTCAGGTAACTCCTTGTTCATGTTCTGCATATTGTAGTTCATCACGAAGTTCTTGTAAGTTGGTGGCAGTGATTGGAGAACACGATGAATTACCAGCTGGTTAGGGATCACAATCCCCAAGTCACTGAGCTTCCTCGCGTGTCCGGACATAGCGAACACGTGCTCACTAACGGAGCTACCCTCTTCCATCATGCAGCCAAAGAACTGCTTCGAGGCCTCATAGCTCTCCACGGCCGCATGAGTTTCAAAGATAACTTTGAGCTCACGGATCATCTCACAAGGGTCGTGGTGCTCAAAACGCTTTTGGAGCTCTGCCTCTAGGCTGCATAGGATGGCACACTGAACTTGAGAGTACCGAATCGCCCGATTCTCGAAAATATTCTTTTCTTCCTCGGATACTGCAGGAGGTGGTGGGACCTAGCGGTGCTTCGAGCACATATTGCAGATTTCCGCCATTGAGGAAGATCCTCACATGACGGACCAGTGAAGTTGCTACCATTGCTTTTAAGCTTTTCTTTCTCTAGGAACTGGTTAAAATTGATTGATGGGGACGCCATGATCTACAACATATATTTGCAATAGTTTAGACTAAGTTTATGATAAATTGAGTTCAAATTTTAATTTAACAAAATTAAAAACAAGGTGAACTCCCACTCAAAACAATATCCCTCGCATTGTCTTAGTGATCACACGAACCAAATCCACCCCACCAAGTCCGCTCATCACGAGACAAGACGATTTCAATGGCGAACACTCAAAGTGTTCATCATATCAATCATATGACTCATGCTCTACCTTTCGGTACCCCGTGTTCCGAGACCATGTTTGTACATGCTAGGCTCATCAAGGCAACCTTAGTACCCGCGTGTACAAAACTGGCTTGTACCCGTTGTATGCACATGTAGAATCTATCACACCCGATCATCACGAGATGCTTCGAAACGACAAGTCTTAGCAACGGTGCATACTAAGGATGAACACTTTATTATCTTGATATTTAGTGAGAGGGATCATCTTATAATGCTACCGTCGCGATCTAAGCAATATAAGATGCATAAAAGGATTAACATCACATGCAATTCATATGTGATATGATATGGCCATTTTGTCTTTGCGCCTTTGATCTTCATCTCCAAAGCACGGACATGATCCTCCATTATCAACGGGCATGATCTCCATCATCGTCGGCGTAGCACCAAGGTCAATGGCGCCGTCTTCATGATTGTCCTCCATGTAGCAACTATTACAACTACTTTGAAATACTACCCAACATGAAATTTAAAGACAACCATAAGGCTCCTGCCGGTTGCCACAATACAATAATGATCATCTCATACATATTCATCATCACATCATGGCCATATCACATCACCAAACCCTGCAAAAACAAGTTAGACGTCTCTAATTTGGTTTGCATATTTTACGTGGTTTAGGGTTTTCGAGTAAGATCCAATCTACCTACGAACATGAACCACAACGGTGATACTATTGTTGTCAATAGAAAGAGTAAATTGGATCTTCACTATAGTGGGAGAGACAGGAAAGCCACTTATGCAATACAAGTTGCATGTCGAGCGTGGAGCAAATCTCATGAACGTGGTCATGTAAAGTTATCCCGAGCCGCTTCATCCCACTATGCCGCAAGATGCAAAGTACACGAACTGAAGACAACAAAGCATCAACGCCCACAAAACAATTGTGTTCTACTCGTGCAACCAATCTATGCATAGACACGGCTCTGATACCACTGATGGGATTCGTAGCATAGAAAACAAAAAAAAATTCCTACCGCAAGAACGAAAGACAAGCCAAGATCTAATCTAGTAGACGGTAGCAACGAGGAGATGAAGAGACTAACCCTCGAAGATTCGCAAAGCTTAACAAGATAGATCTCGGGGTGGATGTAGTCGATCACTTGCCGCTTGCAAAAGTGCGTAGAAGATCTTGACGGTGCCACAATCGGGCAGCACCTCCGTACTCGGTCACACGTACGGTGTTGATGAAGACGACGTCCTCCTCCCCGTTCCAGCGGGCAGCGGAAGTAGTAGATCCTCCTCGGAATCCCGGCAGCACGACGGCGTGGTGGCGGTAGTGGTGGAGAACTCCGGCAGGGCTTCGCCTATGCGCTGCGGGAGTAGTATGTGGAGGAGGGCGCTAGGGTTTGGGGAGAGGGGGGTCTAGGGCGCCGGCCACTTGGGGGCTGCGACCTAGATGGCACGGGTGTGGCCGGCCCCTCCCCCTTGGCCCTCATTATATAGGTGGAAGCCCCAAGAGCTGTAGTCCAAGTCTTCGAATAAGATCCCAACATCAAAACCTACCTTTGGTGGGAAACCTACTCAAGATGGGAGTCCTACCCAAGGTGGGACTCCCACCTTTCCTTGAGGTGGGGTGGCCGGCCACCTTAGGTGGAGCCCACCTGGGACTCCTCCCCTTAGGGTTGGCCGGCCAAGCTAGTCGAGTCCTTCCGGGACTCCACCTTCCATAGTGCCTTTCTTCCGAACTTTTCTAGAACCTTCTAGAACCTTCCATAAATGCACCGGATCATTTTCAAACTTATAAAATGACTTCCTATATATGAATATTATTCTCCGGACCATTCCGGAACTCCTCGTGATGTCCTGATCCCATCCGAGACTCCGAACAAAACTTCGAACTCCATTCCATATTCCATATCTACTCAAACGACATCAAACCTTAAGTGTGTCACCCTACGGTTCGCGAACTATGCAGACATGGTGAGACTTCTCTCCGACCAATAACCAATAGCGGGATCTGGAGATCCATAATGGCTCCCACATATTCAACGATGACTTAGTGATCGATTGAACCATTTACATACGATACTGATTCCCTTTGTCACGCGATATTTTACTTGTCCGAGGTTTGATCATCGGTATCACGATACCTTGTTCAAACTCGTCTTTGACAAGTACTCTTTACTCGTACCGTGGTATGTGGTCTCCTATGAACCATTCATATGCTTGCAAGCTAATTAGACGACATTCCACCGAGAGGGCCCAGAGTATATCTATCCGTCATCGGGATGGACAAATCCCAATGTTAATCCATATGCGTCAACTCATACTTTTTGCATACCTAATCCCACATTTATAACCACCCATTTACGCAGTGGCGTTTGATGTAATCAAAGTACCCTTCCGGCATAAGTGATTTATATGATCTCATGGTCGAAAGGACTAGGTAACTATGAATCGAAAGCTTATAGCAAATGAACTTAATGACGTGATCTTATGCTACGCTTAATTGGGTGTGTCCATTACATCATTCCCACATAATGACATAAACTTGTTATTAATAACATCCAATGTTCATGATCACGAAACTGTGATCATCTATTAATCAACAAGCTAGTTATACAAGAGGCTTACTAGGGACTTCTTGTTGTTTACATAACACACATGTATCAATGTTTCGGTTAATACAATTATAGCATGGTATGTAAACATTTATCATAAACACAAAGATATATAATAACCAATTTATTATTGCCTCTTGGGCATATCTCCAACATTTGCATCCTTGCATCATCTTTCTTGGTTGTTATTTGGATCTTATCCATGTGATGTTGTAGAGCTTGTGCTTATTCTCATGACAAGCTCTAGTTCATCAGAATGGTTTTTGCACGGGCAACTTGTTGCATTTTCGAGGTTGGAGGTTTTACCGGCATGTCTTTTCTAGATAGGTCAAACTTTTCATCATTTATTTATTTATATCCTCCCTTGTTGGACTATGATGGTTCACTGCATGATATTCTAGAGCTTGTTCCTAGATTCAAAACGAGCCCAAGATCATCAAAATCGGAGTCCGGATGCTAAAGTTATGCCCGTTTCAGTTTGATGTTTCTGCCAGTTTTTTGGGGGGCGGATAATCCGGCCCGGATGAAATATCCGGCCAAATATCCGGCCCGAGTCCAGAGGTGATTTTCGGGGGGTGGATAATCCGTCCAGGGAGGTCCCGAACAGTCATATTTCGTTGGGAGGGGGAATATAAGACCCCCTTCTTCCTCCTTGGGCTGGTTGGTTCACTCTCTCTCTCTCTCTCTCCTCCATTGTTTTCCTTCAAAGCTTGCCCTAGTTGATTCCTCCCATGATCCTTGCATATTCTTGAAGGAAAAGAGAGAGAAGATCTAGATCCACACTTTGACCAAACCATATCATCTCTTTGTGAGTGAATCTTTGGGATCTAGATCTTGGAGAATTTTGTGTTCTCCTTTCTGTTCTTCCTCTCTTATTCCCCAATAGCTTTTGTAGCTTTGTTGGAATTTGAGAGAGAAGGACTTGAGCATCTTTGTGGTGTTCTTGCCATTGCATTTGGTGCATCGGTTTGACTTCTCCGCGGTGATACGTGGAGGTGAAAGTTCGTGAGATATTCACTTAGGGAGCTTGTTCCTCTTGGGTCTTT
Source organism: Lolium multiflorum (assembly GCA_030979885.1). Lineage (NCBI taxonomy): Eukaryota > Viridiplantae > Streptophyta > Magnoliopsida > Poales > Poaceae > Lolium > Lolium multiflorum. The sequence goes on along the minus strand of CM061752.1, from coordinate 50,194,186 downwards.
GGACCCTAGACGGCTTAGTGGTCTTTGTGGTGTTCTTGGGGACTCCAATTAAGTTGTGGAGATTCTTGAAGGGCAAGGCCTTTGTGGCAATTTATTTAGAGCCTCCAATTAAGTTGTGGAGATAGCCCCAAGCTTTGTGCGGGTTCGGTGACCTTCCTAAGGTTCCATAGTGGATCGAGGACATCCCTTTTGGTGGGAATTCTCGAGGAGAATACGGTGGCCCTCGTGCATTTGGAGTGACTTGTCCTCCACACCGCTCCAGCGGAGAGTAGCACTCGCAAGAGTGTGAACTTCGGGATACATCGTTGTCTCCGCGTCACTTCGGTTATTCATGTACCCAAGCTCTTTACTTATGCACTTTACTTTGTGATAGCCATCGTGCTTGAATTTATATATCTTGCTATCACCTAGTTGCTTATATTGCTTAGCATAAGTTGTTGGTGCACATAGGTGAACATTAGTAAATAGGCTTTGGGCTTGACAAAGTAAACGCTAGTTTTATTCCGTATTTGTTAAGCCCATCTCCTAAAAGTTTTAAACCGCCTATTCACCCCCCCTCTAGGCGACATCCATGTCCTTTCAGCGGCTTCCCCTTGATGTCGATGTCTGATGGCAGAGAGAGGTTGCTCATTGTGAGAGATGAGAGGAGAGATGAATGGCGCCGGCCGATTGTAGATCGGAAAGCGCATACGTAGGGGTCTTATTGAGCGCGGATGAATGGCGGCGCAGATATTTAAGAGAAGTGCGGTTGCTCTTCCGCGGAGTTCGCGCTCCATTTCGGCGGTTCGCGCATCGATCGACGTGGTTGTCACTCTGACGGTTCCCCTTCCCGACAATTGCACAGTCGCTAGGTAGGCAGCGGTTGAGCGTCCGTTCGTGAGTCGTTGACGTGTCGGTCCCGCGCCTCCTTGCCTTGCTTCATGTTGTGAACGGCGGACCCGGAGCGTCCCATGTGGAGCGGGGACGGCCTCGGGGCGCCGGACACCGTATTGGGCGGCCGCCGGACGAAAAGGGCCTTTTGGCGCGCGGCTAGGAACGAAATTTTGTCCCGCGCCCCAAATCCCTTTGTGGGCTGCTTTGGGGGACGCGGCTGGAGATGCTCTAAGGACTACTAAAACAATGAGGGTACCTTCTCGAATGATGTCTTACTTAGCTCGACAGTAGTCCTAGGATTCTCCTTCCAAGCGGTGCCTTAGGGCATCTCCAACGGGGCGACGGAAACGGACGCTGAGCGACCCTTTGCTTCCGCCGTGACCGGAAATGCGCCTGGGCCCTGCTCCAGCGGGGCGACAAAAAGTGACCGGGCCGTCCACGGCGACGCAAACCTGGCCCAAATATGCGCCAGGTTTGCGTCTCCATGGACGCTGCGCGGTCATGAAAAGTGTCCGCGTTGGTTGCATCCGGGCCCGGTCGTCGGTGACTAGGTAACCAAAATATTTCTTCATTACTATTGATTGGCAAAAGGACCATCTTTATAAAGATGGTTAGTTGAGTTAACCTAAAACTACAACGGCCGTACCTACTCGCCGTCGCGCGGCCTACCACAGCCTAGGTTACTCGCAGTCACGCGGCCTACTACTAGCCGCCGGAGGGGCATGTGCCGTCGTCGAAGCGGGAGCGCTTCACGCACTCCGCGCGCCGCGCACGCCGGCGATCGGACATCTTGTCCTGCCGCCTGTGGCGTTCGAGGGCCTCGGCGAGAGAGGAGTCCCACATGACTCTCCTGGCCATAGAGTTGGCCGCCTCCGCCGTCCACCGCCGCCTCCACCGTCGCCGCCTGCACCGCCGCCAACTGCGCGTGGAAGCGGACCCTGTCCCTAGCCGCCTCCGCCACCGCTTTGTCCCTGGCGGCGATGGCATCCGCCAGCTCCCGATTCTCCTGCTCGACCCGCGCGGGAGAAGGGCCCCTCTGCTGGAGAGAATCCAGGTAAGAGCACATGTACCCCCGAGCCATGGCGACCGCATAGTTGTGGGCTTCCTCCTCCGCTGCCCAAGCTTGATGGCACAGGGCGTCCCCAGCCAGGGTCTCGAAGGACGCGACCAGAATTAACTGGTCGCCGCCGCAGTCGAAGCGGCCGGGTACGACGTCGTCGTCGTCGGTGATGTCGTGGATGACGGCGTCCGTGGGTGGGGCCACCAGAGGGGCCGCCATCGCTGTCCGTGCCTCCGCGAGCGCCGTCCTGGCCTCGGCGAGCTCGGCCCTGGCGTCGGTGATTTCCGCCCTGGCCGCAGCGAGGTGCTCACGCCCTTGCGCGCGCTCTGCCGCCTCCGCCTCCGCCGCTTCCAGGCCCAGCTGCTCGGCCTGAAAAGCGTCGGCGACTAGCTGCTCCTCGTCCGGGTGGGCTTGGCGGCACATCTGAACAACCTGATCCCAGGTTATGCTCGGCCATGGATGGATGCTAGGGTTTAGCTTGAGGTGTGCCCGTCACACCCGCCGGTGTACACCATATATAGCCACGACAGGGTGGGAAACGGCGTTGCCGCACAGGTCATTTCCCGCGCGCGCGAAATGCCGGCGAAACTTGCCAATGTATTGGGCAAGCGCGGGAACGACCGTCATCCCGCGGCAACCGGTAATCGCCGGCGGCAGGCCTCGACGGGATGTTAACCGTCATTAACAACCTTGACGATATCTCAGCTAAAAAATGCGTCTGCACCGCTGGAGATACCCGACGCAAACGGTTGCCCTGGGCCGCATGGCGTCCACGGGCCGACGCAAACGGACACAACCGGACATTTCGGACGTCCGAAATGCGTCGGCCCGTTGGAAATGTCATTAGTTGATTTCCGTTTTTTTTTTTCCTTCTCTTGCTGTGAGTTACAGGAATAATTTCAGATGTTTCTAAATTTTGCTCAACTACTACTGAAGCAGCACCACTGCACTGCAGTATCAGGCTAACAATGTACCATTTGATGCTTGGACTCAACTACTTGGTACGAAAACTTGCATTAGATGACCACTGGAAGAAAATATTAAAATATACTATCTGCAACCGATGGCATTTGTGCCAGAACTGTTAGCTCATGGGTGTTAAGTAATTGTGGCTGCTTACACAAACTCCTTTATTAGATGGTAGTGGTACTAGTTGAATGTTCGTGCGTTGGCACGGTTGCTCGAAATTTCCTTTCTCGTCACACATATAGACATGATGCAGGTAAAACTTTCAATTGTTGCTGAAAAAAGGCAAATGAAGACGCAACTTTAGTTTACAATTCAATAACAACACCAACCAAACGTTGATAAGGAGTATAGTCTCCATTAGCATGGAATCATGTTTTTAAATTTGTTGCTTGTTCCTAAGTGAAGTAGAAATTTGTATGAGTAACTATAAGCAAAATGTTTTAGTTGTCCCTCCACTGTGTAAACCTAAAAATTTCAAAACTTGAGGAAAAATGAACAAACAAACAAAAAATTATGTAGGTGAATCCCAATTTTGGTTCGCTACAAAATTTTATATTTTATATCGTCTTGATTTTGGAGGATTTTTAGTAAATGAGATAACTTATTTTTTGGGAACTTTAATATCTACATTAATATCCCATTCTTTATACATAATAGTTGAAGGTCCAACAAATTTATACCTAGATATATTGATCAAGAGTTCAAGACATTTATAATTCACGATACTTGCATTTCATAGCCAGTTTGTGAAAACTATCTCATTATGCTTACTTCCTCTAAGTGACTATCATCCCACGATCTTTAAGTTTATTTCCTCTCCGCACATTTAAAATACATTTCATAGCCCTTTTGTGAAAATTATCGGTTCATATCACTTTAAGTTTCTCTCATTTACTGCAGTGCATGTGCATTGTGATAATATACATAATATCGAGATATCCAAAAGGATATGAAAGACACGTATTAAGAACGTTTATATACTAAAGAAATATGGCGAACGTAATGCCCTGGCAATTGATATTTTTCCTTAATTGTAATGTCATGTACGTGATGAGAAATATTATTAGATGTAAATCCATTCATTTCAGTGCTGTTTGAAAACAAAATTGTAAAGGAAGAAAAAAATTGTGCTTGATTTATGAATCATAAGACCTGTTTGGATGAATTTAAATGCTTAAACCCCTAACAAATATGGAAAAAACTATCAAGACAACAAGGAAGAAGTATCATTCGGTTTTGTCACGCAGCAATAACTATCCTAAAATATATTAGTCTTTACACAATTAAGAGGAGGCACAACTGCTGATAGTTCATCAAATTAGTCTTTGCACAATTAATTAGCTACCTATTCTTGCATTTCTCTACCAACTTTTGGGGCTTGTGTTTGCTATCTATACCATGAGCATGGGATAGACATGTTTCAGTCGCACATGCTACTTTTATCTATCTCTTTTCCCAGACAAGCTTCCTAGAAGAACCTGGAAAGTGATATGAACCGATTACGAACTGTCACGATTATATTGATATTAAATTACTAATACTCTTTTTGGTTCAAAATTGGGCAATTATTCTGAACCGGAGGCAACACTTTAATCAGTGAACAGAAAATACCATTAACCTCATCACGAGAATTTATCTATAGTCAGCACACTAAAGAAATGAGCATAGTGAATAAGGGAACAATTCTGGGCTCAATATATAATCAGATAAAGCAGCAATTCATGAAGCTTTTATAAGAAATGGTTTGGATTTTAAGTTTTCAGAATGTAAACCCAGTTCTTACTCTATAATCATATGAATATTTAAGGTTTTCCTTTTAGTAATATGACCGCCCTCCATCTTTTTACAGTCGACCAAATAATTATCAAGCTAAGGCAAGATAAATAATATCCTGGACCAGTCGTGTTACATTGTCTCAAATGTTGTTTACTCTAGAGAACTATCACCAAAGAATAGCATTTTTTTCATTATCCATGAAGTACCTGAAGATACTTTATATTTTTCATGAAGTATGATTCAAATTTCTTTCCTAGGGAACCAATCAATAGAAGAACCACTGATTTTAATCACAGATACCATGAACTGGGTTATCGATATTTTTCACAAACCGAAACACTGAGCTCCCCAAATCCATGCAACAAACCTAAGAAGTACAGAAAACACTGTTAGTGAAATGCTTAATGGAAGTAGGTGTCACAAGTAGGAGATAGAACATGTAAGAGATATTTATGATGCTTAATTGGGTTTTTTTTAAGCCAAGAAAATTAAACCTTGAAGCTATCTGATAAAAGTATAACAAAATCATACCACAATATTCCACGGGCTGGGCCTAAAATTCTAACATTCACATATGCACGCAGTGGAGCAACAGCCTACAAGTTCTTAAATTTCAAATATTTTATATGTTAGCACACTATTAGGATGAAAGGAAGTCATATATCCTGGTATTACTTGTGAGATTTATCCCACACGGGTTTTCCTGTTGCAACATGTCAAAATGGTCGAGTAGAACAATAACAGTAGCACATACACAATCAATCAAACATATGATCTGCAATATATGATACTGTTTTTGGAAATTTTGAAACCAACATGTCAACTCCTCAGTTTGAGTATACTGCATTCTCTAAGATGTACATGCCAAGTAGATAAATGGAGTTGTAGATAGACTCTAAAAGTCTCATGTGATCTGCAATATAGGTAGTACATCTCAGCTATGAACAGACTGAAGTTGTGACCTGCCAATATGAGAAATAAATTTTTTAAGTACTATCTCAACAAAGAAACTCATACATTTTGAATTTCCATAAATTGAAGTGTATACTCATCAAAACCATGGTATCCAAAAAATTGAATTTTCGTAAATGTATACTGAAGGTTTTAGAGGCTAATTGTATGAACGTGCTTGGCATCAGGTAAATAACATATTAGCAGTTTAGCACACATGCTTGTCAACATTGTAGAGAGAGAGAGAGAGAGAGAGAGAGAGAGAGAAGAAATATAACAATATGTAGCACACAGCATTGTATAAACTCCAAGGTTTATTTAAAATATGAAAAAAAAAGTACATGCCAATTCAACAGCGGCCTCTCCTTGTTTTCCATGTTTTTGCTCTTCACGTCTGAACCAATAGGAAAAAGTTGTACAATCTTTCAGTTAATAGGACATATACGAAACCAGAAGAACTAATCCTGAAGATTTTAGATGCTTATTGAAAAAGGACATATATTTAGCTAGGTACTACTGACGGAATGCATCAGAGAGGTTAGCATGATAGAGATTTGCACATGAAGAGATGCCTAATTCACCATGAGAAGATAAATTAAATTAGGAGGTCAGACCCTCGCGCGTAAAAGCATGTAATCAAAGAGAATGTTGTAGTAATCGTTCTTTCCTAATTCACCTTCCCAGACACATCTATAAATATTTACTGAACAATTGTACATAACTATGCTTCGAATATCTAAATTTAAATGATTTCTAAATCAGTTTCTTCACGTCATATTAAATTTGTAAATTAAGAAAATTGCTATAAACTTTAATTAAGCCAAAACTGAAAATCGACCTATTTTCATACCTGAATATGTAAATACTTTTTTCATCACCAATTAATATTGATATCTTGCTGCTGTTAGACCAGCCTTCTCTAGGTTACCAATAGTAGATGAAATCATGTGATTCATACACCAATCAGAAGGAGAATCATTTCACCATGGTAGAAGAAACACTATGAAGTGCAGCATACACAATAATTCATCCCACGATAAGATCTGGCAGCTCTAAATTACCACCTGAAATACATGTACGGTGTTTATTGCTGCCGTTTGCACCATTAGTTCAATACGAAAGATTACCTCCCAGGTGGCTACATTGTCCAATACGTGTGTGTAGCAAAAAAACTGCAGACCAACAGAATAAAGGTCTTTCTCACGGAGGGTCTCAATCACTGCTTCGATGTGCCTCATGCCAGACAAACAGGTATTCAGAAACCTCAAAGACAATACTCTTTAAAAGAACTAAGATGCTGACTTGGCCTGTTGAGAAAAACATTGCATTCCCCGATAGCAGTAGTGATACCAGTAGTGATTAAAGGGTACCGTAAATTCAAGAACATAAAGGAAAAAAACGAAAATCAAATCTAAAACACCAAAAGTATCCGGCGAAGATAGGAGGAAATAACAAAAAAAAAGTTCTACCTCCATGAGGCGTGACGAAGAGCTCGTTAGGTGCCTCGACGTCGGCACGGTGGTTGTCGGTGGCTGGTGGTCAATCACAGTGCTTGGAAAAGGGGATGATGAAAGTAGATCCCAATCCGCCGTTTGGACACCAAGATCAAGCGGCATCTTCTCTCTGGTATCTGCATATCCCGGAGCATAGGATGCGACTCTTTTATGTTGGGGGCGGACTCCCGTCAGAAACGAGGCGTGATTCATGGTAGCATCAAATAAGGATTGTAAACGGCAGGTAAATTATGGTGATTTCATTAGCATATAGATCAATTATGAGGATTCTGTTTATTAAGGTGATTGATTAGGCTGATTGATTATGTTTGAAATCCATGCGGTGATTATGGTGATTTTTTGGTTATTAGAACATAATTTACTTCCATAATGGTTGATTTTGAAATATTTTGACGTGGGGGCAGCATCCCGGACGCGGCTTGCCTGTGCCCTTCGCGTGCGACGATCGGTGCGACCAGGCCGTCTCAAACCATCGTACGGCTTTAAATAATGTACCTCAGCGCTGGCTTTTGTTTGCAAAAAGAAAAACGATAGTACGACACATCCCCTTCCGTATCCCTGTACCGTGTACGTTTCTCTGTACGCTGCTTCTCTTCCCCTTCTTCGTCCTCCCCCTGTCTGAACTCGAGCTTGGAGAGCAGCGGACCAGCAGCAGATGGCGAGCCGTCCGTCGAGACCTGAGGCCGTGCTCCCGTCCCTCTAGCCCAACCCATTGAAGTATCTCCCTGCTCCGCCGTCCACCTCAAGGTCAGCGCTGTGGAGCTGGAGGATCGACCTGGACGGACTGCGTCCTTGTTCCTCCGGCGACGGCGCGCTCCCGGCAACCACATCCCCTTGCACATCACGGATGCCGGTGGCTAGGTGGTCTGACCAGACGGCGGCGCGGGAGAAGGGGCCGACCAGGGGTTAGCGGTGGTCGGACTCGTCGAGGCGGCGAGGAGGGGGGTGAGGCTGCAGTTTCTTCCACATCCTATAATGATAAATATCAAGCTTAGTCAATACAAAAATGTGGCTATCTGAACGATCTCTTGATTGATGGGTTTGTCGGCGCCACAACAGATGTCACAGATGTCCAGTGTTATGATGTGTTATCAGATAAGTGTAGCATGTAGTGTATTCCTTTTTGTTTTTTCTTCTTCTTCAGTATCTAATACATGGTTTGATAATTCAGAAGTCTACCAATCTTTAATTAGATGACCGGTTATCAAAACTGAACTTTTGCATTACAGGATGGGAAGTACTTGCACAATCTGTTGAAAAAGAAGAAATTGGAGAGATTCTTAACGAATAATGTAGTGAGATTTCTTACTATTGGCGCCTGAGATTCATCACATCACCATCAGGGATGGCAGAATTTCCATGCAATTGACCATCACCAGTCCTTGAAGAAGCCATCAAGGTGTGAGACGCTGTTCAGTTGGAGAGGAGAAATTGCACGTGCATTACCCTTGTTGAGCCTTGTTGATTACTGTGTTTATGCTCTATAGATCTCTTCAACACCCTTTTCTATTTGCATTACCGCCAGATTAGTTTTGGCGCGCAGGTGTATGTTCTGTGGATGTATTCCCGCGCGATGGGATTGTCTCCAATTTGGTGCCCAGTTTTCGGGACAGTTTTAATGAGGATATGCAAGTATGACGGAGGATACGGAAGGGAGTCGTATCAATGGTTTTTTTTTTGTAGAAAAAGCCAGCGTTGGGTGGACATGATTTAAAGCCGTACGATGGATTGAAACGGCCTGGTCGCACCGATCGCCGCACGCGATGGGCACAGGCAAGCCGCGTCCCAGCATCCCATCCAACTGTTATGACTTATGACAGGTGTTGTTCACGGTTAGGATGTTCCCAATCTCCTTCACCAAAGACGTTGTATGACGTACGACCAACTCGAATATAATAGTAAAGATATTATTGCGGAAAAATGTTGTGCCATCAGGTTTTGGTATATATTTTCGTTTTTCGATTTTGTATTGACATGCCAACTTGATACATGCTTTACAAACAACATTTATCAGTCCGGTGGCAGATCTTAAAATCTTACAAACCACACTCCGTTGCAATGTCCTGCACTCATTCTAGAAATACAATCATTCATTGGCTTTGATAAAGACAATTAGATTTTGGGGCAAAAATTGAGTTGCATACAAGTTTTTAGCACTAAATTTCTGATGGTCAGCAGAGTGATTAGACGTTATATAAATAAAAAAATTAGACAAATCATATACTAAAAATATTAAATTTTAAGAAACCCGTTGCGAGTTTCCTAGTCATCCATAATCTAGATTTAGCAGTAAGTGCTCAAATTAATGCAGGTTGTACGCCCCCATCAAGACGGCGCTCGCGCGCGGCATTAAACGATCCACGTGACGTGCAACAAGCGAGGGAACACCAGTACAAGTGTACTAGGTATCCAAGGTCAGATTACATTCTCCGTGTAGATTAAGCTTATACTACGTGTGCTCTTAATTTGAATCGTAAAATTTTTATACACGAATTCCTGGTGCTGGAATGAGATCGGAAGAGCGTTTGGTGGAGTGTGGATCGGAGGCGCGCGGGAGGGAGCTGATGGGAAAGGCTGGCGGCGATTGGATTGATTGGCCGCGCGCTTTGTTTTCAGTTGTGAGTTGTGACCATGCGAGGGATGGAAGTGATGCGCATAGGGGGCCGCCGGCAAGTGATCCGTTAAATCCCAGTCCAGAAAGCCTGGTCTGCGGGTGGCACGCTACGCAGTTGCCATTCGCACATGGGGCACTTTTTTGTTTCTTTCAAAACACACTACAGAGCAACAATCTAGGCTAAGAGAATTTCTAGTGGCTCCTCTATATAATCATCTAAATGTGTATAGATGATCATGAGCTGAAAAAACACTTCCAGTGGTTCATCTATACGGTCATCTAAATATAGAGGACCATCGATTTCCTTTATTCATCCTCCAAATCTAGAGGACGGAGCGAGGACCATCTAAAGCAAAATCCTTCCCCGCGCACGCGTCCCCACACACATCTGAGATCAAGAGGTCCACTTGACAGTGACTAAATCAGAAATATAAACGGTCTAGACATAGACGTTCCACTGAAAAACTTAGGACATCTAAAAAGGAATCTTTATAGATGGTCATCCATATGGAGATATAGAGGTCCTCATTTAGAGGAACCACTAGAGATGCTCTAAGGGTATCTCCAGCGGCACGACCCAAACCGGCGACCCAAATTGTCCGATCTTATCCGCTTGGATCGTGTGCGGACCATTTGGGTTGGCTTGTCCGGTTTTCCTGGACAGATGCCATAGCGGGGCGACTCAATTTGTCTGGGATGATTTTTTTTCTCACGGAGCGGCAAAGCCTGAGCGCACCTCGCCCACCACCATGGTCCATGGATGCGACGCCCCTGCCCTCTACCCCGCCTCTCTACCGAACGGCGTGCTGCTCCAAGGAAGACCCGCGGAGGAGCTCGGCCTCCATGCTCCGCACCGCCGGCTTCCTTCACCACCATCCCCTTGGCCACGCGGGGGCTGCTGTCGCGGTCGCAGATGTTAATCTTGGCGGCCACGAGCGACAGGTTGATGGAGTAGAGCGACACTCCAGACATGCGACACCCGTCGTCGAGAACGATCTTGGCGGGGAAGCCGCTGCTGATGGAGACGGAGATGACGTCCACGCCATCCGCCACGGCGCGGTCGAAGCGAACGAGGATGTTGGAGTCGAGGCAGCCAGCGCCCTTCTAGCACATCTTGTACGCCGCAACCCTAGCCTTGGGTGCCACGCCCTTGGCAACGCCGGAGGCGTACCCCCTCCATGACGGCCTCGTAGGACACACTGCCGGCCGCCGTGGTGGCAGTGTGTGTGACGTTCCTGTTGGCGCGTCGCGCAGCGACATGTACTCGGCTGACTCGTTGGACGCTGCCAACGCCGCGGCATGTCCCTGCGAGAAGAACCGCGCGCCGACGAGCTTCCTATTGCAGGAGGACGCCGGGAACACGGGCCCCACGTCGCAGCCGCCGCGCAACGGGTGGGGACGGGTAGGAGGTTCCTGTCGGAGAGGTACCAGAGCCCGAGGTGCGCGCGTAGGCCCATGAATTGTGGCGACCTTGTGGTGTGCAGCTGCCCGACCTGGTCCTCGAAGGCGGCGAGCACAGCCGGGTGGTGGCGCAGCTCCTCAGCGCAGAACGGGTCAGCGAGGCGGAGAAGCCGCGGAAGGCGGTGTCGTAGATATGGAGAGGCTCGAGCGGGTCACGGACGCTGGCTGGCGAGACGAAGGCGGCGGAGGTGTACCCGACGCGTGGGTGGGGAACACAATCGGCATGGGGGATAGCTCAGAGACATGGGCGAACATGGATACCTTTGATTGACAACTGGGCAGGCTATTGGGCGGGAGGACATGAAAGACATCCGCGTGTGTCCGGCTCGACCCATCTCTCACCCAAATTTGGTCCATGGATGGGTCGCGTCTGGACAATCGGCCCGTTTGGGTGTGGAGCCTATTTTGTTGGTCCGGCTGTCCGACAAGACAAAAGCGGCTCGGGCTGAACAGTTTGGGTCTTCCCGGTGGAGATGCCTTAAGAAACGCACCCATATGAATGTACACATATATCTTACTCCTATGACATCTCGGAGAGACTGAATCCAACAAACTAATTTGGCGAGTCTTTAAATTGACGAAGTCATGACAGGATGTCTTGTGTTAGCACCAAAGTGTTAAATTTGGAGTTTGAACTTGATATGCTACATGTGTCACTTCCCTCGTAAGCCGTAACCATCTAATCACATCTAATCCAAAGTTGATTCTCTTCTCACATGGGATACCTGCTGACCTGCACACTACACACTAGCTACGGCAAGTGATCTGATTTCTCCTTTTGTTCTTCGTTATTCCTATACTCATGACGAGCTCTTTGTCCTAAACGGCTTTAAGCAAACTTTTAACCACTTTTAGCATTTGAAAAACTTTCAAACACTTGTTACCATTTTAGTCACGCCATTTGAGGACTTAGTAATTTCTAGTCCAGGCTGGCCCAAAAACATATAAGTCGTGCTATTAAAAGTGGCTGGATTTCAATAATCTTTGTCCCTGTGAAAATGAACTCGAACCCTGTGGCAAAAAAAGAAAAGAAAAAACAGCCGGACACGTCATTTAAGGTGGCTGAACTCCAATAATCTCAACCCTCCCAGTCAAAAACAACTAGACAAGGCTACCCAAATGGTGTGTCATGTACTTTAGATAAGCCAATTCAAATGACGTGACTAAAATATGTCATACATAGTGAGCACACAAAACATAGATGATTGTGGTCAATCAAATACTAAACATACCTAATACCAAAAATGACAACCATGTTGTCGAATTTTCAAACAAAACGGAGAAAAAATGGCATCTTTGCAAAAACAAGTGTTAAATGGCACCACAAAAAGATTGTCTGGGATAACTCGAAACGTGACTTCGTTTGCTGGTCTCCTAGCAAATCACGTGATGGAGTAGAAAGCCTGCTTACTAATTACTTCGATCACTTCTCCATAACAACCTTCAAAATGAAAAGGTCAAGCTTTCTCAAACTAAAGAACAACTTTTTAATTACGTGACCAGTGACCTGCCCCACGCTTGACGGAATCTGTGACGAAACCTCACAACCATGCATCAACGGCAGCGAACGAGAAGAGCTTTGATATCCTAGGGTTTCATGGTAGAGTGAAAATTTTCTGCTAGGGATTTAAAATGGGAGGGTAGTGAACAATGATTCTGCATGTAAACCCCCTTCTGCTTATGGGCCCTTTTAAGTGCATTGTTGCATGTCCTCGAATGCAGGTCCTGCGGCTGCCACAACGACAAATACACGTTGCTATGGGCATGCAAAATGCATTTAGTTACTGTCAGATGGACTCTCCAAGATATGATGACCAACGTGATCCTTATAGATATACGTATACGTGAATCGACGATACATTTTGCTCGCGGAACAACGTGGCTGTCCGCGACATGGAGCGAGGAGGAGACGCAGACAACGAACAGTAGACCTTCGTAAGTTTTTTTTTTTTGAACAGCTTCGTAAGTTTTTCCAAGTAGGATATCACGAGACATGACGATGAGGGCCGGACGGATCGATCTTGTTGGATCAATCTTGCGTGGCTAATGTGCCGCCCAAAAAAATTAACCGAGGCCACGGCCCTTCAAAGTTCCTAGATGTAAGCCCAGAGACAACCCACGTTAGCTTGGGCCAAGCCGCTCGAACCAAGCCGGCTCGTCGACCCAAATCGCTACAGCGCAGACGAAACCTGAGCCGCGCTCCCTCATCCAGTGATCCGTGTCCGTCGCTGGAAGAGGTCACTGCTCCAACTGTCGGAACACCTCCGATCACTCCCTTCCCGCCACCTCCTCCACCTTCCACTCTTCCACACCACGCAACCACCGTATAAAGCCCGACCTCACTCGCAAATTCCTTAACCCTCTCAGTGCATGCGCGACTACCCAGCTGCCGATCCATCGACCATGGCTCCTCCTCCCAACAACACACCCTTGTTCCTCATCGCGCTCGCCGCCGTCGTCCTCGTGATCCGCCCGGCGCCGGCTGCCGCGGAGGTCACCGTCGCGCCGCCCATCGACATCCTCAAGACCCTCTCCGCCTACCCGGAGTTCAGCGCCTTCACCTCCATGATCAACGACACCGGCCTCGCCCTCTCCATCAACGCCCAGAAGACGGTCACCGTGCTGGCCGCCAACAACACGGGCCTCCCCGTCGCCGCGCTCCGCCGCCTCCCGCACCAGCTCCTCGGCGACCTCCTCTCGCTCCACGTCGTCCTCGACTACCTCGACCCGGAGAAGCTCGACGCGCTGCGCCTCGGCCGCACCGGCAAGGGCTCCAAGGTCACCACCCTCCTCCCGGGGCGCGAGACCAAGTTCCTCCGCGTCACCGGCGGCGACAAGAGCCGCATCACCTTCTCCTACGCCGGGCCCATCGGCAGCGGCCTGCCGCCGCGGAACGCCACGCTCGTCAGGGTCGTCACCGCGCAGGCCTTCAGCGTCATGGTGCTCCAGGTGGACGGCCTCGTCCTCCCGGCCATGATACCGGCCACCGTCGCCGCCCCGTTCGACGTCGCCAAGATCATCGCCGGATTCCCCGACCTCGGCGCCTTCGCCACCCTGCTCGTCCAGACAGGCCTCGCCAGCGCCATCAACGCCCACCCGATCGTCACCGTCCTCGCCGTCAACAACACCGACCTCGCCGCCGCGCTCGGCGGGATCCCGCCCAAGGCCACCGCCGACGTCCTCGCGCTCCACGCCGTCCTCGACTTCCTCGACACGGAGCGGCTCGACGCGCTGCGCCGCGGCCGCACGGGCGACGGATCCATCGTCACCACCATGCTCCAGGGGACCGGATCCGGCGGCCGGGGCCGAGGCGCCGGCTTCGTACGCGTCTCGGGTGGCGAGGACGGCCGGATCACCTTCTCCTCCGCGGCGCCCGGCGTCGGCGCGTCGCGCAACGCCACACTCCTCAAGGTAGTCACAAGGCAGGCGTTCAGCGTCATCGTGCTCCAGGTGAACGGCCTCATCGTCCCCCCAGGCCTCGTCGTCGCGCGCGCACCCGCACCTTCACCACAGAAACCGAGGGCCAGGCACATGTCGCTGCCTCCGACCCCTGCGCCAGCGCCGGCGTTCCCGCCGGCGTCCCCAGTCATGCCCGAGCCTGAACCGGAGGGGCCCAAGACCACGCCGCCGCCATCTTCGGTCATCCCGATACCCAGCGTTCACGGCGGAGTGGCGGCCAAGATTCCAGCGCCGAATGCCGGACACATGGTGACGGGGACCTGGTGGAGCGGTGCCGGTGCGGCATTGGGGATCATGGCGTGCCTGCTTGCCAGTTTGTAATAACTAGGACGGTTTTTGCTAGGGTGATGGTTTTGTTTTCTTTGAGATAAGCTAGGGTGATGCTTTTTATTTCTTTGAGATAAGCTAGGGTGATGCTTTTTTGTTTTGTTTTCTTTGAGATAAACTAGGGTGATGTTTGGATTAGCTTTGATTCATTTTATCATTTTCTTTCTTGTTTTGTTGTTAGTTTTGTACCGGACAGGAAGTTTGTAATTTTCAACTTGGTTAGAGAATATATTTTGCACACCATGGAGTGTGTTTATTTGATGAATTGATGATCTATTATGTGTTGTAGCTTTCTGCTAATGAAGCATGAAGTAGTGATGGACTTCACATTTCTCAACCCAAACAAGATCGAGTTAGTAGTATGCAATGGTGTGTTCACGATCTATCACTACTTCAAATTGACTCAAAAGGATATATATAAATATTATCTCAATCCAAACACCTAAGCATGCAATGGTTTTCACTATCCAATCCGTAAAATAACACAACAAATTGACCATGAGTTCATGAAGATGGTCTCCACTATCCTCATGGGCAGGTCTTCACCCTGGGCATGAGCAGGATGTATTGAGGATTGGTGCTGATGCACTGCAGCAGAGGGCGATGGATGAAGCTGGGACTGGGCCGGTCACTCATGCAGCTCCGCTTGCTGCTCCTACTAGAAACATGGATGATAACATGGAAGGTGATTCGTGCTGAAGTTTGCTGCTCTTTCGAAGCTGGTTGCAAAACTCTACTACTTAGTTTGCCATCTCTTCGGCCCTCGCCTGCAGTATTGAGAGTGCAGATGTAATAGACGGTTTAAGTGTTGATATTGGTTAATGCCGTTGGTTTTTTGTTTTGCTTGTATCGATCTCTGTCAAACGCAAGCAGTAGGCAATTCTGCAATTTGATGCTTATGAACCTTCAATGTTGTTAGTTATCAGTTTGATAGTGGAACCTGACCCTTCTTTTGTTGGCCTTATATGAAGATAGAGAAAACGATAACATCATCCTAGATGTGTAGGTGCATCATGATAAGTGGCGATAGATAAGGCATTGTATCCCTCAACCAAAACGAGTGAGATAGGATTGGGTCCGTCATACAGTTTCTGAAACCAAACATCCCAAAAAGGAATTGCTGAAGAAATTGCATACTTCTAACATTCAAAGGAGGATAACACAATCCAGGCGAATGAGAAGTTGAAAAAATCTGGTCACTAACACAACCAAACATCTAGATAGGATTACAGCTGAAACAGGCAAGATTTATCACATTCATGTCAAAAGCGTATTGCATAAATCTCAACCTAATCATGACAGCAGCGCTCATCTTCTCACTCTGCATCCTCAATCTCAGTATCCTCCGGAACGCCGCGCATATACATAACGTTGTTGCACCTGTCAATGGAAGAAACAAGACACAATGACTCAATGAGGGACAACTGAGTATGAAATGTGTGACGATTTGATCATGGGGTATATGATTTAAGATCTGTACACCTAATATGCACTCAGCTTTTGTTGGCATTTAACTTCTGTGAACTGAATACATGTGTTCATTCTAATAATTCATCAAACTACGTTAAAACTTAGAACACCAACTGGTAGCACGCATCCTTTAGGACAGGTAGCCCGCCAATTAAAAGTATGCAGCGCTAATTCACACTAGGAGGCTAACAGGATCATAAGTTGTTACCTTATCAGTATCTCTCCAAGGTTTCCAGAGAATTGCCCGTCAATGTACTCCTCTGTGTTAGCAAGCTGCAAGCAGGCAAGACGGTAAGAAAATTAGACAAGTTGATTGATAACTACATAATAGCTTTAATAATGCAGATGAACCAAAAAGAAAAAAAAATGTAATACCTGCAGATTCATGTAGGAGTCCACAGAGACAAGGTACCCTGGGAATGAAATGTTGTTAGTCGCACACTCAAGGGCAAGGGGATTCTCGAAAAAAAATCAAGTACAAAAAGGAAATAGAATGGAAATAAAAAGGGACATATATTACCTTTGTATTCCATACCCCACTTCAGTTTGACAATAACAGGTTTCCCTGTCAGGTTGTTCAGGAAAGGCTTCGGGTTAACTGGTACAGTGGCCTACAGAAATTAGATTCAATTAGGAAGTGAAACACGAAGTCATGTTTCGTTATCGATGGAAATATGTGACATTCAATTAGGAAGTGAACATTTCATTATTTTGGCTTCTTTTTCATGAGTAAATTCCATTTA
Source organism: Lolium multiflorum (assembly GCA_030979885.1). Lineage (NCBI taxonomy): Eukaryota > Viridiplantae > Streptophyta > Magnoliopsida > Poales > Poaceae > Lolium > Lolium multiflorum. Next base: position 50,176,969 of record CM061752.1, on the reverse strand, counting down.
TCAACTGTGTGGTCGTTTTTCGACATGAAATGGTAAGCAGCATACAATTCTATAAGACGGCATGGCAGATTTTCCGAGGTTGTACTTTAAATAAATATTAGAAATACACATCATGATCTTTCTACAGTAAAAGTAAGATACTCTGAATAAGTGCCCATGTCTGATCATGTTTCCTTTGCAACTATAGCAGCTAAAGAACAGTTATGCATGCTCAAAGCCTCAAACAACCTCATTGGCAAACCATAACACCGGAAGAACAAGATTGCTAGAAATTTCATGATCTAAGTACAAAATCTGGAGCAAACAGTGCAGTGATCAATCTGAAGTTGAATCTGACTGCATCTTTGGATAGTGCAAACCAAGTTACACGATTGATACTGATATTTGCAAATGATAAGCCAAGTATCACTTTGGTTTTGATAAGGTAACCATGACTGAAATAACCATTCATAGGAAATAGCAAATTAACATCCATAACAAGAAAGGGAGATGCATTGACATTTCTAATGTAAAATCATTGCCAACAGATGCAACATATCAGCAACAAAAAAAGTTCCAAGGTACCATGAGGTGTTGAAGACAATTTGTTTCAACTTTACCGCATAACTATGTAAACTCTTAATCTTAAAAAGGGATACATGGGTATTCTTTTACCCTGCTACCCTTCTAAAGATCCATTTCAGAGCAGCGATATATAGCATATCCAATCCCATGTGCCGGGTTATATGAACTTAAGATTTATATTCTACTTCTTAAGAGCATCCACAGTGTTGCGAAAAGACAAATATCCTAATGAAAAATGGCTTTGGTGGCAAATAGCTAAGTTTCCTACAGGGTTTAGATTGCCAAAAAAAAATCTGCATTCACTCTCCTTAGTTTTACATGGCCTGCAACAAAGAGAGATACTAGAGAGAGGGGAGAGATAAGACAATTTGGCTGTAGGAGCATATACTTGCTCCCATGCCATAATTTTTGGCTATGGCAATGCCCTCCACAATGGAGGGAACCAATGCCAAAAGCTAAATTTACTATTTACTATTTGGCATACACTGTGGATGCTCTAATGCAAAAGACAGAGCTTCTGCAAGCTCCTAGCGAAAAGTTTATATCAAACACTTGATGTTAAGAAGCTTCATTATAATTTAATGGCATGCAGTTGTGTTGTAGATTATTACAAGCTACGATGTTGCACCAACACAGACACCCAACACGAGGATTCACCGTTTTAGAATAATTGGCAACATGGGCACAATACGTAATCAATTGTCATGTATGCTAATGGATTAATGGTAAATTAAAACAATATAAGCTGCAAACACGGGTACTGTGCCTGAAATATGACTGTCGGAAGTAATCAAGTATCTAACTAACGAGAGGCTATGATTTCAAAGGACCATCGGCGTACAATACCAACCAACTAGTCCAATCTGCAATCCACAGACTTTCCAAATCTGCAGTATAACATAAACCTAGCGCTCAAGTGGGGACTATACTTCAGTTTGGCCCAGTCTCTACTGACTCGCTTCGCGAATTTCAGAGACAATAGCGCGTAAGGACGGAGAGGACAGGTAACTCACCATGGCTAGGGTTGGGCCGCCGGCAAGCAGGGCTGCCGCGCGCGTAGTTCACTGAAGCTCGAGAGGAAGGGCGAGGAGGATGCGGTGTCCGTCTATCCGGTAGCGGCGGCGGCGGCGGCTGGGTTGGCAGCCGGCCGTAGGAGAAGCTAGGTCGCCGTCGCTGGGAGCGAGAAGAGAGGGAGAAGAGGAGAGATTGGGGGGAGCGGGCTCCTATTCACCGCCTATGAGAGGAAATAGGGCCTGCTATTTCTGAAGCATTTTCCGATGGGCTGCATTAAGTGGCAGCCCATTATCAGGTTCTTTCTTTTTTTATCTTCTCTAGTTCCAGAAATTTGGAAAGTTATTTTGGCTCCCAAACGCCAGTGCTCTAAGCGTATTCAAAAAATTAAAATTATATTTAAAAGTTTTAAAAACTGTGAAAATGATCCTCGAAGTAGCTTGTGATGTATTTCACAAACATGCAAAATCTCAATTTGATTTTTTTGTATTCTAAGCTAAACACAAAATCAAAAGGTCTCATTTTTTAAAATTTGAAATCACTATACTTAGATCCACACTTTATCATTTTCGTGTAACCCAAAATACACATTATTTACACTTTATCACTGGCTAGATTTGGGTTTTTTTCAGAAATTTTTGAAACTTAAAAATAGGATTTTCATTTTTTTTTGGGTAAAGCGGCAATCACTGGTGCATGTGCGCCAAATCTCCACCGAAATCCAGAAATTTATAATCCCTTCAGCCGAAATTAATCAAGAAATCTATGCCTAGGAGAGGGCCGGTGTGCAGTTGTTTCATTTTAGTTTCTTCAGTGTGACTGTGACCTACTTTTTTTAGTGAATCAAAAAGTGTGATCGGCTCACGAGTACAAAGACACACACTTATGATCTGCTAACCTCATGTTATTGGATAGAGTATATCCCGAAAGCATTCTTCTAGTGAAAAAAACAAATAAGTTCTACATTTCAATATACATTTTCATCGGAACACCTCTCCTCGATTCAAATATATGCATGTTAGGAGCCAACTTTTCTTACATCTATCATAGTTGATAGTTTCACTTGTTGTTCAGCTTATTTTCCTTTAAGTCATACATGCATATACATGAATGAGAAATGACATGATTTCATCGGGATTCATTTCTCCTTTGTAGGCCTCCATCGATCTAAGTACGGTTGTCGGAGACAGCACTAGTGATAAAATAAGTTTCAACATATGAAACTTCACAATCTCACATTTAGACTAGTCATAGTGGGAAGTAACATAGAGTAAGTAGTATCATGCACATGTTACTACTTGTTATCACCTTCATAGTGGCTAGTTACATCAAAGTAGTATCATAGATGTATAAATTAATTAGCTTGTAGACTTAGTATTATATTTTAGGAAGTGTGATGTTACAGTTACTAGCTATGTTACTCAATCCTCTCCTCTCATTAACTCACTGCCACATAAACAAATTTGCTAAGTTGGACACTTAGTTACTAGTTAATTTACTTGCACTATGAGTAGTCTTAGTTTGAGTACGTAGTATGCAGTGTCAGCAGCTTCAAAACTATGTATTTGGTGGTTGGTGCATTTTGTGGTTGGCGCAGCATCGATTTTATAACCTTTCCATGCTCATAAAAGTCTCCTGCCACAGACTGTTACTTGTTACTGTCAGGATTAGATCCAGTTATCAAATTATGGATACCTTTATATAAAGAGGGTGTTTTATAAGCCAATACATTAATGAAGTTCTAGTTTCTAACCCCTCGTCGTCTCCACTATCACTCTGGTCTCCGTTTTATCTCTCAAACTAGCTTCACCTACCTTACGAGCTAATGAACATCACATCAATATACGTTGAAATTTCGGAGATTGGGAACTAAAGGAATATGAACTAGGTCCAAGTAGTTGTAGTGGAAATTTTGCATTAACCGGTTATATTTGATGAGTACACATGCTTCCCTAGTACTCATCTTGATATACCTAAACTTGCAAAAATCTTAAATGAAATTAGTAATTAACCTCATATGACAGGAAATTAGTGTAACCATAAGTTTTTTTTCCTAAAAGGGGGGCAGACTCTGGTCTCTGCATCAATTGATACACATGTGCAAGATAGTGGTTTCTTCCATAATTTGAAGTAGCAGGCGTGCTTGAAATCATTTTTTGTGCTCCTAATGTCTAAAAACTTATAAAAACATTGTGAATGCTTAATTTGCTTTTTTCCCTTTTTTACGGATTCTTTTGCAAATGGTATATGTATGTATGGAACCTTTAATTATGTACAGATACAATAATTAAAGAAGGTCGTCCGGAATATGTAAGAGAAGAAGAAAAATTATGGATTTAGAGGAGGGTCATCCGTCGATGAGCCAACATGTGAATAACTTTGCAAGTAAATATAACCATACTAAAACCTGTGGTTGGGTGGTTAGGAGGGCAGTGGTACCCCTAGCATACCAGAGTTTAAACGCCAGGTTTGACACTTTGGTGTCTCATAAATGGCGGAATATTCTTCAGTGGGAGGCGATGTTCCTGTCGACTGCAAGGCGCTTGTGGTGATTTCATCAATCTCAAGACCGTTTCTTTGACGCGGTCTCTCGATGGTGCTCATAGGGGTAGGGTGTGCGGCGTTCATATGGGTGAGTGTGCTTATGTGTGAGTGTCTACGTTTGTACTGTATTTCCCCAAAAGAAAACTTCTTATGGACTATGGCTAACAAGGGAGTACATAACCTTCCTACTATGTCTTCTTCTCTAGCCCCACTTTTTTGTCGGCAGTATATGCGAGCATGAAGATATTTGATCTTCAATGCAATATAAGCAAAATGAAGAACCAATTACTGATAAAATATTTCTTCTAACTTTTTAAATGTACTTGCCTTTACTGATTTAAATGCATATCCAAAATTTGAATTGAACTACATATGGTTATGAGATGGTGAATCAGGGCACTGATTATTTTTTCCTTCAATTCTTGATTGAAATGGTACAATCAATCAATCGCCGCACTAGCAAACGAAATAAGACCTTTGATACAAGGTTAATTAGAGCATAAAAATATCTTTACATTAAAAACATGTGTATTGTCTTAAATATCTGAGCTTCCTTAACACAATTACCCAAACAAAATTAATTGTTTGGTATCTTAAAGTCCATTGAAGCACAAGCGTTCAAATGTGTATGTATAGTTGTATACTCCTAACTTAAAACATGAGTGACCCAGTGTTTGTAAGGAACTTTACTGGTCGTGAGTGTTCACTCGGGTTCTTTATTTACATTAGTCCTAACTTAAAACCAGCCATCCGTTTTCTCTAGTCCAATAGATTAGATTATATGGTACTCCAACTTAAGCATCCGGGGGTACAACCACCTAAGGGGAGATTAGGGAGTACCTTGATTCCAAGGACGAAAAAGTAATCATAGATTATTAATTCATGATCAAAATCGTCAAAAATAACGATCAAAATTTAAACATGATCGAACGCTACGCTACTCCTTCAATGGAATTCCAGTTGGATGGATCCACTCTATCCTGGTGACTCCATTGTACCTGCGAGAGGATACCTTTTTTGTTTCCACTGAAATTAAGGCTCAACAACTAATGAGATTTGATTTCCCAACCCACGTTGTATAGATGTGTATAGGATTGGATGGTCCATATCTACCGATTCCGTTGATTGAATGCGACCATGAAGGACTGGGAATTGTACACTAGATTGATGTTTTTCCTTCTAGATTTGATTTGTTTGCCTAAACGCTTGTTCATGGCGGAGGAGGTGGAAATCATCAAACTATTAGATTAGATTAGGCAGAAGGGGCCTTCTAAACACGAGGAAAGTCCATAGTACTCTTAGAAACGAGTGTTCAGATCTGTTCGGTACCCTAAGCTAATCTTACGAATGCACAGGTACTGCAAAAACACTTTGTTCACTATGCATAAGATCCCGAACTGCATTTAATAAATTTGATTTCCATCTACCAGCATGAAAATAGTATCTGCTTATTTACTAGCCTATATAGTTGTTCATGATGGTGTACATATATGGATCGTTCTACTAGTGGTTTCTACTTCTATAATGTGAGGGAAATCGACACGTGAGGGGAGTTCACTTGTAGTGCCCACCTTTAGGTAGTGTTAGGCCTCATGAACATATCAAAATGTCACAATGTGGTATGCTATCGTTGAACAACTATTATATATTTTTGTTCCTTCCAATGTGGGCATGGGAGACTCCAGGATGATAGTCTCTATATGTTGTCCTGAAAACAGAAGTTGTAGGGTTGAAGACAGCAGCCCCACTTGACATTTCAGCCCTATGCATGAGCTCAGAGACTGCTACGACACACTACAACTGTTTTCTTAATTGAGATTGGGGTCCAACAATGATTTGCATATAGAGCAGCCCTGCAAGGACTTTTGTCTACATGTGGCTATTAGTACTGTGATGTTCTCAGTTTCCTTGTATAAGGTGTGAGTACATTTTAGCTCCATAAAGATATGGGCGTTATGCCGATCAGGACAAAGGATGCATATTTTTATTTTGCTAGCTCGGAGCCTAAGATGAGAAGAACACCATTAATTAGTTCAAGGAGTGGCGCAAAATCTTGTTTGTAATGAGCAAAGTTTGTTTGTTGTACATTTGCAGAAATCCCAGCAAGAAAAGTAGACTTTTGTTTTCGAAATGGAGGTGAAATCCTAGCCTCCGCATCAAAACGATGTATTCGGTGTTTATTTAATTTTATTCAATAAAGATTTGTAAAGAGCATACATCACAAGATCCGAAGCCACCACTCAACACCTACAAACCTGTTGCGAGGGTCTCTTGCTTTGAAACACAAATAACATCCCACGAGCTAATACCAGGGGCATCCTCAATGGCGAAAATAGGAGTACACGACCGGTCTAGTAGACCCTTGGCGAGCGTTGTGTGCCCTAGCTTCAGAATCTGTCACCAACATCAACAGATGGTCCATCTTTAGGGTAGAGATCCGCATAGCCCTTCCATCGTTGATGCCACCATGGCATCTGACAATGCTTCCACCCAGCGCGAGCCCGTCCCATTGCGTCCGTCATCGAGACCCCACATCATCATGCCACCGAGACTCACTGACGTTTACGCGGTGAATGTACACCACTCCACCTCACCACCATCTTGGTCCATTGTATGCTCCCAAAAAAAAGATGCCCCCGGCAGGGAGAACGGCGCGCGCTTCCATCGTCCGATCCAGGAGTCCCAGATCTAGGGTTTCCCCCGGAGCAGCCTAGGCGAGAAGAAACGCAGGCTGCAGAACGATGCATTCAACAAGGTAGCGATGAACAGGCGCCGCCATCGCCTGTCATGACCGAAGTAGGGGCTAGTTTTCAACGGCAGTCGTGCATCCCCAACCCACCGTAAACCGGCCGAGCTCCTTGATACGTCTCCAACGTATCTATAATTTCTGATGTTCCATGCTTGTTTTATGACAATACCTACATGTTTTGCTCACACTTTATAATGTTTTTATGCGTTTTCCGGAACTAACCTATTAACAAGATGCCACAGCCAGTTGTTGTTTTCTGTTGTTTTTGGTTCCGAAAGGCTGTTCGGTCAATATTCTCGAATTCGACGAAACGAAGACCCAACATCTTATTTTTCCGAATCTCCAGAAAGTCAAAGGGGACCAGAGGGGTGCCCCCCCACACATGGTGGTCGCGCGGCTCCACCCTGGCCGCGCCGGCCTGGTGTGAGGGGGCCCCGTGGCCCCTCTCCGACTCTTCGCTTATATAAGCCCTTTCGACCTAAAACGCGATACCATTTGACGAAACTCCAGAAAGACTCCAGGCGCCGCCGCCATCGCGAAACTCCCTTCGGGACAGTCTGTTCCGGCACCCGCCGGACGGGGAAGTGCCCCGAAGCCATCTCCATCGACGCCACCGCCTCCATCATGCTCCGTGAGTAGTTCCCCCATGGACTACGGGTTCTAGCTGTAGCTAGTTGGTATTCTCTCCCCATGTACTTCAATACAATGATCTCATGAGCTGCCTTACATGATTGAGATTCATCTGATGTAATCGGTGTTGTGTTTGTTGGGATCCAATGGATTGTTACATTATGATTAGTCTATCTATAAAGTTTGTGAAGTTATTGTTGCTGCAATCTTGTTGTGTTTAATGCTTGTCACTAGGGCCCGAGTGGCATGATCTTAGATTTAAGCTCTATACTTATTGCTTAGATTGTATCTACAAGTTGTTTGCACATGTCTATGTCCGGAACCCGAGGCCCCAAAGTGACAGAAATTGGGACAACCGGAGGGAAGGCGTAGGTATGAGGATCACATGTTTTCACGGAGTGTTAATGCTTTGCTCCGTGCTCTATTAAAAGGAGTACCTTAATTTCCAAAGATTCCCTAGAGGCCCGGCTGCCACCGGCTGGTAGGACAAAAGATGTTGTACAAGTTTCTCATTGCGAGCACGTATGACTATATATGAAAAACATGCCTACATGATTAATAATCTTGATGTTCTGTCTTAATGCTATTTCAATCCTATCAATTGCCCAACTGTAATTTGTTCACCCAACATTTGTTATTGGAGAGTTACCACTAGTGTAGATAGCTGGGAACCCCGGTCCATCTCTCATCGTCATATACTCGTTCTACATGTCATTGGAAGTAGTGTCAACTATTTTCTGCCATTGCTCTCATATTACTTTTGTATCATATTACTCGCTCTCATATTACTACTGCTTTCACATCACCCCTTACTAGTGCTTTTCAGTGCAGCTGAATTGACAACTCAGTTGTTAAGGCTTATAAGTATTCTTTACCTCCTTGTGTCGAATCAATAAATTTGGGTTTTACTTCCCTCGAAGACTGTTGCGATCCCCTATACTTGTGGGTCATCAAGACTATTTTCTGGCGCCGTTGCCGGGGAGGCATAGCTCTACTCATAAGTTCACCTGGAGTACACTCTACCTCTCTCTCTGCTTTTATTTTATTTTGTCTTGCTAGTTTATTTCTGTCTAGTTTATTTGTGCTTAGTCTATTTCTGTCTAGTTTTATTTTGCTTAGTTTACTTTTGTCTAGTTTATTTTTGTCCTGTTTTATTTTCCCTATATACCCGAAAATCCATAAAAATTTGAAAAACCTAAAAATTAAAAACTGCTATTATGGGAGAACCTACAACTTATTTGGAGCTTATAGAATTATATAATAATTATAGAGAATCAAGAAAGGGAAAAGTCATGAGTGCTGTGATAGAAAAATTAAATACAATTGCTAAAATCTTGCTTAAATGCCATGATATAAACTGTTGCTCTGAACAGGATACTAAACATCTTAAATTTCAATGTGGCTTTAGTGAGGAAATTTTAATTAAGAACTATAATTGGAATAGCTATATTCATTATGGGTTCGAAGAGGTAGAACAATTTGTCATATTTATGGGAGCCTCGAGATAGAATCATTCATGTCTAAAAATTATGAAACTTGTGTTGTTTGTAAGGACCTTAAAGATTATGTCTCTTCTATCCTTAATTTTTGCATAGAAAGCTACAGTGATAATCCTTATATCATTGATTATAAAGAGAGACTCATTAATGCACAAGAATGCACTCACAATTTGCATGAACCAGTGGAAGAAGAAATTGATGAACCTGAAAGCTCATTGGATGAAAACGAGGAGGAAATTGATGAACCTGAAAGCTCATTGGATGAAAAAGAAGAGGAGAGTGATGAACAAAAGGAGGAAGAATGGATTAGCTACCCATGCCAACCTTCTAATGAGAGTAACTCTTTATCTCTTACACTATTTGATTGTCCTCCATGCTTACCGAAAGAGGATGAATGTTATGTTCCTGTGGATTCTCTTGAAATATTCCCTATGAGTAAAACTTGTGAGAATAATTATGCTACTGTTATTCATGATAATCCATGCTACTTTGATAAATCTTATGACAATGCTTTGTTTGTGCCTGATGTCGAAACGCATGGTACGTACTAAAGAGTTTTGTTTAGCAAATGTTTATGATAAATCTCTAGATGATGGTCCTATGTTACTTGATAATATTAATTGTACTACTAATGAAAATGGGATTGGAGAGTTCTTGACTTTATCTATGAGTCCCATATCTTTTGATATTGATCAATCATCTTGTTATATTATTGATAAAAGTGGGTTTGAAAGTTTTAATCCTATTATTTTTGAGCTTGATAAAAATTATGTGTTTGAGAATCATGAAAAGCATGCTTTATGTGATAGTTATATTGTTGAGTTTATCCATGAAGCTACTGAAAATTATTATGAGAGAGGAAAATATGGTTGTAGAAATTTGCATGGTACTAAAACACCTCTCTATATGCTGAAACTTTTGAAGTTACTCTTGTTTTATCTTCTTATGCTTGTCACTTTGTTTTTCACGAATTTATTGGTGTACAAGATTCTTATGCATAGGAAGTGGGTTAGACTTAAATGTGTTTTGAACTTGCTTTTTGATTCTCTCTTTTGCTTCAACTCTCACCCTTATGTGAGCATCATTAAAATTGCTGAGCCCATCTTAATGGCTATAAAGAAAGCACTTCTTGGGAGATAACCCATGTGTTTATTTTGCTACTGTTTTGTTGTGTCTTGGAAGTTGTTACTACTGTAGAAACCTCTCCTTATCTTTATTTTATTGCAATGTTGTGCCAAGTGAAGTCTCTAATAGAAGGTTGATACTAGATTTGGATTTCTGCGCAGAAACAGATTTCTATCTGTCACGAATCTGGGCAGATTTCTCTGTAGGTAACTCAGAAAAATCTGCCAATTTACGTCCGTGATCCTCAGATATGTACGCAACTTTCATTAGTTTTGAGTTTTCTGATTTGAGCAACGGAAGTACCTCGTTAAAATTCGTGTTGGCTTTTCTGTTTTGGCAGATTCTGTCTCTGTTTTTTGCATTGTCTCTTGTGGACTTTAAGTGAGGCTTTCTAGACGTGGAGAGCTGTAGCTAATGTTTTATTGAGTTCTTGCAATGTGTCACTACAGGACCAAGGTGGATTAAAGTTTTTTGAGTACTAACCCCTCTAATGAAGTTTATGAGAAGTTTGGTGTGAAGGAAGTTTTCAAGGGTCAAGAGAGGAGGATGATGTATGATCAAGAAGAGTGAAAAGTCTAAGCTTGGGGATGCCCCCGTGGTTCATCCCTGCATATTTCAAAGAGACTCAAGCGTCTAAGTTTGGGGATGCCCAAGGCATCCCCTCTTCATCATCTTATCAGGTTTCTTCTATTGAAACTATATTTTTATTCGGTCACATCATATGTGCTTTACTTGGAGCGTCTTTATTTTTGTTTCTGTTTGAATAAATTTGGATCCTAGCAATCCTTGTGTGGGAGAGAAACACGCTCCGCTTTTTCATATGAACAATGATGTTCTTAGCTTTATTTTAATGTTCATGGCGGAGTTGAAAACCGCTGCACTTATTGTTATTTGGTTGGAAAGAAAATGCTTCATATTGTCTTGGATAATTTGATACTTGGCAATTGTTTTGAGCTCTCAAGTAGATCATGCTCTTGCATCATGTAGTTTAAACCTACTCCGTATTAGTGGAGAACTACCGTAGAACTTGTTGAAATTGGTTTGCATGATTGGTTTCTCTAAGGTCTAGATATTTTCTGGTAAAAGTGTTTAAGCAACAAAGAAGACAATGTAGAGTTTTATAATGCTTGCAATTTGTTCTTATGTAAGTTTTGCTGTACCGGTTCATACTTGTGTTTGCTTCAAACAACCTTGCTAGCCAAAGCCTTGTGAGAGGGAATGCTTCTCGTGCATCCAAAACCTTGAGCCAAAAACCTATGCCATGTGTGTCCACCATATCTACCTACTATGTGGTATTTCCTGCCATTCCAAGCAAATACTTCATGTGCTACCTTTAAACAATTCAAAATTTACTATCTCTTATTTGTGTCAATGTTTTATAGCTCATGAGGAAGTATGTGGTGTTTTATCTTTCGATCTTGTCATTTACTTTTGACAGACTTTCACAATGGACTAGTGGCTACATCCGCTTATCCAATAATTTTGCAAAAAGAGCTGGCAACGGGGTTCCCAGCCCCAATTAATTAAACTTCATTAATAATTCTCTTCACGTGTTTTGCTCTGATTCATCAGTAAGCAACTTAATTTTGCAAATAGACACTCCTCCATGGTATGTGAATGTTGGAAGGCACCCGAGGATTCGGTTAGCCATGGCTTGTGTAAGCAAAAGGTTGGGGACAGTGTCATCTAATAAATAAAACTAAAGTACATGTGTAAACAAAAGAGAAGAGGGATGATCTACCTTGCTGGTAGAGATAACGTCATTCATGGGAGCCGCTCTTGAAAGTCTGGTTGATAAGGTGGTTAGAGTACCCGCTACCATTCATTGACAACAACAAACACCTCTCAAAACTTTACTTTTATGCTCTCTATATGATTTCAAAACTTGAAAAGCTCTAGCACATGATTTTATCCCTGCTTCCCTCTGCGAAGGGCCTTTCTTTTACTTTTATGTTGAGTCAGTTTACCTACTTCCTTCCACCTTAGAAGCAAACACTTGTGTCAACTGTGCATTGATTCTTACATACTTACTTATTTGCATTCATCATATTACTTTGTGTTGACAATTATCCATGAGATATGCATGTTGAAAGTTGAAAGCAACCGCTGAAACTTAAATCTTCCTATGTGTTGCTTTGATGCCTTTACTTTGAATTTATTGCTTTATGAGTTAACTCTTATGCAAGACTTTTGATGCTTGTCTTGAAAGTACTATTCATGAAAAGTTTTGCTATATGTTATCTATTTGTTAGCAACTATAGATCATTGCCTTGAGTCACTTCATTCATCTCATGTGCTTTGCAATAGTATGATTAAGATTATGTTGGTAGCATGTCACTTCAGAAATTATTCTTTTTATCGTTTACCTACTCGAGGGCGAGTAGGAACTAAGCTTGGGGATTGATACGTCTCCAACGTATCTATAATTTATGTTCCATGCTTGTTTTATGACAATACCTACATGTTTTGCTCACACTTTATAATGTTTTTATGCATTTTCGAACTAACCTATTAACAAGATGCCACGGTGCGTTCCTGTTTTCGTTGTTTTTGGTTCCAGAAGGCTGTTCGGGCAATATTCTCAATTCGACGAAACGAAGACCCAAGATCTTATTTTCCCGGAATCTTCCAGAAAGTCAAAGGGGAGGAGGTGCCCGGGGGCCCACACATGGTGGCCGCGCGCGGGCTCCGCGCCGGCCTGGTGTGAGGGGGCCCCGTGGCCCTCCGACTCCGACTCTTCGCCTATATAAGCCCTTTCGACCTAAAACGCGATACCATTTGACGAAACTCCAGAAAGACTCCGGGCGCCGCCATCGCGAACTCCACCCGGGACAAGTCTGTTCCGGCACCCGCCGGGACGGGGAAGTGCCCCGAAGCCATCTCCATCGACGCCACCGCCTCCATCATGCTCCGTGAGTAGTTCCCCCATGGACTACGGGTTCTAGCTGTAGCTAGTTGGTATTCTCTCCCCATGTACTTCAATACAATGATCTCATGAGCTGCCTTACATGATTGAGATTCATCTGATGTAATCGGTGTTGTGTTTGTTGGGATCCGATGGATTGTTACATTATGATTAGTCCATCTATAAAGTTTGTGAAGTTATTGTTGCTGCAATCTTGTTGTGTTTAATGCTTGTCACTAGGGCCCGAGTGGCATGATCTTAGATTTAAGCTCTATACTTATTGCTTAGATTGTATCTACAAGTTGTTTGCACATGTCTATGTCCGGAACCCGAGGCCCCAAAGTGACAGAAATTGGGACAACCGGAGGGGGCGTAGGTATGAGGATCACATGTTTTCACGGAGTGTTAATGCTTTGCTCCGGTGCTCTATTAAAAGAGTACCTTAATTTCCAGTAGATTCCCTAGAGGCCACCGGCTGGTAGGACAAAAGATGTTGTACAAGTTTCTCATTGCGGCACGTATGACTATATATGGAAAACATGCCTACATGATTAATAATCTTGATGTTGTCTTAATGCTATTTCAATCCTATCAATTGCCCAAGCGTAATTTGTTCACCCAACATTTGTTATTGGAGAGTTACCACTAGTGTAGATACCCCGGTCCCGGTCCATCTCTCATCATCATATACTCTACATGTCATTGGAAGTAGTGTCAACTATTTTCCGGTGCCATTGCTCTCATATTACACTGTGATGTGTTACATTACTCTGCTCTCATATTACTGCTGCTTTCACATCACCCCTGTTACTAGTGCTTTTTCAGGTGCAGAATTGACAACTCAGTTGTTAAGGCTTATAAGTATTCTTTACCTCCCCTTGTGTCGAATCAATAAATTTGGGTTTTACTTCCCTCGAAGACTGTTGCGATCCCCTATACTTGTGGGTCATCACTCCTTGATGTCTACGGGTGCTTCTATTCTTGTAGACAGTGTTGGGCCTCCAAGAGCAGAGGTTTGTAGAACAGCAGCAAGTTTCCCTTAAGTGGATTACCCAAGGTTTATCGAACTCAGGGAGGAAGAGGTCAAAGATATCCCTCTCATGCAACCCTGCAACCACAAAGCAAGAAGTCTCTTGTGTCCCCAACACACCTAATAGGTGTACTAGTTCGAAGAGATAGTGAAATACAAGTGGTATGAATGAATATGAGCAGTAGTACGGCGCAGAAAATAGCTTGCTGGCGTGCAATTGATGGTAGTAATATTGTAGAGTAAACAAGGTAGTAACGCAGACAGTAGTAACTCAAGAAAGAGTAACAAGCAGCGATAGCGATATTTAGAACAAGGCCTAGGGATTAGACTTTCACTAGTGGACACTCTCAACTTTGATCACATAAAGAATAGATAAATGCATACTCTACACTCTCTTGTTGGATGATGAACACATTGCGTAGGATTACACGAACCCTCAATGCCGGAGTTAACAAGCTCCACAATTCAATGTTCATATTTAAATAACCTTAGAGTGCATGAAAGATCGAAACGACTAAACCAAGTACTAACATAGCATGCACACTGTCACCTTCACGCTTATGTAGGAGGAATAATACACATCAATACTATCATAGCAATAGTTAACTTCGCAATCTACAAGAGATCATGATCATAGCATAAACCAAGTACTAACACGAGTGCACACACTGTCACCATTACACCGTGTAGGAGGAATAAAACTACTTTAATAACATTACTAGAGTAGCACATAGATAAATTGTGATACAAACACATTGCAATCATAAAGAGATATAAATAAGCACTTCACTATGCCATTCATAACGGTGAATAAGTATTCTGTGAAATATAGCCTAAGAGACCCACACGGTGCACACACTGTCACCTTTACACACGTGGGACAAGGAGTCTCCGGAGATCACATAAGTAAAACTCACTTGACTAGCATAATGACATCTAGATTACAAGCATCATCATATGAATCTCAATCATGTAAGGCAGCTCATGAGATTATTGTATTGAAGTACATAGGAGAGAGATGAACCACATAGCTACCGGTACAGCCCCGAGCCTCGATGGAGAACTACTCCCTCCTCATGGGAGCAGGTGATGAAGATGGCGGTGGAGATGGCATGGTGAAGATGGGGGGCACCTCCCCGTCGGCAGGGTGCGAACAGACTCCTGTCCCCCAGATCTTGGCTTCGCGATGGCGGCGTCTCGGAAGGTTTTCCGTATCGTGGCTCTCTCCGTAAGGGTTTCGCGACAGAGCTTTAAATAGGCGAAGAGGCGGCGGAGGGTCGAAGGGGTGCCCACACCATGGCGCGGCAGGCCCAGGCCGCGCCACCTATCATCCGGGGGCCCGTGCCCTCCTGGTCCTTCTGTGTTCTGGATGCTTCCGGTGAAAATAGGAACCCGGGTCTTGATTTCGTCCGATTCGAGAATATTTCGTTACTAGGATTTCTGAAACCAAAAACACAAAGCGGCTCTTCGGCATCTTGTTAATAGGTTAGTTCCGGAAAATGCGTAAATACGACATATAATGTGCATAAAACATGTAGGTATCATCAATAAAGTAGCATGGAACATAAGAAATTATCGATACGTTGGAGACATATCAGCATCCCCAAGCTTAGTTCTGCTCGTCCCGAGCAGTAAAACGATAACAAAGATAATTTCTGAAGTGACATGCCATCATAATCTTGATCATACTATTTGTAAACATATGTAATGAATGCAGCGATCAAAACAATGGTAATGACATGAGTAAACAAGTGAATCATATAGCAAAGACTTTTCATGAATAGTACTTCAAGACAAGCATCAATAAGTCTTGCATAAGAGTTAACTCATAAAGCAATAAATCAAAGTAAAGGTGTTGAAGCAACACAAAGGAAGATTAAGTTTCAGCGGTTGCTTTCAACTTATAACATGTATATCTCATGGATATTGTCAACATAAAGTAATATAACAAGTGCAATATGCAAGTATGTAGGAATCAATGCACAGTTCACACAAGTGTTTGCTTCTTAAGGTGGAGGAGATAGGTAAACTGACTCAACAATAAAAGTAAAAGAATGGTCCTTCAAAGAGGAAAGCATCGATTGCTATATTTGTGCTAGAGCTTTGGTTTTGAAAACATAAAGAGAGCATAAAAGTAAAATTTTGAGAGGTGTTTGTTGTTGTCAACGAATGGTAGTGGGTGCTCTAACCCCCTTGCCAGACAAACCTTCAAAGAGCGGCTCCCATTTTATTTTTATTTTTGTGTGGCACTCCTTCCAACCTTTCTTTCACAAACCATGGCTAACCGAATCCTCGGGTGCCTACCAACAATACCATGAAGGAGTGCCTTTTTATTTTAGTTTTATTATGATGACACTCCTCCCCACCTTTGCTTTCTCAAGCCATGGCTAACCGAATCCTTCGGTGCCTTCCAACAATCACATACCATGGAGGAGTGTCTATTTTTGTTAACTAATTTGGGACTGGGAATCCCATTGCCAGCTCTTTTTGCAAAATTATTGGATAAGCGGATGAAGCCACTAGTCCATTGGTGAAAGTTGCCCAACAAGATTGAAAGATAAACACCACATACTTCCTCATGAGCTATTAAACATTGACACAAATAAGAGGTGATAAATTTTGAATGGTTTAAAGGTAGCACTCAAGCAATTTACTTTGGAATGGCGGAGAAATACCATGTAGTAGGTAGGTATGGTGGACACAAATGGCATGAATATTGGCTCAAGTATTTGGATGCATGAGAAGTATTCCCTCTCGATACAAGGTTTAGGCTAGCAAGGTTATTTGAAGCAAACTCAAGGATGAACCGGTGCAGCAAAACTCACATAAAAGACATATTGTAAACATTATAAGACTTTACACCGTCTTCCTTGTTGTTCAAACTCAATACTAGAAATTATCTAGACCTTAGAGAGACCAATTATGCAAACCAAATTTTATCAAGCTCTATGTAATTATTCATTAATGGGTACAAGGTACATGATGCAAGAGCTTAAACATGAGCACAACAATTGCCAAGTATCACATTATCCAAGACATTTTAGAATTACTACATGTAGCATTTTTGTTTCCAACCATATAACAATTAACGAAGTTTCAACCTTCGCCATTGAACATTAAAAGCTAAGAACACATGTGTTCATACGAACCAGCGGAGCATGTCTCTCTCCCACACAAGCATTTATTCAAACAAAAACAAAAACAAAACAAATCGACGCTCCAAGCAAAGAACACAAGATGTGACCGAATAAAAATATAGTTTCAAGAAAAGGAACCTGATACTTTGTCGATGAAGAAGGGGATGCCTTGGGCATCCCCAAGCTTAGACGCTTGAGTCTTCTTGAAATATGCAGGGATGAACCACGGGGCATCCCCAAGCTTAGAGCCTTCACTCCTCTTGATCATAGTATATCATACTCCCTCTTGACCCTTGAAAACTTCCTTCACACCAAACTTCAAGCAAACTCATTAGAGGGTTAGTGCATAATCAAAAATTCACATGTTCAGAGGTGACACAATCATTCTTAAAACTTCTGGACATTGCATAAAGCTACTGGACATTAATGGATCAAAGAAATTCATCCAACATAGCAAATACGGCAATGCGAAATAAAAGGCAGAATCTGTCAAAAACAGATCAGTCCGTAAAGACGAATTTTAAAATGGCACCAGACTTGCTCAAACGGAAAAACTCAAAACTAATGAAAGTTGCGTACATATCTGAGGATCACGCTCGTAAATTGGCAGATTTTTCGAATTTTCTACGAGACTTGTGCCAGAATTCGTGACAGATAGCAATGCTGTTTCTGCGCAGCAAAATATAACATCAACTTTAACATAGAAACTGATAAGGAGAGGTTGCTACAGTAGTAAAAAACTTCAAGACTCAAATATAAAACAAAGTACTGTAGTAAAAAACACATGGGTTATCTCCCAAGAAGTTCTTTCTTTATAGCCATTAAGATGGGCTCAGCAGTTTTAATGATGCACTCGCAAGAAATAGAAGTTGAAGCAAAAGAGAGCATCAAGAGGCAAATTCAAAACACATTTAAGTCTAACATGCTTCCTATGCATAGGAATCTTGTAAATAAACAAGTTCATGAAGAGCAAAGTAACAAGCATAGGAAGATAAAACAAGTGTAGCTTCAAAAATTTCAGCACATAGAGAGGTGTTTTAGTAACATGAAAATTTTTACAACCATATTTTCCTCTCTCATAATAACTTTCAGTAGCAACATGAGCAAACTCAACAATATAACTATCACATAAAGCATTCTTATCATGAGTCTCATGCATAAAATAATTACTACTCCCAACATAAGCATAGTCATTCTTATTAATTGTAGTGGGAGCAAATTCAACAAAGTAGCTATCAAATATAGGAGGTATATTGTAATCATAATCAAATTTATCCTCCATAACAGGTGGTAACAAAAGACTACTATCATTATAATCATCATAAATGGGAGGCAAAGTATCATCAAAGTAAATTTTCTCCTCAATGCTTGGGGGACTAAAAATATCATGCTCATCAAAGCCAGCTTCCCCAGAATTTTCCATAGCATTAGCAACAATAGTGTTCAAAGCATTCATATTAATATGTTCCATGGGTTTTTTAATTTTCGCATCAAACCATCCATGTCTTAAATCAGGAAATAGAATAAGAAGCTCATTGTTGTCCATTATGCCTAACTAGTGTAAACAAGAAACCAAATGTCGCAATTGCAGAGTCTAAAGGAAATAGCTTCGAGCACACACACAATGGCGAAAAAGTACTCACCTGGAACCGGAGTATGAGTGCCTTTTACCTTTCCTCCCGCAAACGGCGCCTAAAAGTGCTTGATGTCTACGGGTGCTTCTATTCTTGTAGACAGTGTTGGGCCTCCAAGAGCAGAGGTTTGTAGAACAGCAAGTTTCCCTTAAGTGGATTACCCAAGGTTTATCGAACTCGGGGAGGAAGAGGTCAAAGATATCCCTCTCATGCAACCCTGCAACCACAAAGCAAGAAGTCTCTTGTGTCCCCAACACACCTAATAGGTGTACTAGTTCGGCGAAGAGATAGTGAAATACAAGTGGTATGAATGAATATGAGCAGAGTACGGCGCTAGAAAATACTTGGCGTGCATTGATGGTAGTAATATTGTAGGAAGTAAACAAGCGTAGTAACGCAATGTAGTAACTCGAAAACAAAGTAAGCAGCGATAGCGTATTTAGAACAAGGCCTAGGGATTAGACTTTCACTAGTGGACACTCTCAACTTTGATCACATAACGAATAGATAAATGCATACTCTACACTCTCTTGTTGGATGATGAACACATTGCGTAGGATTACACGAACCCTCAATGCCGGAGTTAACAAGCTCCACAATTCAATGTTCATATTTAAATAACCTTAGAGTGCATGAAAGATCAAACGACTAAACCAAGTACTAACATAGCATGCACACTGTCACCTTCACGCTTATGTAGGAGGAATAATACACATCAATACTATCATAGCATTAGTTAACTTCGCAATCTACAAGAGATCATGATCATAGCATAAACCAAGTACTAACACGAGTGCACACACTGTCACCATTACACCGTGTAGGAGGAATAAACTACTTTAATAACATTACTAGAGTAGCACATAGATAAATTGTGATACAAAACACATTGCAATCATAAAGAGATATAAATAAGCACTTCACTATGCCATTCATAACAGTGAATAAGTATTCTGTGAAATATAGCCTAAGAGACCCACACGGTGCACACACTGTCACCTTTACACACGTGGGACAAGGAGTCTCCGGAGATCACATAAGTAAAACTCACTTGACTAGCATAATGACATCTAGATTACAAGCATCATCATATGAATCTCAATCATGTAAGGCAGCTCATGAGATTATTGTATTGAAGTACATAGGAGAGATGAACCACATAGCTACCGGTACAGCCCGAGCCTCGATGGAGAACTACTCCCTCCTCATGGGAGCAGGGTGATGAAGATGGCGGTGGAGATGGCAGCGGTGTCGATGGAGAAGCCTTCCGGGGGCCCTCCCGTCCGGCAGGTGCCGGAACAGAGACTCCTGTCCCCCATCTTGGCTTCGCGATGGCGGCGTCTCTGGAAGGTTTTCCGTATCGTGGCTCTCTCCGTAAGGGTTTCGCGACAGAGGCTTTAAATAGGCGAAGAGGCGGCGCAAGAGGGTCGAAGGGGTGCCCACACCATAGGCTGGCGCGGCCAGGGCCCAGGCCGCGCCACCCTATCATCCGGGGCCCCAGTGCCCCCCTCCGGTCCTTCTCGTGTGTTCTGGATGCTTCGGTGAAAATAGGAACCTGGTCTTGATTTCGTCCGATTCCGAGAATATTTCGTTACTAGTTTCTGAAACCAAAAACAGCAGAACAGCAACTGGCTCTTCGGCATCTTGTTAATAGGTTAGTTCCAGAAAATGCGTAAATACGACATATAATGTGCATAAAACATGTAGGTATCATCAATAAAGTAGCATGGAACATAAGAAATTATCGATACGTTGGAGACGTATCACTCCTCCGGTAAAGGAGAATGATGAGGACATCCCTACCTCACTACTACCTCCGTCATTACCAACTGAAGATAAACCTGCTGTGAAGCTCAAGTCCAATGAAGTCAGGATTGGACCAATGACACGAGCTCGTGCGAAGCTACTTAAACAACAGGTGAACTTGTTCCTAAACGATACCTTGATTGATGAGAACTTTATACTTCCTAAGTCCTATTATTTATGTACCATCAGGTATGAAGAGGAGACAAGCATCGCACGAGGAGGAGAGGAGCAGTTGGACGTGAAGATGGAGCTGGACATGGAGCTGGACATGAAGATATCTCATGGACGCGCGAGGGAGGAGCGGGAGGAATGCGCGAGAGAGAAGAAGAAGGCCGGTCCAGACCCGGTCAAACCGGCCCCCACACGGGGCCGCCCGGTCCCCGCCGACCGGCCGCCAACCGGAGGGTATCGACGGCGAAAACCGGAACTTCGCAGATTTCGGTGCCGCCCGGTTGACGACCACCGACCGGACCGGCCGGTCCACACCTGTCGACGGATCCCGGACCGGACCGTCCGAGTCTGTCTCGACCCGATCTATTCGGGTCGGTTTTACTTGTATCTTTCGACCAGAACTCGTCCCGGACGCCTATATAAGTGCCTTGGACGACCCCCTAGCTGCTTTAGACCACGTTTAAGATAAACCCTAGTTCTTAGTTGTTTGCTCTGCAAAACTATTGAATTCCCTACACCATATTGCTTGGATATTGTGTAGATCCTGTTTAAGTCTTGTGTGATCTGTTGTTCCATTGGGAATTAGACGGTTGCA
Source organism: Lolium multiflorum (assembly GCA_030979885.1). Classification (NCBI taxonomy): domain Eukaryota; kingdom Viridiplantae; phylum Streptophyta; class Magnoliopsida; order Poales; family Poaceae; genus Lolium; species Lolium multiflorum. The sequence continues at coordinate 50,155,569 of CM061752.1, read as the reverse complement.
ACTTACCGCTTCGTGGTCGGCGGCTACGTGCGCAAGTGTGTGGAGTTGCGAATATCTTGCAGGGTTGAGAGCTGTTGCATTGGCGACAGGGACCAATCGAGAGATCTCGTTGCGTCATACAAGTTATCATCCACTACATCGTCGTGTTTCTCCGCTGCTATCATCCCGTGGTCATCATCACCACCGTTGCTTACGAGAAGATCGGGCCACCCCTTATCATCTTGGTATCAGATTTCCTCGGTAAGCCATCCGCAATCCACCCCATAGTTGAGTTGTGAGTGTTTTCCTATCCAGAAAAAGCCAAAAAAAAAAATTTAGGGTTAGGGTTTGCCATAGCCATAGCTTTCACTAATTTCGAGTTTTAGTTGCTTTTCGTAGTTGTTTTTGTGTAACTTTATCTTTCATCTAGTATTTTAGGGTTTGAGTTTACTCTATCATCTTGTGTTACTTTGTCGTCTAGTGTCAGTTTTTGTTACTCCGAGTCCACATAGCGTACAGTGTGCTTGTTCCCAACCATAGACACAACCTTTCGATATACGTGACTAGGAACTTCCCCAGAAGAGACTAGTTTTACCGCTCGACAGGCTGCTCATTAGGGTTTTGGTGCTTTGCATATCTTGTTGGCCGTGTTATCAAGGAGTTGAGTCATAAAATCAACAAAAAAAGAGACAATTGAAAAGAAGCAAAAAGAGCTACATAGCTGCGTGTGTTCCAAAAAGAAAAATTAAAAAAAAAAGTGACGTGTTAGTTGAATCAAGTGAAAGGCCTAAGTTTTCTTTACTGCACCTGTAGTTGAGCAATCTTGTGCCTGTCTCGTTGAGCTTTGCTAGCGTCTGACATAGGCACCCCAAATGGGCCTGCCATAGATAGTACCCGGGATTTACTGAAGGCCCACTATCCGAAGAATAAGAAGATTCGGGAGCCCAAGATGTATTAAGGAAAGCTAGAGTTGTAATAGGAAGCATTATTTGTAATCTGGCGGGACGAGTTAGAAACCGTCCCGAACTCTGTAACTTGTACAATACGAAACCCTCGGCTCCACCTCCTATATAAGGGGGAGTCGAGGGACAAAGAGGGGATCGAATCTACTGTCAACATAACCCTAGTTTTCATAATCGCCGAGTACTTTTCGCCTAAACCTTCGAGATCTACTTGCCCTCTACTTCTAGCAAAACCTAGTCTACAATCTGTAGGCATTGACAAGTTAATCCTTTGTCAATTGGCGCCGTCTGTGGGAATTAGAGGCTGCAAGGATCCGATCTCGATGGCACGTTCAAGATCTTCGACATCGTCAACGCAAGCAACGCGATGGATCGAGGTAACAAGGAAAAACTGATCTATTCAATTTTATTCCTCACCCGCCCTCCCGTATGGATGCATGTGCCTATCTGGAGGAGCCCATCGTCATGACGCTCGGAGAATTCCGATTTGGCGTCAACAAGGAAGGATCCTACCGTCTCGAAGTTCCGATCTCGTCGGAATTTTCAGCGGTCGACTCCAACTTTTCGTCGACCGACGAGGAGGTTTCGCGACATACTGTCGACAACAAGGCAAGCGGAAAGCTCGCCAAGATCTTCACAACACATCCTTCGAGTCATCTGCGGACTCCTTTATAAGCAGCGACTCCGACAACAGCTTCAACTTCATCGACAAGTCTGCGCCATCGGAAAGGTCTTCACCACTCTATATGATGGTGTCACCAATCCCGACAAAAATCAATACACAAAATATCATCAGATCTATGTGGTAGAAGGGGCAGGCGATCAGACCCAAAACATCAGAGGCTTTCGACGAATTGGGAAATCCATACGTCGATCCCGCTGATCTCAGACATGGTCTAGGCACCAAATATCCTGGATCCACAACTCGCGCAAGAGTACAGCTCCCGCAAAGCGCGGGGATAGGGCCGCGAAAGCCATGGATGGTTCAGAACCTATGACCAACACCGCTACCGCACAAGAACTTCAAGCATATCAATATAGACTTGCTCGAGTAAGCAGAGTTGGAAAACAGACAACATCCTTGAATAGGAGAAAAGAAGCAGCCTCCGCGCGGGCAGATTTAAGTCGCCTTTCAGGAAATACAGAGATAGTCACAGAGAAGCTCGGAGGAGAGCAATGTCTCGACTGCAAAACATACCTGAAGCAGAAAGAGGAAACATAATCCAAAATCTCGACATGTCCTTTATGTCGATCGACGAAAGAGGAAATATCATCCCGAAAACGCCAGAGGCAGGTTACATGGCAACACAAGCATACATCTTGGCGTCCGGACCACCTCCTGGGGACCCGAGAGAACCATTGTTCAATATGGCAATGGCTGGAGTAGGGGTTATGGGAACAGCGTTTGCAACAATGCCTCCCGAAGAAAATCCCAGACAAAATAGTCCACGACACACCGCAGCAGTTCAAGACCCACCAAGAGCAAGTGGAGCAAGAGACACAGCAGTCCAAGTAAGGGTGGACAGAGCGCGACAAGAAAGGAGGGACCGTCAGCACTCGCCAGAGCTTGCCGACGAAGATATGTGTGGGCTCCCGTGCTTTACGAGAAGAGTGCGAAAAACTCGAGTCCCAAAAGGGTTCAAGTTACCCGAGAATTTCAAGAAGTTCGACGGCCTGCAAGATCCCGAGGATTGGCTCGTGGATTATCTCGAGATGGTGAAACTGGTAGGAGGAACCAGAGCAACAGCAATGCAAAGTATCCAAGTTCACCCGAGTGGTGCCGCAAGATCTTGGATAAAGAAACTCCCCTTGAATTCCATCGACAGCTGGGAAACCTTTGAGGACATCTTCGTGAAGAACTTCCGATCCACCTGCAAAAAACCCGCGTCGTTGGAAGAATTACGAGCGTGTCGACAAAAACATGACGAGTCGATGAGAAAATATATACGGTGGAACATTATCAAAAACTCGGCAGAAGACATATCCGACGAGAGGGCAATAGATGCGTTCGTGGCAGGAATCCGGCGGGCAGACTTCGTCGAGGACTTGGGGAGAACTAATCCCAAGACAATCTCAGCGTTGATGGAAATCGCTAACAAATGGGCAGATGGAGAAGACGCAATATACAACAAACGACACAGGTCGCCAGAAGAGGATCGTAGTCGAAACTATCAAAATAGAAGGCGATTTTCTCGCCAGTTCTACAACAATGATGCTCCCGGCCACATATCAGCTGGTTTTCGAGGAAACCCCGGTGGAAATAGTCGAGATGATTATCAAAGGAGCAATGAGCAACAAGGCGACAATAGAGGTGATTTTCGCGGCAACAGACAAAATAGTGGACCAAGGATTCAAAGACCTTACGTGTCTCCCGAGGAGATGATGAACGGTCCGTGTCAAATGCATTTTTACTCGACAACAATGGAAAGAGGCAACAGGACATCTACAGAAAGACTGCCGCAATTTTCAGGCAATGCTGAGCCGCAGGAATCGCAAACGCTCAAGCAAATAACAGAAATCCTCGGGAGCCAAGGAGCGAGATTCACCTCCCACCTCCTCCCGCAATTACCGAGGAAAATCGACATCAGCTCAGAATAGCGGCAGCACCACAACCACCCCCATACGTTGATCCCAATTCCAATGGCGCAGTTCTGATGATTCAGAAAGCTAGGCCGTCCAACAGGGCGCAGAAGGTCATATCTCGACAAGTGTTTATGGCAGAGAAGATGCCTCCACCAACAATGAGTATCTAAATTGGTCGGGCAAGACATAGGCTTCACAATCGCGGATCACCCGCAGCAAGTTCCTCGACCAGACAATCAGCACTTATTCTACCCGCAGCTGGGTTCGACGTGTCGCGAGTTTTCATAGATGGCGGCAGCAGCTAAACCTCATGTATGCAGACACATTGAGGAAGATGAACATATCCCTGGCAAACTTAAACCAACCGACACACGCTTCCACGGGATTACACCGGAGAAGCCAAGTTACCCATTGGGCAAGATCAACCTCGACGTTCAGTTTGGAACCCGAGAAAACTACAGGATAGAAAATTTAGAGTTTGAAGTGGTGGATTTCCCGTCGCAATATCACGCTTTGTTGGGACGACCAGCGTACGCCAGGTTCATGGCAGTGCCGCATTATACATATCTGTTGTGGAGGTTGCCTGGGCCTAAGGGACCTATCACAATCAAAGGCTTTGACAAGCGACAAGGATTTTCATCGACTGTCAGAAACTTTCGGGATGCAAGCAGAGTATGCGGCACCTAGGTTCACTGATTATGATGTGCTGCCTGAGGTAGAAAGACCTTCTAAGGAGTCAACTTTCAATATAAATAAAGATTCAAAAGAGGTACAGATCCACCCGACAGATCCAAAGAAAACGACGTCCATTGCGCAAACATGGATGTCGCATAGGAAAGCGCGTCGAGTTCCTCCGTGAGCACCGGAAAATCTTCGCATGGTGTCCAGCCGACATGCCAGGAGTACCCAGGGAACTTGCCGAGCACCACCTCAATTTGGATCCTCTCGCACGACCAAAAAAGCAACCTTTGCGGCGCTTTTCGGAATCTAGCCGCAAAGCCATGTTATCGAAATAGATCGACTCAAAGATGCCGGGTTCATCGAGAAATATCTACGAAGCCACATGGGTAGCTAACCCGATGGTGCCGAAGAAACACACAATAGTCCTTCGCATGTGCGTCGACTTTACGTGTCTCAATAAACATTGTCCCAAGGATCACTTTCCCCTCCCAAGGATCGATCAAATCATCGACTCCACGGCAGGATGCGAACGTCTTTCCTTCCTGGACGCATACTGGTTATAACCAGATCAGATTAAAAGAAGAAGATGAAGCCAAAACAGCGTTCATCACGCCTTATGGCGTGTTTTGCTACAAAACAATGCCCTTTGGTCTGAAAAACGCGGGAGCAACATATCAACGGATGATGCAGAAATGCCTAGCAACACAGATCGGGAAAAATGTACAAGTCTACATCGACGATGTCGTAATAACATCAAAGAAAGGGTCAACGTTGATTGAAGATTTGAAGGAAACCTTCGACAACCTCGACAAGTTCTGCCTCAAGCTGAACCCGACAAAGTGCTCTTTTGGAGTACCCGCAGGAGAACTTCTCGGGTTCTTAGTATCAGCAAGGGGGATTGAAGCTAATCCCGAAAAAATACAGGCCATCGTCACTATGAGAAAGCCAACAAAGTTGAAAGAAATACAACAGCTAACGGGCGAGTCGCAGCTTTAAGCGATTCGTCGCAGGCTAGGAGAAAAGGCGTGCCGTTTACGCGTTGATCAAGCAAGGGGAAAAATTTCAATGGAACGAGGAAGCAGATAGCCTTCGAGAATCTCAAGCGAGCAATCTCGACACCACCGATATTGGTGGCGCCAAAAGAGAAAGAACCTCTCCTCTTGTACATTGCAGCCACACCTCAGGTGGTCAGCACGGCTTTAGTGGTCGAAAGGGAAGAAGAAGGCAAGCTTCATGGAGTTCAAAGGCCGTATATTTCATCGGCGAAGTATCGCCGTCAAAACAGCGGTACCCGCAATATCAAAAGCTAGCATATGGAGTATTCACGACAGCAAGAAAATGGCGGCACTATTTTTCGGCTCACCCGATAATAGTGGTCAATGAAGCTCCCTTATCAAATATACTGAACAATCCAGAAGCTACGGGTCGTGTCTCCCTTTGGGGAATAGAACTTTCCCTCGGGACATCACGTATGAAAAAGAAAAGCAATAAAGTCACAGTTCTTACCAGATTTCATTGCAGAGTGGATGGAACTACAAAACACGGGACCCCCAGATTTATCGAGGACTTGGACCATGAACTTCGACGGGTCCAAGAGATTGGAAGGTGCTGGAGCAGGCGTGATATTAGTTTCACCTGAAGGCGACAAGTTGAAGTATGTTCTGCGGATGACGTTCCCAAACGCATCTAACAATGAAGCGCATGAAGCTCTCATACACGGGATGAAGATGGCGAAAGCTTGCGGTGCAACCCGATTGAAAATTTTCGGCGACTCACAGTTGGTAGCACAGCAAGTAATGAACCAATGCGACAAAGTCAACGAAAGTATGATAGCATACAAGGAGGTATACAATGAGCTGGAGAAGCTATTCGATGGTTGTGAAGTAAACCACATCAGCAGGATGAGTAACGATGAAGCCGACGTTCTCGCAAACATCGGGTCACAATGCCTCGCAATCCCTCCAGGTGTGTTCGGGGAAGAGATTAGCGAGAGATCAACAAAACCAGCAAAAATAAAGGAGAAAAAAGAGAAACCTTCGAGTATCACCAAAAACATAGCAGAAGAAGAAGAAGAAGAGCAAGAGCTAGTCATGATGGTGCAAGTCCCTTGGATGCAGGCTTACATATCCTATATCCTAAGGAAAACGTTACCCGATGATCCAGTTGAAGCAAGGCGAATAATTAGGCGATCAAAAGCTTTCACTGTGGTAAAAGGGGAGCTGTACAAACGCAGTATCTCGGGTGTGCTACAACGGTGTGTTACACCGAAGAAGGAAGGATCATCCTAAAGGACGTGCATGAAGGAATATGGGGCACCACGCGAGTAGCAGAGCTATCGCGGCTAAGGTTTTCAGAGCAGGATTTTATTGGCTAACAGCAATCGAGGATGCGAAGGAAATAGTGCGAACTTGCGATGCGTGCCAAAGATTTGCGGCAAGACCTCACTCTCCTGCCGCAGAACTTATGCCAATCCCATTGTCTTGGCCCTTTGCTCAATGGGGTCTCGACATGGTAGGTAAATTACACAAAGCTTCGCCAGGAGGTTATGAGTATATGCTTGTTGCCGACAAGTTTACAAAATGGATCGAAGCAAAGCCGATAAATTCACCGGACGGCGGCGATTAAGTTCGTGAAAAGCATCGTCTTCGATTTGGAGTTCCTCACAGATTGTGACAGACAACGGCAGCAATTTCACGTCCAAGGAGTTCAAAGCATACTGCGCAGAAGTGGGCATCAAATTGAGTTTTGCGTCTGTCGCGCATCCTCAGACCAATGGACAAGTCGAGAAGGCCAATGGCATCATCTGCAATGGCATCAAGAAACGCCTGCTAGGCCCATTGGAAAAAGCCCGGCATACTTGGCCGGAGGAGTTACAAAGTGTGTTGTGGAGTATCCGAACAACACCAAATACGGCGACACAGAAACACCGTTCTTTCTGGTCCACGGAGCTGAAGTCTTGCCGATAGAAATAGAGCACGATTCTCCAAGAGTCACGAATATGACGAAGAAACATCGAGAAAAGCTTTGGAGGATGATGTCGATGCACTCGATGAAGCTCGAGACGAAGTCCTGTCAAGAGTCGCCAAATATCAGCAGGACCGAAAAACTATCACAGTCGACGATTGCGGCCAAGGTCTTTTCAAGTTGGTGACTTAGTTCTGCGGCTCAACCAAAAAGTCACGAAAAACTCGAATCACCATGGCTTGGACCCTACATCGTCACAGAAGTAATCAGGAGGAGCATACATAATCAAAGACAAGAAGACAGGATTGACGAGCCAAATCCCTGGAATGTGGCACAACTCAGGCGTTTCTACGCCTAGGTGTCGAAAATATAGTCCTCCTTTGTAAATCTTCAATGTACGAAACGCCCACGAGTTTTCAGACGCACTCTTTTCCTTTTTCGGGGCACCGAGTGGGCCGGGAAAGGTTTTTAATGAGGCGGGCTCGTGGTGCTGCAATATAATAAAGATAGTGGAATCATATATCTTCTTCTCGACAAGATCAGGGGTTTCTCCCCTACATGATACAATATATATATAAACACAGTATCGACAAAAGAAGCACCTTGCCTTGGTAAAAAAATACCTCGCAAAAATAAAAAGAGATATCGACAAAATAGTGATCAACAAAAAAGCTCGGGGGCTTACACCCACAAAAATAGTACAGTATATATTATCTTGCCTTGGTTAAAAAACCTCGCATTATACAAATACAGCGGCTAGCCACCGAAAATACTCGGGGGCTAGACAAATATAGAAATATACTGTTTGCTTCACAATAGAATCACAACCATGATTCACAAAAAGAAAATTATCTACCAAAGGAAAACTAGCCTTGATTCAATATATCGTCAAGAGTAACTTTGTTTTCCTCAGGAGCAGCACCAAGAAAATCAGCATAATGACCGTCTGCAAAAAAGTCGGCATCCATCCGAAGGAGGTCTTCAATCATTTCTTCGGCTATGGGTGAAACCTTCGTGTTAATGCGATCAATACCAACTCTTCGGCGCCGAACCTTCTCGTGAACCTTCTCAACAACTTGGGTCAGATCAAGTTTTGAATGGCAGATTCAAGCATTATGAGGGCAAATCTGGCGCCAGCTACCAGTTGAGCTCGACAAAGTGATGGATCCTATGAGCATCCTTAAACTTCTCCATTAACTCGGGAAGAGTTTTTGGTTGAACGTTCCGAGGAAACATAGAGTTATACACCATAGAGAGGGTCTTGGTACAGAAGTCAAGGTACCCGCGAACCTGAAGCGCGCGATCCTGAAATCTCACGATTTGGCGAGTCCGTTCAGGCGTGCCCCAAAAAGTCGACCCATGATCACGCGCAAGCCGAAGAAGAACATTGGAACGAGCCTCGACACGTTCATCTTCAGCAGCAGTATCCAAAAAAGCACCTATTGTTTCTCGCAACAGGTCAGTAGACAATGAGGCAAGCAGCAAAGAAAAATGAAGCGCGACAAAAGATAATCAAACATACCCGCCATATCCAAGCTAGCATCTACTAACAGCTGGAGCATGGAATTTTCTCGAGACGTAGCTGCAGTGGTTTCAGCAACAGCCGAGTCCTTTTCAGCAATAGCAGTTTGTGCTTGTTGGAGTGCAATTTCCTCGGCTTCAGATGACTTACGAGCCTTCTCCATCAGCACAAGTGATTGTTTCTTCACGAACTGAAGTTGGTGTCGAAGTTCGTCTAATTCTTGCGGCAAGGAATCCTCGGCAGCGAAGCATCAGCAGGAGTTCTCCTTGGGGGAGAAGGCAAAATATTGGAAGAACCAGGAGCTGGCGTATAATTGTCAAAAATTAACTGGAAAAAGAAATATTTCGACATCAATCACTGAGCAAAGATAGATTTCCATTCATCTCCATAATATATACATGTCTATTACAAAAGAAGGACCTTCTAGAGGGGTACTGAAGCAGTTCTCGCCAATAACACTACGGCGACAAGGCCAAAAGAAAGAGGTATGCTAAAAAGAAAAAGCAAAGAGGCATTTAACTAGACCTCCGGCTTTGATGAGCTAGGAGTCGAAGATGGCCGATCCCGATATAAGCCAGGATTTTCCTCGTGTTGGGCTTAGCTGCCTTGATCAAAGACCTCCACCTTGACTGTTCTATCTGATCAGTGTCGCCAACTTTCGACCAATCGATAGACTGCTGGCTGTGAGCAACCAAGGGACAGTATTCTCCACGGCAACCTTCATATTTTCATGACGCACCCTTAGCCCAAGATCTTCTGATGGATTGAAGCACTTGGCGAGGTCAAGGAAAGTTGCGGGTTCCTCTTTCTTGGGGAAGAAATAAGGGAAAAGCCGCGACAACCCCGCTTTAGCCTGATCAATGCCTTCGCGTGCCTCTGATCCATGAACTTCAAGGAGTGAAAGGGCGTCAAGAAGAGAATCATTGGCGGGTTCATCAAGTTGAAATTCTTGAGCTGTTCTAGCTGTCAAGAAAGAAAAATTGAGCAACAAACGAGTGCAGAGAAGAAAATACAAAAGAATAATGAGTGGTACTTACCTACGAAGCGGCGACTCTGCGTCGTTAAACGCTTACGGATCGCCTCCTCGCGAGCAGACTGGGCGGCTATGTGATCGCTCAGGGAAGTTTCAGCGGTGTGAAGCCTCTTTCGAGATCTTCGACACCAGCAGCGTCAGCCTTGGCTTTATCAGCCTCCGCTCGTGCATCAATAGCATCTGACTCAGCCTTTTTGCGAGCCTTTTCACTTTGCTCTAATTGCTGAGCAAGTGTATTGGCACGATCATTGGCTTCCGCCAGTTTTTCTACAATGGAAAATAAATATAGTTACAAATCTCGACAACAAAGAAGGAACAAAAGAACAGAGGCAAAAAGAAGGAGCAGAGCATTACCTTCAGCTTTATTCGCATATTCACGGTACCCAACAAATTGGGCACCGATGCGAAGAAGATCCTTGATCACAGGCTATAAAAGCAAGAGGACAAAGAGAGAATGGGGGTATGAGAAAAATATAGTGATACGCAGAAGCAAACAAAGAAAACATAAACACTGACAAAAAAGTAAAGAACTTACATCTTCCATGAGAAGGTTCGAAGAGCTACTCAATTGGAGAGTAGGCTCCGAGACAATCTCCGTCCTTGCCCTTTTCGGAGAAGGGGCTCGGGGGCTCGGAGGAGGAGTAGCGCGATGTTTTGTTGAGGAGGCGAGGATTCCTCTCCTTCAACTCGTGGCTCTGAAATAACTAGGGTATGTGACATACTCGTTCGAGCAGCCACATCCAAAGTTGGCGTTTCCTCGTCATCATCACTATTGCAAAAGGGTGGCAGTGTAAAAAGCAAGGCAAGCAAAAATTCTTCGAATAGGAAAATAAAAGAGGGAACTTACGAACTGATGATACTCGCAAGATATGGGTCATAAGCTGCCTTTTGCGGTAAAGGAGCAGCTTCTTCGGGTTTAGAAGTCCCGGAATCTTCGACATCACCCCTCTTCCTTTTGTTCTTTGGAGAATCAGCAGGAGGAGGAGATTGGGCCGATGTAGTGTCTTCAGAAGCAGCATCTTTTTCAGCAGATCCCGCAGATTTTCGAGAATCTGCGGGTTCATTCACAAAAGAAGAGGCCTCTTGGTTATCATTAGAGATAACGGTCCTTTCTTCGACTTCCCCACCTTCAGGAAGAGGAGGAAGTGAAACAAGATTTGGATGATTCTGTCCAAAAAGAGGGAAGGATATCAGAACGAAGCAAACAATGCAAAAAAGCAAGGCAAAAAATTGCGTGACAATGTTTACCTTAGGAAGTGCATGGGTGGCGCTGTATGGTTTTATGCGACAAGAAGAAGGGATGGAATCTTTTTTGCTGAGGGAGGTGATTTTTCGGACAAGCCTCTCCAGGTCCTTGACTTCCAAATCCACCGACAGCCGATCCACGTCTTCGTTGCCAGTATATTTCCAAAGAGGAAATTTGCGAGCTTGAAGAGGCTGAACTCTACTCTTAAGGAAATACACTATAATCTGGATACCTGACAATTCTTTGCCGCGAGTATTTTGCAACTCATGGATGCGAGTCATCGGGCTTCAGTCGAAGTTCTTTCTTCCTCGGTAGCCTCTGCATCCCAGGAACGGCGACGAAGAATTTTTTCGGCACCGTCAAAAGGAGGAATATTATCCTCGAGGCAGCCATCGTTTTCTTCCCGAATGTATAGCCACCTCTTGCGCCAACCTTGAACGGAGTCAGGGAGCTTGACGTCGAAGTAATCAGCAGTGGAACGAATAGAAATAACAACGCCGCCTATATTATAGGCGACATTGGGAGAGCCATTGCGGCGACAGAAGAAAATGCGCTTCCAAAGCGCCCAATTGGGTGAGACGCCAAGGAAGGCTTCACAAAGCGTGATGAAAATAGAAATGTGGAGGATTGAGTTTGGCGTGAGGTGGTGAAGCTGGAGACCGTAGACATAGAGTAATCCACGGAGGAAAGGATGGATGGGGGTGGATAAACCACGGATGAGATGGTCGACAAAACTTACCCGGTACCCCATTGGAGGGGCTGGGTAGCTTTCTTCGCTGGGGAAGCAAACCGCTTTGGGTTCGTGGTTTCTTCAGGAGGTTCAGGTCTTGGTTTGTGATCTTGGACCTCTCCCACTCCGCAGTTCCTAGATCCGCGGCGGCCATGGAAGAATCAGGAGTGCTGTGCCTGGTTAAGCGACGCGGTGGCATCAACAATGGCAATGGCGAGCAGCTGCGAAGAGAAGAGCTTTGGAGCAGTGGAGCGCAAGGGGAGATTTTGCAGCGGAGAGCAGAGAACGGCGCGAGCGGAAGTGCTCGAGGAAGAAGAAGGAGATCTTATATAGAGGTGCGGTGAACCGACGGAACCGTTGAAGGAGATGATTACCACGTGGCAACAAGGGCAAATTAGTATTTCAACATTGACGAGGTTACAGAACGTGCGCCAGGAAAAGCGGAGGACGTGTGTCCCCCACTTGCACGACGTGTCAACGTGGTGAGAAAAATGGACCCACGAAGCAGAAAAATTTCGGCTATTCATAGAGGTGAAGAGATTTTGACAAGGGAAAGTTTGTCGACACGCAAAACAAAAAGAGAATGGCGACAGGGTAAATTATTCGACTACTACTGGAGCCTTTGATCAAATACAAAGTTTTTGCCCAAATGCTCGGGGGCTACTTTGAAAAAATAGAAAATTTCGAGTATGACAATATAGCAATGGCGAGAGCCTATGACCAAATTCAAGAATTTGTTCATAGCCTCGGGGCTCCCATCGGGAGCGCTGGTCGCGCACCCGATAAATATAAAAAAATCGAGAAGGATCATAAATACAGCGGCAAAGGATGCTAATCTGTGGAGCCTACACCCAAGCACAAGTTCTTGGCTGTAGCCTCTCTACTCCCATCGGGAACGCTGTTCGCGTACCCGATGAATTTGATCAGAAATAGAGAAAGAAGTGAGTATATTTCGAGTTACACAAATAACTCTACATATACTCCCATCGGGAAGACAAAATAAAGTCATCAAATATGACTCAATAAAATGTGCTATTCCAAAGGCGAAAAGCACTCGACAATATATTCTCGAACGCCAAAGTTGCGATCAATTTCTGAATGCCGCAAATTTGCGAAGGTAAGACCCAGATCCGTTCTGTGGGCGTGGCATCGCCAAAGACTGCGCTCGCTATTTTTATCCGTATCAATGATACGAAGAAAAATCCTAACGACGCGTTAGGTACCCGATAAATTTGACTGGACTCGACAGAATGGTAAGACCTTAAGCGGCACCTGTCGAAGTTTACCCATCCCGAGATCATGTCCGGGACGTGATCTTGAAGTAGGTTTTTGCGGATTGCCACTAGAGCAGTTAACTAGTACCTGATCCGTCAGATGAACTAGCCCCAACTACCATTATCCCTGTACAACATAGAATTTTATGTGGAGTATATATAACAGCTCTCGAACAAAAATAAACGGGAGAGATTTTCCCCGACTCTACGATTCAAGCAAAATCTCGGGGCTACGACATAGGCACCCCAAATGGGCCTGCCATAGATAGTACCCGGGATTTACCGAAGGCCCACTATCCGAAGAATAAGAAGATTCGGGAGCCCAAGATGTATTAAGGAAAGCTAGAGTTGTAATAGGAAGCATTATTTGTAATCTGGCGGGACGAGTTAGAAACCGTCCCGAACTCTGTAACTTGTACAATACGAAACCCTCGGCTCCACCTCCTATATAAGGGGGAGTCGAGGGACAAAGAGGGATCGAATCTACTGTCAACATAACCCTAGTTTTCATAATCGTCGAGTACTTTTCGCCTAAACCTTCGAGATCTACTTGCCCTCTACTTCTAGCAAAACCCTAGTCTACAATCTGTAGGCATTGACAAGTTAATCCTTTGTCAGTCTCTAGTGCATTGCAACCTTTTCCTCCATATAGTTGCATTGCCCCATTATATCGCCTTGTGTGAGTATCTTTGGTTGTCTACGGTCAGCGCTAGAGCTTGTTATTGGTGCAAATAGGTAGCCTACCTACAGCCCCACATATACTCTGCTTTGTCGTGGGATTGTTCTTATACCCTTGATATTCGCTTCGCTACATCCGTGCACTAGTTGTTACTACAAGTGGTAAGCAATACTAATTTACTTTGGAACGGTACGATTTCCTTTTCTTATCAGTTTTGAGTGAGTTGTGAGAGTATCACCATATATTTTTGATTTAGTGCACTAACCTACTAATCATGTCTGCTAGTGATAATAAGATTGTTAACCAGGAAAACAAGAAGATATCATCACATGGAGGGAGTATGAAGCTCTTCGTAATGAGATGCGACATGAATTCCGCACTAAGGATGATGAGCTTAAGGGTACAGTTGACGATATCAAACAAACGATGGATGCTACTAATGTCACCGTCACTGGATTGGCTGATCAAATGACGGATATACAGCGCAATATTGCAGATATGCGCCTTGCTATTGAGAATTTGACTGCACAACAACAACAAGACGATGATGAAGATCCTGAGCTTGAAGATGACGCACACAATGCTCGTGGTGCGCCTCGTGGTCATCGTCCTCGTGGTTGGGTTCCACTTGGCCGCAATGGTCGTGGACAAGATGAAGAAGATGGATTGGGTAAGCCCAAGTTTTCCATACCCAAGTTTGAAGGAGGAGCTGATGTTGAAGAATACCTCACTTGGGAGCTGAAGATTGAGAAATTATGGAGCTTACATCCACACTACTCTGAAGATAGGAAGATCAAGCTTGCATCTTCTGAATTTGATGGTTATGCATTGCGTTGGTGGGATTCTTTGGTTCGTAACCTCGACGAAGATGGTGCACAACCTATCCGTACATGGCGTGCTATGAAAGAGGCAATGACTTCTCGTTTTGTGCCTACAAATTACATGCGGAATATATTTGATAAGCTAACACTATTGAGGCAAGGTGTGAAGACTGTTGATGAGTACTACATGGAGATGGAGATGCTTATGCAGCGTGGTCGTGTCCGTGAGTCTCTAGAGATGACAATGCAGCGTTTTCTCAATGGATTGAAGTATGATGTTAAAGGCATTGTTCGTCATTACACCTACACCAATATGAATCAATTGTTACATCATGCAAGAGAAGCTGAATCACAGTTGGCTGAAGAAGCAAAGGTTAAGGGACGTGCTACGGTTGGGCGTTTTACACCCCGTGCGCCCTCTACGCGCCGGCGCCTTCGACGCGTTCCGCTCCTTACTCCGCCTAGCAAACCGGTCTCCAATGTATCTAATGCAAAGAAGTCCGAATCTGCTGCAAGCGAGTGGTTCTAGCATGTCTACAACGCGCAACCGCGATATGCTTTGCCATACATGTGGTGGCAAGGGTCACTTCAAGAGAGATTGTCCTAACCGCAAAGTCATGTTTATCAATGAGGACAATGAGTATGAGACTGGAGATGATGTTGATCCAAATGCTCCAGACGATGATGACTATGACACTGATGGTGAAGATGCTTATCCTTCTGATGCTCGTACCATTGTTGTGTCGCAGCGTGCTCTTAATGTGTTGCCTAGTGCATCTACTCAGCGCTGCAATTTGTTCCAAACCAAAGCTTTAGTTGGTCCTGACAAGGCTTGCAAGGTCATTATTGATGGCGGGAGTTGTCGCAATTTAGCAAGCAAGGAGTTATGTACCAAGCTGAAGTTGAAATACCTACCGCACCCGCATCCATATTATATTCAGTGGTTGAGCGACAATGGTGAGATGAAGGTAAACCACGTGGTGCGTGTTGAGTTTGATATTGGACCGTATAAGGATTGCATTGATTTTGATGTGGTTCCTATGACGGTTTGTCACCTCTTATTGGGTCGGCCTTGGCTCTATGACCGTTCTGTGCAACACAATGGCCGAGCCAATACATATCACTTGGAGTACAAGGGCAAGAAAATTAACTTACAGCCTATGTCACCACAACAAATTGTCAATGAGTCTCGTCAGAAGATTGAAGTGAATTTGGAGGATGCACCTCGAGATAGGCGAGAGAATTGTAATGTCGTGAGTGATATAACGAAAAGTGAGCGAGTGAATTCCTTAGTTTCATTAGCCACCAAAGATGACATGAGAGAATTTAGTGAGGATCCTACGGCCATGCCTCTTGTGCTTTTGTACAGGGGTACGGTTTTGGTTTCTAACGACATGACCCCTCTTCCTCTTGGTGTTTCTAATGTTTTGCAGGAATTTGGCGACGTGTTTCCGGAAGAGGTACCCGCAGGATTACCACCATTGCGATGTATTGAGCATCAAATTGACTTGATTCCCGGAGCATCGCTGCCCAATAGGGCGCCATATCGCACTAATCCCGAAGAGACGAAGGCGATACAGAAGCAAGTACAAGCGCTACTCGACAAAGGTTATATCCGCATAAGCCTTAGTCCTTGTGCTGTTCCTGTTATTCTAGTTCCTAAGAAAGATGGTACTTGGCGTATGTGCGTAGATTGTAGAGCTATAAACAACATTACTATTCGATATCGTCATCCTATTCCCGTTTAGAGGATATGCTAGATGAATTGAGTGGTGCTGCTGTGTTCTCTAAAATTGATTTGCGTAGTGGCTATCATCAAATTAGGATGAAAGAAGGGGATGAGTGGAAAACAGCCTTTAAAACAAAATTTGGTTTATATGAGTGGTTAGTAATGCCTTTTGGGTTAACTAATGCACCTAGCACTTTCATGAGACTAATGAACCATGTTTTGCGTGAATTTATTGGCAAATTTGTGGTTGTGTACTTTGATGACATATTAATCTACAGCCGCAATGAATCTGATCATCTATACATATTTGACATGTTTTGCAAGTGTTGTGTGATAATCAACTCTATGGTAATCTTGAGAAGTGCACATTTTGCAAAGATAAGGTCATATTTCTGGTTTATGTTGTCTCTAAGCATGGAGTAGAAGTAGATGTGTCTAAAATTGAAGCTATTCAAAATTGGCCTACTCCCATGAACGTGAGTCAAGTAAGAAGTTTCCATGGTCTAGCTGGGTTTTATCGCAGATTTGTGCCCAACTTTAGTACCATTGCTGCACCTTTGAATGATTTGACTAAAAAGGGTGTTGTTTTTGAGTGGGGCGCAGCCCAAGATCATGCTTTTGATGAACTTAAGAGATTGTTAACTTCTGCACCGTTGCTTGCACTTCCTGATTTCAATAAGCAATTTGAGATTGAATGTGATGCTAGTGGTATTGGAATTGGTGGTGTGTTGATGCAAGAGGGTCGCCCAATTGCATATTTTTCTGAGAAACTTTCTGGTGCTAAGTTGAACTATCCTATATATGATAAAGAATTGTATGCTTTAATTAGAGTTCTTGAGATTTGGCAACATTATTTGTGGCCAAAAGAATTTATCATACATTCTGATCATGAAGCTTTAAAATACCTGAAAGCCCAATCTACTTTTCATAAGCGTCTAGCTAAGTGGGTTGAGTTCATTGAGTCTTTTCCATATATTATTAAGCATAAGAAGGGAAAAGATAATATTGTTGCTGATGCTCTATCTAGGAAGAATATGCTATTAACTCAACTTGATCTTAAAATTCCTAGTTTAGAGATACTATGTGATTTATATGCCACTGATCATGATTTTGCTGAACCATATCGCTTATGTGCTCTTGGTAAAGTATGGGAAAAATATCACATATATGATGGGTTCTTGTTTAGGGCTAACAAACTATGTATTCCAGAATCGTCTGTGCGTTTGCTCTTATTGCAGGAATCACATGCTGGAGGTTTGATGGGTCACTTTGGGCGTGAGAAGACGCTACTCATGCTAGCTGACCACTTTTATTGGCCAAAGATGAGGCGGGACGTGGATAGATATGTGAGGAGATGCATTACTTGCAACAAGTCCAAGTCCAAGCTGAAGCCTCACGGTTTGTATACTCCTTTACCGGCACCTACTACACCATGGGAGGATATTAGTATGGATTTTGTGTTGGGTTTGCCGCGTACTAAGAGAGGCCATGATTCTATATTTGTGGTAGTGGATAGATTCTCTAAGATGTCCCACTTTATTGCCTGCCACAAGAGCGACGATGCGTCGCATATTGCTAACCTGTTTTTCAGGGAGATTGTACGTCTACATGGAGTCCCAAAGACTATTGTTTCTGATCGTGACGTGAAGTTTATGAGCTACTTCTGGAAGATGCTTTGGAGAAAGCTGGGGACGAAGCTGTTGTTGAGTACTACTTGTCATCCCCAAACTGATGGTCAAACCGAAGTGGTGAATAGAACATTGTCACAACTGTTGAGATCCATGATCAAGAAGAACTGAAGGAGTGGGAAGAGTGTTTGCCGCATGTGGAGTTTGCTTACAACAGTACATTCTACCACGGAGCTTGTGTCCTTTTGAGGTGGTGTATGGTTTCAAACCCATTACTCCACTTGACTTGTTGCCTTTGCCCATACATGAGAGAATTAATATGGAGGCATCAAAGAGGGCAGATTTTGTGAAGAAGATTCATGTGAAGACTAAAGAGTTGATTGAGAAGAAAGGCAAGAGCAATGCTGCAAGGATGAATAAGAAGCGCAAGGAGATGTTGTTCAAGCCTGTGATTTGGTCTGGGTACATTTTCGCAAGGATAGGTTCCCTGCTGAGGAAGTCTAAGTTGAAGCCTCGTGGTGCTGGTCCTTACAAAGTGCTTGCCAAGATCAATGATAATGCATACTCGATAGATCTTCCAGAGGATGAGTTTGGTTCTTTCAATGTTGCTGATTTGACACCATATGACGGAGAAGACCTTGGAGCGTCGGGTCGACGCCTTGAAGGGGGGAGATGATGAGGACATCCCTACCTCACTACTACCTCCGTCATTACCAACTGAAGATGAACCTGCTGTGAAGCTCAAGTCCAATGAAGTCAGGATTGGACCAATGACACGAGCTCGTGCGAAGCTACTTAAACAACAGGTGAACTTGTTCCTAAACGATACCTTGATTGATGAGAACTTTATACTACCTAAGTCCTATTATTTATGTATCATCAGGTATGAAGAGGAGACAAGCATCGAACGAGGAGGAGAGGAGCAGCTGGACGTGAAGATGGACGTGAAGCTGGACATGGAGCTGGACATGAAGATATCTCATGGACGCGCGAGGGAAGCGGGAGGAATGCGCGAGAGGAGAAGAAGAAGTCCAGCGGTCCAGAACCCGGTCAAACTGCCCCCACGCGGCCGCGATCCCCTCGACAGCCAACCGCCGCCAACCGGAGGGAGTGCATCGTGCGGGCGGAAACCGGAAACCAGATTCCGGTTGCCATCCGGTTGGACCACCGACGACCGGCGGGCCCACGCCGGCCGACGGATCCCGACCGGACCATCCAGTCTGTCTCGACCAGATCTATTCGGGTCGGTTTTACTTGTATCTTTCGACCAGAACTCGTTCCGGACGCCTATATAAGTGCCTTGGACGACCCCCTAGCTGCTTTAGACCACGTTTAAGATAAACCCTAGTTCTTAGTTGTTTGCTCTGCAAAACTATTGAATTCCATAAACCATATTGCTTGGATATTGTGTAGATCATGTTTAAGTCTTGTGTGATCTGCTGTTCCATTGGGAATTAGACGGTTGCAACTTACCGCTTCGTGGTCGGCGGCTACGTGCGCAAGTGTGTGGAGTTGCGAATATCTTGGGGTTGAGAGCTGTTGCATTGGCGATAGGGACCAATCGAGAGATCTCGTTGCGTCATACAAGTTATCATCCACTACATCGTCGTGTTTCTCCGCTGCTATCATCCCGTGATCATCATCACCACCGTTGCTTACTGAGAAGATCGGGCCACCCCTTATCAGAGAAGACCACCACCTCCATGACAGGATCAGATCTCGGGCGTCCTCGCCGATGAAGAAATAGTGGGAGAGCTAGGCGGCAGGTTAGCCGCCCGCCCAGGCCCAAACAGTCCCAGATCAGGGCCGATGTCCGCGCCAAGCCCCTGCCGCCGCCAACCGATGCAGACTCACCCCGGTCACCGCCACTTGGAGAGAAGGATCAGTCGACGCCGCACCTCCCACAAATCGGCACTAGAGGAAAACCGCCGCCACTGCGCCACATGGGCTTTGCCCGGTGATGCCCCTAGAGGCGGTGGGAGGGGAGTTGTGCAGGGGGTCGAGGGGATGGAGGCCGTGGGCGCCCACGCGTGGCACCGACAAACATAGCAAACCCTAGAGGCATACTCATAATACTTGAAAAATGTATATATTTATACTTCACAAGAGAAGGTATGTTTTTATAACTTCATAGCATTACTTGTGACATCAAAAGAGAAGGTAGGTCCATAATGTAAAGAACAATCATGTTGCAATTTTGTCTTATATTTTACAAGTAGGTCGACGGGATGGAAATGAGGGCCCATGGAGCGGTAAGGGTATCAATTTGTGCCATGAGGTTCTCCCCCTTGACCGTTCGACTGATCTCAATCTTTCATGCACGGAGGTGTTTTGATCTAAAATCCTATATATATATACCCCCTAGAAGTCTACCTCGCAACGTACTGAGGCGGAGATCGAAAACACATAAACAGATAGTCTGTAGTCCGCCACTGACGAAGATCGGAGGGGGTACTGCTACCAGAATCGCCTCTGGGTGGCTCCACCCACTTAGCGTGGTCATCATCAACATCTACATCAACACCGCCTTCATGCATCCTCTACATACCCCCGTTGTAATCTCATGGAAAACACGATGTATGAGGCCGTATATAGTTTTCCCATCATGTATTGGATCTCTTTGTCTAGATTTGAGTAGTGACTTATTCATGGCTACGGTGAAATAGTTTGTTTATGGTTGCATACAAATTTGTTATCTTCTATGATGGTCTTATGTAATGATGTATGGGTGCACACATAAGTTGAGAAAATGCATAAAGTTGTCACTGTTGCGTGTGTTTAGAAGTTTGGGATGGTCGGAGATGATAGAAACCATGTCCCGCTTCTTAGATACATGACCATCAATAATGTGTTAATCAACAAGGGGATAAACTAAGAGGACCTGGAAACTTAAAAGGGCGGTTGGACTTTATGTCTTAATAACTCTCTTGTTTGTTCACTAGGGTTGTACTTGCTCTTGAGAACGGCTGCACTTATTTTGGATCCTCCCTAAAAAGATACAATAGAGGATCTATATGAAAGTTAGATGTGATGGTTAGGTGTGTTGATGCTAGACACATTTCCTTAATTAACTCATTGTGCGCCAGTTTCTAGGCCTAGGGTTTTAACATCAAGTTGTTTAGATCTTATGCATCTAGCTGGTAGTAGTATAAAAACAAGCGCTTCACTAACCATGACAACCAAAATAAATGCAAAAACCATATGCCAAAAACGATTGCTTCCTTGAGTTACCGTCACCCAGCTCCACCTGGATAAGCTTCCTTTGCATCTTTAGTTTTCAGCACTTGTTTTAGTTTACCGCTTTCTAGTTGGTAGCATCAACAAATTAAAACTTTGCATATTCTACTTTATTGCATTGCACGAAGGGCTACATAAGTGGGTTATAGGGCTTCAGATAATAGATATTTTATCTTCAGATTCTCGTGAGTTCGATACTCAAATAGTTATCGAATTGTGCTACAATAATTTTCTACCCTTGAGGATTATCAAGTACTTTTCGGGCGCCATTGCTGGGAACGCTGAGCTTCTATTCTTGTGTGCATTGCATATTTACTTTCAGTACATTGCATATTTACTTTCAGTACCTTCCATGTAAAATCAAATCACTAAAAAAATTAGAAACGCTCTCAATCCCCCGGGGGATCGCGTCGAGCGATCGTCCGCCTCGCTGGCACGCGCTTGGAGACAGCGGTCGTGGGGTCCACCACAGCCTTATCCTCTAGATGCGTTTCCTCCTCCATCCAATTCCCCATTCTTCTCTTCTTTCTAGCCCACGCCGCTGCAAGCACTCCACGTCCAACCACCACTTCCACGCCGTTGCAAGCACACGCTCGCCGGCCGCTCTACTTCCGAGTCGCCGGCCGGACACAGGCTGACCTCCGCCGCCCTGACCCAGCCTTATCCTCCCAGCTCGTGGAGTTGACCTCGCCGTCACGGCTACTTGAAGCGCAGCTCGTGGAGGCGGTCGCTGCCATAGAAAATGCTGAAGAGGTCGGCGGCGGGAGGTGGACGTTGCGGCAGCGGTCGATGGTGTTGCTGTCGGCGGCGGACTGATTTGCTACAAGGGGCGTCGGCTCTTGCTACCAAGGTCAGGCGTCCTTGCTACGATGGCTAGCCGGCTTGCTAAAAGGGACGGTCGGCACTGCTACCCTTGCACGCCGGCGTTGCTGCCAGCGGTCGCCGCCGTTGCTACAAGGGGCGGCCGGCCCTGCTACCTCGGCACGACGGTTTTGCTGCCAGCAGTCGCCGTCGTTGCTAAGGGGCGGCCGGCTCTGCTACCTCGGCACGACGGTGTTGCTGCCAGCCGCCGCGGCCGTTGCTACAAGGGGCGGCCGACCCTGCTACCTCGACACGATGGCGTTCCTGCCAGCCGCTGCTACATGAACTATCGGCCCTCCGCTGGTGGTGCTACAACTAGCATCGGCGGTTGCTACAATCGCCGCCCGCGATTGCTACAAGCAGCGGTGGCGGTTGCTATGTGCGGCGGCAACTGCTGCGGAGGCGACTGCTACTAATGGCGATGGTGGCTGCTAGCATGCTACGTGCGTCGGTGGTGGCGACGGCTGCTACAAGCTGCGCCGGCGTCTACTACAAGCAACTAGTCTTATTGCTGCAAGCGGCGGCGTGCTACAAGCCGGCCGGCGATGCTGCGAGGAGGCTGCCGGCGATGCTACGTTTGGCCGGCAGGGTTGCTACGAACGGCCGACGGTGCTGCTACCGGCGTCGTCGACGCCGGCGAGGTATATCACCGGAGCAGGCCGACGAGGTCCGGTGGTTACAGGTGGTAGCCTGGTAGAGAGCTGCGAGCATGTTCATCCGGCAGGCCCTTTGTGTTCTTTCTTTTCGTAGGTGGGGGAGATTTTTACGGAATGATGCAAGGCATACGGAGAAAAGTCATGGACACGTGTCAAAAGGTGGAGGCGGGGGATTAGAATTCTAATCCCCCGGGGGACGCTCAGCTACATATATACAATTGGTAAAAAATAATTCAACTGTTGACAAATAGAAAGACTGTCAGCTGTCAAATAGCAAAAGTGCATAGCAATGGTCCAATGGAGATGGTGGAGATTCATCTGGTGCAGTGCCATTCGTCAAGGTAGGAGCCAGACTGGCGGCGAGTAAGAGTAGATAGAGCCTTGCCCCGGCTTCTTTGGGAAGCGGTCCTCGGGACGAGCGGGCAACAGGCAACACCTGCCATTGTCGGTGCATGCAAACTCGTCGGGGTCAGTACTCTCCATGGGGAAGTAGGGCGCGAAGACGGTGCGGTTGTAGTAGGTGCGGTCGTCGAGAAAGTATACGCCTTCCTCGACACAGCCGGGTGGGAAGTCGGCGCATTCGTACGCCCTCGAGCAGCCGGGGCCAAGGACGAGCAGCCGGCCGTCGAGGCTTTCGATCGAGGTCCAAGCAAGAGCCATCTCTGGACAGCTGTCGTCGTGTACGGCCGGAGTAAGCGCAAACAGCTGAACGCGGGAGGTGGCTCCGTCGTCGGGCATCCACTCCTTGACCACCATGAGGAGCTCGCCGCGTGACACGACGAGGTATCCGGCGCGGGGCTGCGCGTCGTCTGCCTCGTCGCCGGAACCGGTCTGGTAGAACTGGCAGCGAGTGTGAAGGTCCACTTTCCTAATCGGATCCGGTCCATCGAGCACGGTGTAGGTCCGGAGGTGCTCGCCCTTGGTCAGCACGAAGAAACGGCCGTCGAAGTAGGCGATGTCCTGCGCCGACCACCCGACCTGGGAGCTGACCTCGTCTCCCTGGATGGCCATCTGCGAGCCGAGGCGCCAGAAGCAGACATAGCGCCAGTAATTAACGCCTTTGGGTCCGTGAACGTTGAGTATTGCGCCGGCGACGCACTCGCCATCTACGCCCGGCGCGCACGAGAGGGTCGCGGCGAGCATCATGACGGGACGGCGTGGCCCGCAGACCCACCATCTTTGCCTGGGATAGATGACTCCGTCGACTTCGTGGTCGGTGATGGGTGTATTCGTGACCTTCCCGAACTCGATGTCGGGCAGCGGGATGCGCTCGCCGGATCGGACGTTCAGCAGGACGTGCCCCTCTTTGTGGCGGAGCGCCAGGAACGCCCACATGCCCTCGTAGGAGCCGAAGAAACGGGCGCGGCGAGCGTCCTCCGGAAGGTCAAGGCCGTGCCGGGCGCCGCTGCCGCTCAGGATGCAGGCGACGGACGGCCCTCCGGCCAGCGGGAGGAGGAGGCAGGGTAGGGACCGCGGGCGCGGGGGCGGCACTGCGGTCGCTGTGTGCCACGACTTGCAGCAGGCGCCCAAGTAGACGTGGTCAAGCGGGCATGGGAGGCGGGCGTCGATTTGTTGGACGATATCATCGGGGAGTTCGTCCCAGCGCGCCGCCGCCATTAAGGGTTCCGAAATCCGAACAAATTAAACAGAAGCGAGGATGTAAGATTAGCCAATGCTCGATCGAGTATATAACGAGAAACAAAAACTCCTAGAGACGCACGTACTATCCGACTCGACGTCCAGGTGGACTACAAAGTACAAACATACTCCTAGAGACCTAGACACGCACGCGGACTAGAAGGGGAGTGAACTAGGACGAGCTTGCAAAAGGCTGGAGTCGTTTACTCGTTTGTTGAGCAAGATGAGTGCCTAATTTCTTGAAAAATGATTATATTCTATGGGATGATGGCTCCTCTCTCTATTTCTGCTATGGCTTTAAACTACCGGTAGGCATCATAATCTTGATGCCCTCATGATCAAACTTCATTGCCTATGAGAATTCTATAAGCTTGTTGCCCTCTTTTATAGGATTCATTTGGGCTACTACTATAATCTTGATTCTATAGTTGTAACTTGAAACTAAGCTTTTAATTACCGGTTTTGCTAATTCTCTGCTAGCTGAGATTTAGATTAGCGCTCAATCAAGTCAACTACCGTTAGATCTTTGTGCCAAGATTCGTGGAAGTGGCCCCACCCAACCTTATCTCTTCCCCACCTCTTCTTCTCAACAACATCCCTCGACTCAAATGAGAAAAAAAGAGAGAGATGGAGTGAGCTAGTCAACACAGCTCGCCGGAGGAACTTAGGGTTGAGAGTGCAGCGTCCATGGCGACGAGGAAGAACAACAGGCTCAGAGGGATGGACAAGTTGCGGGGAGGAGTTTTGGTAGGGTGGGGCGGTGAGGCAGCACAACAAAGTGCCGGGCGCGGGCGGGGTGGATGTCGGTTCGACCGGAGGTGGTTGCGGGAGAGGCGTGGTTCACCGAAAGGGGGAGAGGGGTGGTGCTCCTAGAGGTGGAGAAGAAGACCATGAGAAAGGGGATGGTGACGTCATTTGACTGGGTGTTAGTCGGATCCTTTATCCTTTAGTTATATTGATATGATACACTACTAATATTCAAATTGGCTCCAAGATCCATTTCGGGTTAAAAAAATTACGTTTCTATTATAAAAAGAACCCCGGGTTCTTTTACATGTTAATGCACATGCTTTATGTCAATATGTAAAAGTTTATGGGCAACTGATATTTTTTGTTGCTTGCATGAAAAAAAAACATATATTCGGTGCTCAAAAAATGCTTTTTTTAGAACACCCAATGTTGTTGTTATTGTTCTGTTTTGTCTATGACACGACATATGTTGTTTATTTCACTAAACTTCACACACACTTGCCAGACATGAACATATATGTTGTAAACAAATTCAGATTATTTTCTATATTTTGTAAGTTTTTTTTGATAAAGGAGCATATCCATAGCCTCTGCATCAATAGATGCACACGCTTGCTTTATTAATAACAAAGTATCAAGTGACGAAGAATCCATCATCACTTATTACAATCACGGAAAAGCTAAGGTCGATACATGAATCAACCAAATAAAAATATGGCAAACAGAAAAGCTATGCATTTGCTATTCTATTAAGATGCCGCCACCCAGTAGCCTGGAAAAGAAGTCCTGAGCAACCACTAGCATCCGGTTGCATCCAATAACCATATCCTCCCGCTGCTCCAACGGGAGAAGGAAAACCAATTGCTGAATTGAATGAGCAGCTCGCCGGATAACTTGCAAAAAATTAGTTTCACTTTGTTTGTTAAAGATAATATTATTAGTCCTCCAAATAGCCCAACAAATAGCCAAAACACCAATCCTAATTTTATGTTTGTCATCTTTCCTCACACCATTCAGCCATCTACCAAACATATTAGTAATATTAGCTGGTGGAGAAATGTTATAAGTAAGGTACATTATACGTCATATTATCTTCACAAAAGGGCAATCAATAAACAAATTATTAACAGTTTCCGCGGAATCACAAAAACAACACTTTTGATATCCCTTCCACTTCCATTTAGCTAAATTATCCTTAGTTAGAAGCACCTTATTGCTAAGGAACCACATAATTTTTTTAATTTTCAAGAAAACTTTAACTTCCATAGATTCCTACGAAAGTAAATAGTATGCACATTCATCCAATCAACGTACATAGACTTAACTTCTATATTTTGTATGTATTTTAATGATTTTGATGTTCATCATGTGAGCACATGATTTAGATGAACCTTTTACAATAAATTTTGCATAGTTTAGGAACAAAAAAAAAGAGTAATGCGATTTCTAAAGTTGATTTGGAAAAATCATACTGTAAAATTAACTGAGGTTTTGGTTCAGTTGCTTCGAAGTCGATCACGCGCGAGATCCAGGTAGCAATTTCCGAAGCCCGCAGCGGCCACAGCGCACGGTACCGCAGACGCCGATCGACCACGGCGTCTTCTTTTCTTGGTTATTTATTCATGGACCGTTAATCATTCTTGTACAAAGCAAAGACAAGAGCACGACACACCTAGTACAAGGAAATAGTAGCAGCTAACTAAGCAGCAGACGGTTCAGCAGGCGGGCCGGCGCTGTGATGATGATGAGGAGGAGAAGGCGGTGGCGACCGGCGAGCAGGAGGAGGAGGCGGTGGCGGCAAGGGCTCCGTCGGGATGGGTGGTGGGAGCCATCCTCCTACTTTGATGTCTGCCGACCTTGCCGTCGCTGCTGAAACAGAAGCAGCAGATGCTGCTGCTGGCACTACCGCGCAGTACTGTATCAGCAGCACCGCTATCATCCCCGCAGCAAAGATGGACTGACGACGAGACATCGCCATGATCGGCTATCTCTGTAGTAGAATGTCTATCTCTGACTGGATTGGATCGACGAGAATGTTATGAGATCCCGACCAGTTTATATATAGCCAGCGAAACGAGGTAGTAATCCATCGGTGGCGCGGCGCAGTGCATCTGTCTGTGTCCAGAAATTAATCGTAAGATAATTTGCCAATTAAGTTCGCATTTACACTCTGCTGCCGATCGAGCCCTATCCGTTCCAAACTCACTCAACACTAATTAATTCCTATTCATGCTTGGCTTGAGTAGTTTCTTTACTTTGTTGAATGGTCGGCACAAAACGGACATCATCCATAAAAGCAAGTACAATAGATCTAGCCAGCAGGCTCCAAGAAGATCCACATCAGCCAAAATCTTAGCTAGAAGTGAGATAAATAACGAGCGGTTCATCTAGCGTCGGCTGCAATGCGAGAAACAAGACGGAAGCATCCGCATGCAGCCTCATTCAGACTAGTCACAATGCATAATATCATATAAAAGTATTATGCGTATGATACTACTACATGTTACCATCTTCAAAATGCATGGTATCGTATACTAGTATCATGGTCTCTTTATATTAATTAATTTGTAGAATCTTAATGTAAATATACGTACACGATTTACTTGACATTAAAATTTTCTATTATGTGCTATGATACGGTATCTACTTATGATACCTCTCTCTCATCTTTAATTGCACTGCCACATCAGCATTTTGCATGCATCAAATGTATGATAGTACCTATGCAACTAGTCACAATGGAAAGTATCATATATTAGTATCATGCATATGTTACTAGTAAACGATATTATCTTCACAATGCATAGTATCATATGTTACATGTATTTAATGATTTGTAGAATCTATATACAAAAGTGTGTACAAGATTTATTTGGTATTAATTTTTCTAGTTCTACATGGTATGATACGGTTTCTACCAGCTATGATACTATTATCATCTATTTTCATTATTAATTGATATGACACATCAGCTTTTTTACATGTATGTAATGCATGATACTAGCTATGATACTCTTATTATGAGTAGTCTGATACTCCCATTATGGATAGTCTTAGGTGCTAGCTGTATGCACTAAATGCAAGCTTTCTCACTCTTCCATGCAAACATAGAAGGCTAAATAAATATTTTATAGAGCAAACCTAAGTGATATAGCCAATCTATTGTGCGTGTGTCTACTTTAGGATGACTCTAAGTGATATAGCCAGCAGTGGGTGGTACTATTGTTCTTGCTCTAATTGGCATATAGCATATCTTCTACTCTAATTGGTAGTACTATCGAAAGATTAATTTGCCAATTAAGTTCGCATTTACACTCTGCTGTCGATCGAGCCCTATCCGTTCCAAACTCATTCAACACTAATTAATTCCTATTCATGCTTGGCTTGAGTAGGTTCTTTACTTTCTTGAATGGTCGGCACAAAACGAACATCATGCATAATTGGCATATCGCACATCTTCTATATCTTGGTTAACTAATCTTGCAGTACACAAACCAAGAGCACGACGCTACGACACGAAGACGATCGAGCAGGATATACCTTACATTATTTCTGACCAAGGCATCAAACCAGCTTCATCAATCTTGCATATATGGTACGCTACTCCACTAAGAGCATCTCCAGCCGTTTGAGGCCCCCGGGTAAAAATCCAGACATAACTAACGTCGGATTGGAAGTAAAACGGGTGTGGGGGGCAACATTTTTCTAGTCGCACCCCGGCATTTGCCCATCAGCGGCGATAGTTTCAATAAAATCGTCTTCCCGCTACACAAAAGCATCGCCAAAGTTCGGCGATTGGATCAGCCACATTTCGGTGATCAAAACAGAAACTAGAGGATAACAGGCTCATTGGCGATCCCTTCATGAGCCTCGTCTGGCGCGGCATCGGCCGGCGAAGCATCGACGGCTGCCGGTGTCGTAGCGGCGGGAGTAGACGTCGAAGTGGAGGACGAAGCAGCCGAGGGGGGCCGGAGGATGTCTTGGAGATGGGCGTCATACCAAGCCCTCGTCTCCTCGTCCATCTTGCCGTCGTTGCCGCCGACCAGGAACGCCAGGTCGGTGTTCCTCTTCTTCGCCGCGGAGGTTTCCTTCAGCAAGGTTATCCGGACGTCCTGGTTGGCGAGCATCTCCTTCCACCGCACGTCATGCTTGTCATCCCTCCTGGCGGCGTGCGCCCTCGCGTTGGCTCAGCACTTGTCGAAGGACGCCTGCAACCTTTTGGCTGGATGGCCCGCCTTCTTCAGCTCTTTTGGCTTCTTCTAGCCAAACTCGGGGCGGCCGGCCGACGCGGCAGGGGCTAGATCGTCGGGGTTGTACTGCTCGCCCTTGTTATTCGCGACATTCTTGCGCACCTCCTTCCACTTCTCGCACTTCTCGATGCGGGCGAAGATGTTGAGGTACTTGAACGTCTGGTCGTCGGTGCCGTTCGCGTACATGTCGAACGCTCGCCACATCTACAAAACTAGGCCGGCAAATCAAGATTAAACCTTGGCGATCCAGGGTCGACGGAGGAGCCACGACCAGTGAGCATGCCTTGTCTTCAAAGTCGGCGCCGCTCACTGGGAGTTCGTCGATCTCCTCCTATATGCCATGCCACTTGCTGCATGCCGCCTGAATGACCCCCCAATGGGTACCCATTGCCTTGTCGCCGCGTATCAACACCGTCTTGTTGAAGTATGGATCGACGATTTTGCGCTCGTCGAATGCCAACTTGACCCGCTGCCAATATGTCTCGAAGTTTTGATTGGCGCCGGTGATGCCGTTCATGGAAACGGTCTTCCAAGCTTCGACGAGACACTCCTCTTCTTTGCCCGTCCATTTGATCTGTGGCTCAGCCGGCGGTGATTTCTTCTTCCTTTTCTTGCTCCGCTTGGTCGCCGCCGCCATGGGTTCAGGCCCGCGCGTCCTCTTCGTCGACATCGTGGTCGAAGTCGGCATGTTCATCTTCTTCGTCGATGTCTTGGGTAACGTCGTTCTGATCGTCGATGGCACCCCGCGACACGACGGCTTCCGTCACCCTTGCCTCCTCTTGTGTGAAGAAATCCGGGCTCGACGCGGCCGCCATGGAGTCCGACATGATCATCTCGTGCATCACTTCGTCATTCGGCGGCGGCATCCCGGGGTTGGAGAAGGAGAGCGGCCCACGGCGCTGATAACGCGTGAAGCACACGTCCGTTGGGAACCCCAAGTGGAAGGCGTGATGCGTATAGAAGCAAGTTTCCCTCAGTATGAAACCAAGGTCTATCGAACCGTAGGAGTCAAGGGCCACGTGAAGGTTGTTGGTGAAGGAGTGTAGTGCGGCGGAAACCAGTGATTCCGGCGCAACGTGGAACCTGCACAACGCAATCAAAATACTTTGCCCCAACGTAACAGTGAGGTTGTCAATCTCACCGGCTTGCTGAAAACAAAGGATTAAACGTATGTTGTGGAGAATGATGTTTATTTGCGAAGAACAACAAAGAACAGAGATTGCAGTAGATTGTATTTCAGATGTAAAAGAATGGACCGGGTCCACAGTTCACTAGTGGTGTCTCTCCAATAAGATAAATAACATGCTGGGTGAACAAATTACAGGTGGACAATTGACAAATAAAGATTCAATACATATCATGATGATCACTATGAGATTTAATCAGGGAATTACGACAAAGAACATAGACCACCATCCAGCATGCATCTATGCCTAAATAGTCCACTGATACGTCCCAAACGTATCTATAATTTCTTATGTTCCATGCTACTTTTATAACAATATTTGCATGTTTTGTACATACTTTACATCATTATTATGCATTTTCCGGCACTAACCTATTAACAAGATGCCGAAGTTGTTTTCTGTTTTTGGTTTCGAAATCCTACAAAGGAAATATTCTCGGAATTGACGAAATCAACGCCCAGGGTCTTATTTTTCCACGAAGCTTCCAGACCGAGGGAGATACGAAGTGGGGCCACGAGGGCCGTAACCATAGGCGCGGCGGGCCTGGCCCTTGGCCGCGCCGGCCTATGGGTGGGGCCCTCGTGCCCCCTCTAACCTACCCTTCCGCCTACTTATAGCCTTCGTCGCGAAACCCCTGTACCGATAGCCACGATACGGAAAACCTTCCGGAGACGCCGCCGCGCCAATCCCATCTCGGGGGATTCAGGAGATCGCCTCGGCACCCCGAGAGGGGAATCATCACCGGAGGGCTCTACATCATCATGCCCGCCTCCGGATTGATGCGTGAGTAGTTCATCCTTGGACTATGGGTCCATAGCAGTAGCTAGATGGTTGTCTTCTCCGCTTGTGCTATCATTGTTTAGATCTTGTGAGCTGCCTAACATGATCAAGATCATCTATTTGTAATGCTACATGTTGTGTTTGGTGGGATCCGATGGATATAGAATATTATGTCAAGTTGATTATCAATCTATCATATATGTGTTGTTTATGTTCTTGCATGCTCTCCGTTGCTAGTAGAGGCTCTGGCCAAGTTGATACTTGTAACTCCAAGAGGGGGTATTTATGCTCGATAGTGGGTTCATGCCTCCATTGAATCTGGGACAGTGAGAAAGTTCTAAGGTTGTGGATGTGTTGTTGCTACTAGGGATAAAACATCGATGCTTTGTCTAAGGATATTTATGTTGATTACATTACGCACCATACTTAATGCAATTATCCTTTGTTTACAACTTAATACTGGAGGGGGTGCGTGATGGCGTGTAACTCACACGTTCGTTGGGAACCCCAAGAGGAAGGTATGATGCGCACAGTAGCAAGTTTTCCCTCAGAAAGAAACCAAGGTTTAATCGAACCAGGAGGAGCCAAGAAGCACGTTGAAGGTTGATGGTGGCGAAATGTGATGCGGCGCAACAAAAGGGATTCCGGCGCCAACGTGGAATCTGCACAACAAAACCAAAGTACTTTGCCCCAACGAAACAGTGAGGTTGTCAATCTCACCGGCTTGCTGTAACAAAGGATTAAGCGTATCGAGTGGAAGATGATTGTTTGCAAGAAAACAGTAAAACACAATTGCAGTAGATTGTATGCTATGTAAAGAATAGGACCGGGGTCCACAGTTCACTAGAGGTGTCCCTCCCATAAGATAAAAGCATGTTGGGTGAACAAATTACAGTCGGGCAATTGACAAATAGAGAAGGGCATAACAATGCATATACATGATATGATAAATATAGTGAGATTTAATCCGGGCATTACGACAAAGTACATAGACCGCCATCCAACTGCATCTATGCCTAAAAAGTCCACCTTCAGGTTATCATCCGAACCCCATTCAGTATTAAGTTGCTAAGCAACAGACAATTGCATTAAGTATGGTGCGTAATGTAATCGACAACTACATCCTTAGACATAGAATCAATGTTTTATCCCTAGTGGCAACAGACATCACAACCTTAGAACTTTCTGTCACTCCCAGGTGTCAATGAAGGCATGAACCCACTATCGAGCATAAATACTCCCTCTTGGAGTTAAGAGTAAAAACTTGGCCAGAGCCTCTACTAATAACGGAGAGCATGCAAGATCATAAACAACACATAAACAATAGATTGATAATCACCATAACATAGTATTCTCTATCCATCGGATCCCGACAAACACAACATATAGTATTACAGATAGATGATCTTGATCATGTTAGGCAGCTCACAAGATCCAACAATGAAGCACAATTAGGAGAAGACGACCATCTAGCTATTGCTATGGACCCATAGTCCAGGGGTGAACTACTCACTCATCACTCCGGAGGCGATCATGGCGATGAAGAGTCCTCCGGGAGATGAATCCCCTCTCCGGCAGGGTGCCGGAGGCGATCTCCTGAATCCCCGAGATGGGATTCGCGGCGGCGTCTCGGAAGGTTTTCCGTATCGTGGCTCTCGGTACTGGGGGTTTCGCGACGGAGGCTTTAAGTAGGCGAAAGGGCAACGTGGGGGGCCACACGAGGGCCCCACACCATAGGTCGGCGCGGCCAGGGCCGGGGCCGCGCCGCCCTATGGTGACGGCGCCTCGTGGCCCCACTTCCTTCCCTCTCGGTCTCGGAAGCTCCGTGCAAAAATAGGACCCTGGGCGTTGATTTCGTCCAATTCGAGAATATTTCCTTACTAGGATTTCTGAAACCAAAAACAGCAAAACAGCAATGGCTCTTCGGCATCTTGTTAATAGGTTAGTTCCAAAATGCATAAATATGACATATAATGTGCATAAAACATGTAGGTATCATCAATAAAGTAGCATGGAACATAAGAAATTATCGATACATTGGAGACGTATCAGCATCCCCAAGCTTAGTTCTGCTCGTCCCGAGCAGGTAAAACGATAACAAAGATAATTTCTGAAGTGACATGCCATCATAATCTTGATCATACTATTTGTAAACATATGTAATGAATGCAGCGATCAAAACAAAGGTAATGACATGAGTAAACAAGTGAATCATATAGCAAAGACTTTTCATGAATAGTACTTCAAGACAAGCATCAATAAGTCTTGCATAAGAGTTAACTCATAAAGCAATAAATCAAAGTAAAGGTGTTGAAGCAACACAAAGGAAGATTAAGTTTCAGCGGTTGCTTTCAACTTATAACATGTATATCTCATGGATATTGTCAACATAAAGTAATATAACAAGTGCAATATGCAAGTATGTAGGAATCAATGCACAGTTCACACAAGTGTTTGCTTCTTAAGGTGGAGAGAGATAGGTGAACTGACTCAACAATAAAAGTAAAAGAATGGTCCTTCAAAGAGGAAAGCATCGATTGCTGTATTTGTGCTAGAGCTTTTATTTTGAAAACATGAAACAATTTTGTCAACGGTAGTAATAAAGCATATGAGTTATGTAAATTATATCTTACAAGTTGCAAGCCTCATGCATAGTATACTAATAGTGCCCGCACCTTGTCCTACTTAGCTTGGACTACCGGATCTTTGCATGCCATGTTTCAACCAAGTGTCACAAAGGGGTACCTCCATGCCGCCTGTACAAAGGTCTAAGGAGAAAGCTCGCATTTTGGATTTCTCGCTTTTGATTATTCTCAACTTAGACATCCATACCGGGACAACATGGACAACAGATAATGGACTCCTCTTAAATGCATAAGCATGTAGCAACAATTATTATTCTCATATGAGATTGAGGATATATGTCCAAAACTGAAACTTCAACCATGATTCATGGCTTTAGTTAGCGGCCCAATGTTCTTCTCTAACAATTTTGCATGCTCCAATCATTAAGGTGATAGATCCTTCAGACAAGACGGACATGCATAGCAACTCACATGATATTCAACAATAGTTGATGGCGTTCCCCAGAAGCATGGTTATCGCACAACAAGCAACTTAATAAAATATAAAGTGCATAAGTACATATTCAATACTACGATAGTTTTTAAGGCTATTTTGTCCCATGAGCTATATATTGCAAAGGTGAATGATGGAATTTTTAAAGGTAGCACTCGAGCAATTTACTTTGGAATGGTGGAGAAATACCATGTAGTAGGTAGGTGATGACCCACAAGTATAGGGGGTGTATCGTAGTATCTTCGATAAGTAAGAATGTCGATCCCAACGAGGAGCAGAAGGTGTTGGCAGCAGTTTCGATGGAGGATTCAAATGCTCACATACAAGTATTCAGGGGGTTTTGATATTGCAGATAAATAAAGTACAAGTAAATAAAATGCGAGAGAAATAATTGCAGCGAGTGGCCCAATCCTTTTTAGCGCAAAGGACAAGCCGGTTTGTTTACTTATAATGACCAAACGTTCCTGAGGACACATGGGGATTTTAGTCTAGTACTTTCGCTTCATGTGGTTTAATAATCTTCATTGTTTTGATAAGTGTTGTGTGGGTGAACCTATGCTAATGCACCGCCCTTCCTAGGACTAATACATACTTGTGATTATACCCCTTGCAAGCATCCGCAACTACAAGAAAGTAATTAAGATAAATCTAACCACAGCCTTAAACTCGAGATCCTGCGATCCCTCCTGCATCGATATACTAACGGGGCTCAGGTTTCTGTCACTCCGGCAACCCCAATTAGCAACCGAATACAAGATGCACTCCCCTAGGCCCATAAATGGTGAAGTGTCGTGTAGTCGACGTTCACACGACACCACTAGAAGAATGACACCACAACTTAAATATCATAACATTGAATATTACTCAACCATAATTCACTACTAGCATTTAGACTTCACCCATGTCCTCAAGAACTAAACGAACTACTCACGAGACATCATATGGAATACAATCAGAGGTGATATGATGATGAATAACAATCTGAACATAAACCTTGGTTCAATGGTTTCACTCAATAGCATCTACAACAAGTATAGAATAACACCGGGAGAGTTTCCCCTATCAAACAATCAAGATTTAACCCGAATTGCTACAGCGATGACGAGGTGCAGCGGTGGTGATGGCGGTGTAGATGGTGGAGATGATGATGATGATGATGGAGATGATGTCCCGCTCGATGACGATGGCGATGGCGTCGATTTCCCCCTCCGGGAGGGAATTTCCCCGGCGGATTCCTGCCCGCCGGAGAGCTCTTTTCTCTCTGGTGTTCTCCGCCCCGCAGAGGCGGCTGTAACCCCTCGTGAGGTCCTCTATGTGGCTTAGGTTTTCGGGACGAAGGAGTACGCGAAGAAAAGGAGGCGAAAGGGCTGTGGGGCCCCCAGAGCACGGTGGCGCGGCCGGGCCTTGGGCCGCGCCGCCCGTGGTCTGGGCCCACAGTGGCTCCTCTCTGCTCCCCCTTTTGGCTCCCTCCGTCATCTGGAAAAATAGGAATTTACGTGAAATTCCCTTCCACAGTTGATCTTCCGAAATATTGCGTTCTGACGGTGCTTTTTCCAGCAGAATCCTGGCTCCGGTGCTTGATCCTCCAATGATGATGAAACATGCAAAATAGATGAAATAACATAAGTATTGTGTCCCAATATGAAATATATCAATGAATAACAGCAAATTATGATACAAAATAGTGATGCAAATTGGACGTATCAACCCCCCCAAGCTTAGACCTCGCTTGTCCCCAAGCGAAACTGAGCTCGATAAACAAGACCACATGTTTATGGAGTGAAGAGTCGATAAATAAAATACGGACAAGAAGCATCATATTCATTCACACAAGACATTCTAGTAAACAACTTCCTCATATAACTCATCTCGAAATAAGTAAAGAGAAATCACAAGTAAAGGTGCATAAGAAATCATAATTGGTGATGGCAAACTTTGTTCTTGGTCAGAGAACTACTAACGGATTGTACTTTTAAGCAAAGCTTTCATATTAGATTTTATAGCTGAGCTTTCATATTTAAGCATGACAATCTCTTCATAATCATTGATAACTTCAAAGCCATATTCATTCAAATAAAATTGGTACTAAACAAGAAAGTATAAAAGACATGATTAACTGAATCATAGCATAAATGATTGGTTCACAACAACTCAATTGCTTGCTTGAGATAGAGGGAAATAGGTTTACTGACTCAACATAAAAGTAAAAGACAGGCCCTTCGCAGAGGGAAGCAGGGATTAAATCATGTGCTAGAGCTTTTCAAGTTTTGAAATCATATAAAGAGAATAAAAGTAAGATTTTGAGCGGTGTTTGTTGTTGTCAACGAATGGTAGCGGGCACTCTAACTCCCTTGCCAAGCGAACCTTCAAAGAGCGGCTCCCATGAGGGACGGCATTTCTACCAGCAAGGTAGATCATCCCCCTTCTCTTTTGTTTACACATGTGTTTTAGTTTTATTAAGGATGACACTCCCCCAACCTTGGCTTTCTCAATCCATGGCTAACCGAATCCTCGGGTGCCTTCCATCATTCACATACCATGGAGGAGTGTCTATTGCAAAATTAAGTTGCTTGCTGATAAATCAGAGCAAAACATGTGAAGAGAATTATTAATGAAGGTTATTAATTGAGGCTGGGAACCTCATTGCCAGCTCTTATTGCAAAATTATTGGATAAGCGGATGTGCCGCTAGTCCATTGGTGAAAGTCCGCCCAACAAGATTGAAAGATGAAACACCACATACTTCCTCATGAGCTATAAAACATTGACACAAATAAGGAGTAGTAGTTTGAATTATTTAAAGGTAGCACATGAAGTATTTACTTGGAATGGCAGAAAATACCATGTGGTAGGTAGGTATGGTGGACACAAATGGCATAGGTTTGGTCTAAGGTTATGGATGTATGAGAAGCATTCCCTCTCGATACAGGTCTTTGGCTAGCAAGGTTTGATAGCAAGCATAAAGGTTGAGGGAATCAAACAAATATACATATGATAGAACAATCATGCATCTTTCTCATAAGCACAAGCAACTTTAACTTTAGAATACTAAGCATAGAGATAATAGTAATATATCTAAGTGTATTTCTCTCTTCTATTAAACATCAAGATGTTGTTGCTATTGACCAATGCTAAGTTTGCCAAAACCAAATAGATTTACTTGATGCTCCCAAAGTGATATCAATACTCATATCAAGAGTAATCATATAATGGAGATTGCAAACTAAAATAAGGTGTGCAAAAAGTAAATGATAAGACTTCTCATTAATATTCCATAACGATAACTCACACCAACGGATACATAGATAACTAACTAAGAGAGATACTTCCACATTGCATACTATTCCATATGATAACTTCCCTACTCATGATATGACACTACTTGATAGTAAAAGATAAAGGTGGTGATGTGATACCGCGGCACTCCCCCAAGCTTGGAACAAACCAAGGGGATGCCAATACCGATGATGAATTACTCCTTCGGTGATGATGGTGAATCTTTGTCGTCATCAGACTTCCATGGAAGAGGCCCTCCATCAACAAAAGACATCTTGGTCTCCGGAAACCTGAAACTAGCAGCATGACTTATGCGCTTAAACCTGTTTTCATACTCACAGTTTTGATTATGAACATCATAGAGTTGAGCTTGGAGTTTGTTGGTGGTGTCGTGAAGTGAGAAGATATCGTCCCACAGCTTTGCAGTCTCCTTCTTGTGCCCATCAATGAGTTCAGACACAATCTTGTGAAAGATATCCACTTCACGCTCAGCCATCTTCTTGTAGTTGAAAACCTCTTGTTCCAGCTTCTCCATCCTGTCTTCCAAGCTCCCTTCTCCCTTAGGACCCTGGACATCTTTGATCTGCAACTCTCCATCCACGAGCCGCAACTCTTTGGGGTGCATCTTCAGCTCGTTCATGTACGGGTTGACGACGTCCTCAAAGAAGCTGTCCTTCTGAGTTCCCGACGAAGACATGATGGATCTAGATCCGAAGCAGATCCTGGCAGAAAACAGCTCGAAACAAAACACGACGAGAAAACGATATTACGGACCTCCAGGGGTCCGGGGGATTATATAGCAAATATTTTTACGACAAAAGGAACTACCGATCGAACCGAGTCGGAAAGGGGCGACGAGGCGGCCGACCATAGGTCGGCGCGGGCCCAGGTCGGCCGCGCCGGCCTATGGTGGCACCCCCTCGTGCGTCCTTTCCACTCCGTTTCGAACTCGTAATTTTTCATATTTTCTAAAAACAGCAGAAATAATGTTCGGAAAGGTAAACGCGGACTTTTTATTACCTGTACTGTTACCTATTCAAAGTCCAGTTCTGGCGGACTGTCAATTTGTCCTTTGATGAAAGCCTCCGGTGTTTCCACTTGAATAATATCAATATCAACATTATAAGAATCACCCGAGATATAATGCTTGAGTCTTTGTCCATTCACCACTTGTGTGGCATTGCCTTGGAGAGAGCTAATTTTAATTGCTCCTGAACGATACACCTCCTCAACAACATATGGTCCTTCCCACTTCGAGAGTAATTTCCCTGCAAAGAATCTGAGACGAGACCGATACAATAGAACTTGATCTCCAACATTAAATTCTCTTTTAATGATCCTTCTATCATGCCACTTCTTAACTTTTTCTTTAAAGAGTTTAGCATTTTCATAAGCTTCACTTCTCCATTCATCTAGAGAACTTAATTGCAACAACCTCTTATTACCGGCTAATTTAGGATCTTTATTTAGTTCTCTAACAGCCCAATAAGCTTTGTGCTCTAGCTCTAAAGGTAAATGACAAGCTTTTCCATAAACCATTTTATAAGGTGACATTCCCATAGGATTTTTATAAGCAGTTCTATAAGCCCATAGTGCTTCTTTCAATTTACTAGCCCAATTCTTTCTAGATTTATTAACAGTCTTTCCTAAAATAGCTTTAATCTCTCTATTTGATAATTCTACTTGACCACTAGTTTGAGGGTGATAAGCAGAAGCAATTCTATGATTAATACCATACTTAGCAAGAGTTTTTCTAAAACCTCCATGAATAAAATGAGAACCTCCATCAGTCATAATATATCTAGGTACTCCAAATCTAGGAAATATAATATCTACAAGCATTTTTATAGAGGTCTCACCATCAGCACTTTTTGTAGGTATAGCTTCTACCCATTTAGTAACATAATCAACAGCGACAAGTATATGAGTGTTACCATCTGAAGAAGGGAAAGGACCCATGAAGTCGAATCCCCAACAATCGAATGGTTCAATAACAAGAGTATAATTCATAGGCATTTCATTGCGTCTGGAGATATTACCAACTCTTTGACATTCATCACAAGATAGAATAAATTTCCTTGCATCTTTGAAGAGTGTTGGCCAATAAAAACCCGATTGTAGAACCTTTTGCGCGGTTCTATCTCCAGCGTGATGTCCTCCATAAACACTTCCATGACATTTATTCAATATCTCCTGTTGTTCATATTCAGGAACACATCTTCGCATAATACCATCCACTCCTTCTTTATATAAGTGTGGGTCATCCCAAAAATAATGCCTCAAGTCATAAAAGAATTTCCTCCTTTGCTGAGCTGAAAAGGTTGGAGGCAAATACTTCGAAACAATAAAGTTAGCATAATCTGCATACCAAGGACTCTCTCGCGAGCTCACCTTTATTACAGCCAATTGTTCATTTGGAAAACTATCATTAACAGGAACATGATCATAAGCAATATTTTCCAATCTAGACAAATTATCAGCAACAGGATTATCAGCACCTTTCCTATCTATAATATGTAAATCAAATTCTTGCAAAAGAAGTACCCATCTAATAAGCCTTGGCTTAGCATCTTTCTTTGTCATAAGGTATCTAATTGCAGCATGATCAGTATGAATTGTGACTTTTGAATCAACAATATAGGGTCTAAACTTATCACAAGCAAAGACTACAGCTAACAATTCTTTTTCATTGTAGCATAATTTCTTTGAGCAGCATCAAGAGTCTTACTAGCATAATGAATAACATTTAATTTTTTATCTACCCGCTGTCCAAGAACAGCGCCTACAGCAAAATCACTAGCATCACACATAATTTCAAAAGGCAAATTCCAATCAGGAGGTTCGACTACAGGAGCAGTTGTTAAGGCTTTCTTTAGAGTTTCAAAAGCTTCCTTACAATCATCATCAAAAACAAAAGGTACATCTTTTTGAAGAAGATTAGTAAGAGGCTTTGAAATTTTAGAGAAATCTTTAATAAATCTCCTATAAAACCCAGCATGACCAAGAACACTACGAATACCTTTAACATCCCTCGGATAGGGCATCTTCTCAATTGCTTCAACTTTAGCTCTATCAACTTCAATACCTCTCTCGGAAATTTTATGTCCCAATACAATTCCTTCATTAACCATAAAGTGACATTTCTCCCAATTAAGAACAAGGTTAGTTTCTTCACATCTCTGCAAAACTTTATCAAGGTTTCGCAAGCAATTATCAAAAGAATTCCCATAGACAGAAAAATCATCCATGAACACCTCTACAATACTTTCGCAAAAACCATGAAAAATAGCAGACATGCATCTTTGAAAAGTAGCAGGAGCATTACATAAACCAAAAGGCATACGCCTATAAGCATAAGTTCCATAAGGGCAAGTAAAAGTGGTTTTCTCTTGATCTTTAGCTTTAACAGCAATTTGTGAAAACCCAGAATATCCATCAAGAAAGCAAAAATGAGTATTTTTAGATAACCTTTCTAGCATTTGATCAATAAAGGGTAAAGGGTAATGATCTTTCTTAGTAACTTTATTAACTTTACGAAAATCAATGCACATTCTATACCCTACAACTATTCTTTGAGGAATAAGCTCATCATTATCATTAGGCACAACAGTCATTCCTCCTTTCTTAGGAACACAATGCACAGGACTAACCCATCTACTATCAGCAATAGGATATATAATACCAGCTTCAAGAAGTTTTAATACCTCGTTCCTTACCACCTCTTTCATCTTCGGAATTAGACGACGTTGATGTTCAACAACAGGCTTTGCATCTTCTTCCATATTAATAGCATGTTGGCAAATAGAAGGAGAAATCCCTTTCAAATCATCAAGAGTATAGCCAATAGCTCCTCGATGTTTCTTCAATATTTCCAATAACCTTTCTTCCTCAATCTCTGAAAGCTTAGAACTAATAATAACAGGATATATTTTCTTATCATCAATATGAGCATATTTAAGATTATCAGGTAAAGGCTTTAAATCAAAAACAGGATCTTCCTTCGGTGGCGGTGTTGTACCCAAATCTTCCACCGGTAAATCATGCTTGAGAATAGGTTGGCGAAGAAAATTTCCTCAAGCTCATCTCTTTCTTTCCTAAAAGCTTCACTTTCACTATTCTCCAAATGTTGCTGCAAAGGATTATTAGGAACAAGAACAATAGATGCACACTGCTCCATTTTAAAATCATTACTAGGCAAGTCAACTTTATAAGGAGTTTTGGTAAATTTAGAAAAGTTAAATTCATAAGGTTCACCAGCAAATCTAGTCAAAATTTTCTCTTTCTTACAATCTATAATAGCTCCACAAGTATTTAGAAAAGGTCTACCAAAAATGATAGGACAATGATCACTAGCAGCAGAACCAAGTACCAAAAAGTCAGCAGGATATTTAATCTTACCACATAGAACTTCCACATCTCGAACAATACCAATTGGAGAAATAGTTTCTCTATTAGCCAAATGAATAACCACATCAATATCTTCAAGTTCACAAGAACCAATTTCGTGCATAATCTCCGTGTAAAGCTCATAAGGAATAGCACTAACACTTGCACCAATATCACATAAACCATAATAGCAATGATCACCAATTCTAACAGATAGCATAGGAACACTAACTTGTTTGGATTTATTAGGATGTGAAACAATATTAGAAGCATCTTCACAGAAAATAATATGACCATCCTCCACATTTTCAGTCACAAGATCTTTAACTATTGCAACAGCAGGTTCAATTTTAATTTGTTCTTCAGGTTCTTTAGGTTTCTTTTCACTTTTATTAACCGCACTAGATATGACAGAATACTCCTTCATTTTAGCAGGGAAAGGAGTTTTTTCAATATAAGCTTCAGGAATAACATTATCAACAGTTTCAATCACTACACATTTGTTTACAGATGAATCAACTTTATCTTTATATGGTTCATGATACTTATCAAAATTCTTCTTAGGCAGTTCATAATGAGAGGCAAAAGCTTTATAAAGATTTGCAACAACTTGGGAATCAAGACCATATGTAGCACTCATATTACGAAATTTATCAGTATCCATAAAAGTTTCAATGCATTTATAATCATAAATTATACCTGATTCTCTATCTTTGTCGTTCTCCCATCCTTCAGTATTTTCTTGGATCCGATCAAGAAGGTCCCTTTTAAACTCTTCATTCTTGCGTGTAAATGATCCAGAACAAGAAGTATCCAGCAAGGTCTTGTCTTGAAAAGAAAGTCTTGCATAGAAATTATCAATAATAACATTACCAGGAAGCTCATGAATGGGGCATTTGAGCATTAAAGACTTCAATCTCCCCAAGCTTGGGCAATACTCTCTCCATCATGAGGCCAGAAATTATATATGCGGTTCCGATCTTTGTGAATTTCACTTGGAGGATAAAATTTGGAATAAAATAAAGGCACAATGTCCTCCCAATCAATAGAATCACCATTCTTCAGCAATTTATACCAGTGCGCCGCTTTACCAGACAGCGATATAGTGAATAGTTTCTTCCTAACTTCATTCATAGAAATACCTGCACATTTGAATAACCCGCATAATTCATGCAAAAACAATAAATGATCACCAGGATGGACAGTTCCATCCCCTTCATAGCGGTTATCCATAACACGTTCAATAATTTTCATAGGTATTTTATATGGTACTACTTCCTCATCTGGCGCTTCATCCACTACCGTTGCAGTAGTAGTAGATTTCCCAAATAGAAATTGAAGAGAAGATCTCTCCATAATGATTTATAGCAGCAGGCAGAAATAAAATCAGCACAAACAGTAAAGGTTTTCCTTACCAATTCCGCTTACCAATAGCGCTTCACTCCCCGGCAACGGCGCCAGAAAATAGTCTTGATGACCCACAAGTATAGGGGGTGTATCGTAGTATCTTCGATAAGTAAGAATGTCGATCCCAACGAGGAGCAGAAGGTGTTGGCAGCAGTTTCGATGGAGGATTCACTGTAAATGCTCACAGACAAGTATTCAGGGGGTTTTGATATTGCAGATAAATAAAGTACAAGTAAATAAAATGCGAGAGAAATAATTGCAGCGAGTGGCCCAATCCTTTTTAGCACAAAGGACAAGCCGGTTTGTTTACTTATAATGACCAAAC
Source organism: Lolium multiflorum (assembly GCA_030979885.1). Classification (NCBI taxonomy): domain Eukaryota; kingdom Viridiplantae; phylum Streptophyta; class Magnoliopsida; order Poales; family Poaceae; genus Lolium; species Lolium multiflorum. Next base: position 50,111,908 of record CM061752.1, on the reverse strand, counting down.
GTTCCTGAGGACACATGGGGATTTTAGTCTAGTACTTTCGCTTCATGTGGTTTAATAATCTTCATTGTTTTGATAAGTGTTGTGTGGGTGAACCTATGCTAATGCACCGCCCTTCCTAGGACTAATACATACTTGTGATTATACCCCTTGCAAGCATCCGCAACTACAAGAAAGTAATTAAGATAAATCTAACCACAGCCTTAAACTCTGAGATCCTGCGATCCCTCCTGCATCGATATACTAACGGGGGCTCAGGTTTCTGTCACTCCGGCAACCCCGCAATTAGCAACCGAATACAAGATGCACTCCCCTAGGCCCATAAATGGTGAAGTGTCGTGTAGTCGACGTTCACACGACACCACTAGAAGAATGACACCACAACTTAAATATCATAACATTGAATATTACTCAACCATAATTCACTACTAGCATTTAGACTTCACCCATGTCCTCAAGAACTAAACGAACTACTCACAAGACATCATATGGAATACAATCAGAGGTGATATGATGATGAATAACAATCTGAACATAAACCTTGGTTCAATGGTTTCACTCAATAGCATCTACAACAAGTATAGAATAACACCGGGAGAGTTTCCCCTATCAAACAATCAAGATTTAACCCGAATTGCTACAGCGATGACGAGGTGCAGCGGTGGTGATGATGGTGTAGATGGTGGAGATGATGATGATGATGGAGATGATGTCCCGCTCGATGACGATGGCGATGGCGTCGATTTCCCCCTCCGGGAGGGAATTTCCCGGCGGATTCCTGCCCGCCGGAGAGCTCTTTTCTCTCTGGTGTTCTCCGCCCCGCAGAGGCGGCTGTAACCCTTCGTGAGGTCCTCTGTGGCTTAGGTTTTCGGGACGAAGGAGTACGCGAAGAAAAGGAGGCGAAAGGTTGTGGGGCCCCCAGCACAGGGTGGCGCGGCCAGGCCTTGGGCCGCGCCGCCCTGTGGTCTGGGCCCACAGTGGCTCCTCTCTGCTCCCCCTTTTGGCTCCCTCCGTCATCTGGAAAAATAGGAATTTACGTGAAATTCCCTTCCACAGTTGATCTTCCGAAATATTGCGTTCTGACGGTGCTTTTTCCAGCAGAATCCTGGCTCCGGTGCTTGATCCTCCAATGATGATGAAACATGCAAAATAGATGAAATAACATAAGTATTGTGTCCCAATATGAAATATATCAATGAATAACAGCAAATTATGATACAAAATAGTGATGCAAATTGGACGTATCAACTAGGTATGGTGGACACAAATGACATAGTGGTTGGCTCAAGGATTTTGGATGCATGAGAAGTATTCCCTCTCGATACAAGGTTTAGGCTAGCAAGGTTATTTGAAGCAAACTCAAGGATGAACCGGTGCAGCAAAACTCACATAAAAGACATATTGTAAACATTATAAGACTCTACACCGTCTTCCTTGTTGTTCAAAACTCAATACTAGATATTATCTAGACCTTAGAGAGACCAAATATGCAAATCAAATTTTAGCAAGCTCTATGTATTTCTTCACTAATGGGTGCAAAGCATATGATGCAAGAGCTTAAACATGAGCACAACAATTGCCAAGTATCACATTATCCAAGACATTTTAGAATTACTACATGTAGCATTTTCCAATTCCAATCATATAACAATTTAACGAAGAAGAAACTTCGCCTTGAACATTATGAGTAAAGCCTAAGGACATATTTGTCCATATGCAACAGCGGAGCGTGTCTCTCTCCCACAAAGTGAATGCTAGGATCCATTTTATTCAAACAAAAACAAAAACAAAAACAAACCGACGCTCCAAGTAAAGAACACAAGATGTGACTGAATAAAAATATAGTTTCAGGGGAGGAACCTGATGATGTTGTCGATGAAGAAGGGGATGCCTTGGGCATCCCCAAGCTTAGACGCTTGAGTCTTCTTAAAATATGCAGGGATGAACCACGGGGGCATCCCCAAGCTTAGAGCTTTCACTCCTCTTGATCATAGTATATCATACTCCTCTCTTGACCCTTGAAAACTTCCTTCACACCAAACTTCAAGCAAACTCATTAGAGGGTTAGTGCACAATTAATAATTCACATATTCAGAGGTGACACAAACATTCTTTACACTTCTGGACATTGCACAAAGCTACTGGACATTAATGGATCAAAGAAATTCATCCAACATAGCAAATATGGCAATGCGAAATAAAAGGCAGAATCTGTCAAAAACAGAACAGTCCGTAAAGACGAATTTTAAAATGGCACCAGAATTGCTCAAATGGAAAAACTCAAAACTAATGAAAGTTGCGTACATATCTGAGGATCACGCTCGTAAATTGGCAGATTTTTTAGAATTTTCTACAGAGACTTGTGCCCAGATTCGTGACAGACAGCAATGCTGTTTCTGCGCAGCGATCCCAAATATAACCTCAACTTTGACATAGAAACTTTACTTGGCACAAAAACATGATAAGGAGAGGTTGCTGCAGTAGTAAACAACTTCCAAGACTCAAATATAAAACAAAGTACTGTAGTAAAACATGGGTTGTCTCCCATAAGCGCTTTTCTTTAACGCCTTTCAGCTAGGCGCAGAAAGTGCAAATCAAGTAACATCAAGAGTAGAAGCATCAACATCATAACTTGTTCTAATAATAGAATCAAAAGGCAACTTCATTCTCTTTCTAGGGAAGTGTTCCATACCTTTCTTGAGAGGAAATTGATATTTAATATTACCTTCCCTCATATCAATAACAGCACCAACGGTTCGAAGAAAAGGTCTTCCCAACACAATAGGACAAGATGCATTGCATTCGATATCCAAGACAACAAAATCAACGGGGACAAGGTTATTGTTAACCGTAATGCACATTATCAATCCTCCCCAAAGGTTTCTTTTTAACATTATCGGCAAGATTAACATCCAAATAACAATTCTTCAATGGTGGCAAGTCAAGCATATCATAAATCTTTTTAGGCATAACAGAAATACTTGCACCAAGATCACATAAAGCATTACATTCAAAGTCATTGAATTTCATTTTAATGATGGGCTCCCAACCATCTTCTAACTTTCTAGGAATAGAAGTTTCAAGTTTTAGTTTCTCTTCTCTAGCTTTTATGAGAGCATTTGTAATATGTTTTGTAAAGGCTAAATTTATAGCACTAGCATTAGGACTTTTAGCAAGTTTTTGTAAGAACTTTATAACTTCAGAGATGTGACAATCATCAAAATCTAAATCATTATGAGCTACAGCAATGGGATCATTGTTCCCAAGGTTGGAAAAAATTTCAGCAGTTTTATCACAAGCAGTTTCAGCAGTTTTAGCAATTTCAGGCAGTTTTGTACGCTTTGCACTAGGAGTAGAAATATTGCCAACACCAATTATTTTACCATTGATAGTAGGAGGTGCAGCAACATGTGAAGAATTAACATTACTAGTGGTGGTAATAGTCCAAACTTTAGCTACATTATTCTCTTTAGCTAGTTTTTCATTTTCTTCTCTATCCCACCTAGCACGCAATTCAGCCATTAATCTTATATTCTCATTAATTCTAACTTGGATGGCATTTGCTGTAGTAGTAATCTTATTATCAATATCATTATTAGGCATAACTTTCAATTTTAAAAGATTAACATCAGAGGCAAGTCTATCAACTCTAGAAGCAATAATATCAATTTTATCAAGCTTTTCCTCAACAGATTTGTTAAAAGCAGTTTGTGTACTAATAAATTCTTTAGCATAGCTTCAAGACCAGAGGGTACACTCCTATTATTGTTGTAAGAATTCCCATAAAAATTACCATAACCATTACCATTAGCAGAAGGATATGGCCTATAGTTATTACCAGAGTTGTTCCTATAAGCATTGTTGTTGAAATTATTATTTTTAATGAAATTCACATCAACATTTTCTTCTTGAGCAACCAATGAAGCTAAAGGAACATTATTTGGATCTACATTAGATCTACCATTCACAAGCATAGACATAATCACATCAATCTTATCACTCAAGGAAGAGGTTTCTTCAACAGAATTTACCTTCTTAACTTGTGGAGCTCTTTCCGTGTGCCATTCAGAGTAATTTATCATCATATCATCAAGAAGCTTTGTAGCCGCCCCCAAAGTGATGGACATAAAGGTACCTCCAGCAGCTGAATCCAATAAATTCCGCGAAGAAAAATTTAGTCCTGCATAGAAGGTTTGGATGATCATCCAAGTAGTCAGTCCATGGGTTGGGCAATTCTTTACCAAAGTTTTCATTCTCTCCCATGCTTGAGCAACATGTTCAGTATCTAATTGCTTAAAATTCATTATGCTACTTCTCAAAGATATAATTTTAGCGGGAGGATAATATCTACCAATAAAAGCATCCTTACATTTAGTCCATGAATCAATACTATTCTTAGGCAAAGATAGCAACCAATCTTTAGCTCTTCCTCTTAATGAGAAAGGAAACACTTTCAATTTAATAATATCACCATCTACATCCTTATACTTTTGCATTTCACAAAGTTCAACAAAATTATTAAGATGGGCAGCAGCATCATCAGAACTAACACCAGAAAATTGATCTCTCATAACAAGGTTCAGTAAAGCAGGTTTAATTTCAAAGAATTCTGCTGTAGTAGCAGGTGGAGCAATAGGTGTGCATAGGAAATCATTATTATTTGCGTTTGTGAAGTCACACAACTTAGTATTTTCAGGGGTATTCATTTTAGCAACAGTAAATAAAGCAAACTAGATAAAGTAAATGCAAGTAATTAATTTTTTTGGTGTTTTTGATATGGAGAAAGACAGTAAATAAAGTAAAACTAGCAACTAATTTTTTTGTGTTTTGTTTAGGTGCAGCAAACAAAGTAGTAAATAAAATAAAGCAAGACAAAAACAAAGTAAAGAGATTGAGAAGTGGAGACTCCCCTTGCAGCGTGTCTTGATCTCCCCGGCAACGGCGCCAGAAAAAGAGCTTGATGGCGTGTAACTCACACGTTCGTTGGGAACCCCAAGAGGAAGGTATGATGCGCACAGTAGCAAGTTTTCCCTCAGAAAGAAACCAAGGTTTAATCGAACCAGGAGGAGCCAAGAAGCACGTTGAAGGTTGATGGTGGCGAAATGTGATGCGGCGCAACAACAGGGATTCCGGCGCCAACGTGGAATCTGCACAACAAAACCAAAGTACTTTGCCCCAACGAAACAGTGAGGTTGTCAATCTCACCGGCTTGCTGTAACAAAGGATTAAGCGTATCGAGTGGAAGATGATTGTTTGCAAGAAAACAGTAAAACACAATTGCAGTAGATTGTATGCTATGTAAAGAATAGGACCGGGGTCCACAGTTCACTAGAGGTGTCTCTCCCATAAGATAAAAGCATGTTGGGTGAACAAATTACAGTCGGGCAATTGACAAATAGAGAAGGGCATAACAATGCATATACATGATATGATAAATATAGTGAGATTTAATCCGGCATTACGACAAAGTACATAGACCGCCATCCAACTGCATCTATGCCTAAAAGTCCACCTTCAGGTTATCATCCGAACCCCATTCAGTATTAAGTTGCTAAGCAACGACAATTGCATTAAGTATGGTGCGTAATGTAATCGACAACTACATCCTTAGACATAGAATCAATGTTTTATCCCTAGTGGCAACAGCACATCACAACCTTAGAACTTTCTGTCACTGTCCCAGGTGTCAATGAAGGCATGAACCCACTATCGAGCATAAATACTCCTCTTGGAGTTAAGAGTAAAAACTTGGCCAGAGCCTCTACTAATAACGGAGAGCATGCAAGATCATAAACAACACATAAACAATAGATTGATAATCACCATAACATAGTATTCTCTATCCATCGGATCCCGACAAACACAACATATAGTATTACAGATAGATGATCTTGATCATGTTAGGCAGCTCACAAGATCCAACAATGAAGCACAATTAGGAGAAGACGACCATCTAGCTACTGCTATGGACCCATAGTCCAGGGGTGAACTACTCACTCATCACTCCGGAGGCGATCATGGCGATGAAGAGTCCTCCGGGAGATGAATCCCCTCTCCGGCAGGGTGCCGAGAGACTTCCCGAATCCCGAGATGGGATTCGCGGCGGCGGCGTCTCTGGAAGGTTTTCCGTATCGTGGCTCTCGGTACTGGGGTTTTCGCGACGGAGGCTTTAAGTAGGCAAAAGGCAACGTGGGGGCCACACGAGGTCCCACACCATAGGTCGGCGCGCCAGGGCTGGGCCGCGCGCCTATGTGACGGCGCCTCGTGGCCCCACTTCCTTCCCTCTTCGGTCTTCTGGAAGCTCCGTGCAAAAATAGGACCCTGGGCGTTGATTTCGTCCAATTCCGAGAATATTTCCTTACTAGGATTTCTGAAACCAAAAAAGTAAAACAAGAACTGGCTTTCGGCATCTTGTTAATAGGTTAGTTCCAGAAAATGCATAAATATGACATATAATGTGCATAAAACATGTAGGTATCATCAATAAAGTAGCATGGAACATAAGAAATTATCGATACGTTGGAGACATATCAGTGCGGATGCTAACCTGAAGGTGGATTATTTAGACATAGATGCATGCTTGGATAGCGGTCTATGTACTTTGTCGTAATGCCCTGATTAAATCTCATAGTAATCATCATTGATATGTACTTGAATCTTTATTTGTTAATTGCCCACCTGTAATTTGTTCACCCAACATGTTAGTTATCTTATTGGAGAGACACCACTAGTGAACTGTGGACCCCGGTCTTTTACATCTGAATACAATCTACTGCAATCATTGTTCTCTGTTGTTCTTTGCAAACAAACACCATCTTCCACTCGATACGTTTAATCCTTTGTTTTCAACAAGCCGGTGAGATTGACAACTCACTGTTACGTTGGGGCAAAGTATCTTGATTGTGTTGTGCAGGTTCCACGTTGGCGCCGGTTTCACTGGTGTTGCGTCGCACTACACTCCTCCACCAACAACCTTCACGTGCTTCTTGGCTCCTACTGGTTCGATAACCTTGGTTTCATACTGTAACATCCCAAAAATATAAAACAAAGAGAAAATGAATTTCCTTTTTCCAAAAATGAGAACCAACAAAAAAAACTTTTATTAAAGTAAGTTTGGTGCCTAGTGAGCATGCTTATATGTTGTGATATTGCCCTGATTGTTTATTTATTGCATTGAACCTAATTCCAAAACCCTAAACCCTAATCTTCTCAAAACAAAATAGTATCAAATAAGAAGGAACTAAAATAAAATAAAATATGTGGGCATATAGCCCTAGTATGCAAACCTTGACTAATACCCTTCTTACTTTTCTAAATAGTGGTGAACCATTGAGATACCCCACTAAACCCTAAACCTCACCCCTCTTCTCAAAATAAATGAAATTAAATAAGAAAAGGGCCTATGTGCCTATGACTATGTTTGGTGAAACTTCTACCTAAACCTTTCTACCTTGTTTAGATGCTTTGAAAACATCAACAAACCTAATCAAGTACTTCTCCAATCAAAACCAAGGTGAAACAAAAAGAAATAAAAAGAAATTCAACATATGCATAGGAGCATATGTGGCACATAGCCATTTTACCAAAACTTGACCTAAGCACCTCTACCTTGCCCAAATGGTTTGAAAACTTTACCAAACCCAATCTAACACTAAATAAACCCTAAACCATGACCTTTGATCATAGATAAAGAAAAGGAAATAAAAATATGAAATGCACATATGTGCATATGGCCAAAAATACAAATTTGAGCAAAAGACCACCAAACTTGTTTCCATTGCTTGGATTGCTTTCTTATATCCTTTTAAACCTCAACCACATCAATGGGGTCAAGAAAAACCAAATCAAATTGAAAATAAGAGGATTTTCCAATACACATATGTGGATATGGCCATTTTTACAAATCTTGAACCTAGACCCTTTTGGCTTGCACCATTAGTTGGAGATGGTTACTAAACACTTATAAACACTTTTGGAATCAAAGAAACTCAAATCAAATCAAATTTGAATTCAAAATGAGCTCACATGCACTAATGGTCAAAATTGACAATCTTAGCCTGATGCCCTCTTTGAGCCCCTGTTTTGGAAGATTTCTAAACTAAACTTTGCCAAGTCTTTGCACCTCATCCAAGACAACATCAAGGTGAACAACTTTGCCCAAAACCACCCCTGCAAATTCTTTCTCAAATTCAAATAAGGATCAAGCAAAGTTACAACTATGACACAAATTTAAGATCATACACAATTTGTGATTTTGCAAATCAACTCATTTTTTAGCACCACCACCACAACTATACTTCAAATATTATATGATAACACTCCACCAAAATTCTTTGAAAAATTTGAAAGTTGATCTCTTTCGGCCATTTTCACAAACACCTTCCGAGCACTATTTGACTTTGAGCATACATGCTTATATCCACTAGGTTTTAGCCTAAACCATCCATCTCTGGTCAGCAAAGGTACTCTCCAATACTCCCTCAGTCATGACAAGCACTAAGGACACACTATGGTACACCTTTGCCTCATCTTTTAAACCATGCCGAGCATGGCATGAGCTCACCATGCCATCCCTCTCTCCCTTCACCTCAGCTAGGCCACATCATGTCCTGGAGATTCCCCATGTCACCCTGGACTCGCTCGTGTCAGCCCTGGCTCGAGGAGACGTCGACACTGGCCAGGAACCGACGTGCCCAGACGCGCCCACGACGCCCAGGACACGCCAGCGCGCGCCCTGGACGCGCCAGGACGCCCCTCGCCCCGTTGACTCCGACCATCTCCTCTCTCTCTCCACGCCACCCCTCGACGCGCCTTGGACAGCTCTACCTGGCCGCGGACCCTGTGCATCACGCCATGGCCGACGCCATCCGCCAAGTACACGGGTACATGGTGATGACGCCGACGCTCTCGTGCTCCATTCTCCACGCCTGGACGCTCGTCGTGTCCGCGGTGACATCGCCAACACTTCTGCGCCCTCGCCCGTGACGCTAGCCTACCGTAGCCATGCCGACGTCGACGACCTGCCCCGCTCGCCACGGCCACCACGCGCCGCTATAAAAGGAGGCCGCTCCTGGATGATTTCTTCACACCTCTCCACTCCCCACTCTCTCCTGAGCCCTCTCGACCTCTTGCTCATCCACATTGCCGCCCGTAGCCGTCCAATTTCTCGCCGGAGCCCGCGGCGGTGCTGAGAAAGCCATCAAATCCGACCACCATTCGAGCCGCCGTCGGTACCAGTCGCTTCCTCATCGTCCGCAACATCACCCTGCACCGACGACCAGCCTCGCCGGAGCCCAGGTGACTCTCCGACCCCCCACTGTCGCCGCCCGTAACCCTGGTTCTCGCCGGAGACGACGACCCTCCTGAGCCACTCGATCTAGTTCTAATCCAACGGTTCACGCTTCGCGTACCGCTTCGCGGGTTTAAGTGAGGCTGACAGGTGGGGTAGCCCCTGTCAGGCGGCCCGCGAGCATCGCCAGCGTAGCTGGGCCGGCCCACCTCTCTCATTCTCTCCCTGGCCCAACACCGTTTCCCGCCTAAGCCCACAATTCAAATAAAGGATTTTCGAATTTAATTATTTCTTCTCAGATGCTGTTTTGAAAATTAAATAGAATAAAATCTACCAAACCAAATTGAACAAATTTTATATATTTGGAAACCTTGATAAATTATCTACAAGACTACACTGGCCTCAACCTTAGATTTATTATAGAATAAATGTGACAAAATAAACAAGGCAGGGCCTTTTCAAACTTCAAATAATTATTTAAAATCAACCATAAACTATTTTGAGGTGATTCAAATTCTCATAAATCACAATTCAAATACCCTAATTGTTTATACAAAAATATGATATGGGTACTGTATATGATCATGGGCTAGATTCACATAGTGGCTATATGGCCATTTCTAGCTCATTTAAACTATTTCAAAAATAGTATTTAAATTATATGAGGTGTAGCATCTCATTTAAATCATTACTCCAAGTGATTCAATGTGAGTTGATGACACATGTATTCATGACCCATATGTTCTTATTTGAAAATATTAAATCATTCTCATAGTAGTATTTAAATTGTTCAAAACTACTTATTAAATCATATGAGATGTTTTGGTCTCATTTAAATCTTGTCTCAACTAAGTTAATATGAGGTAGAGACCATGGTCAATTAAAACTCATATTAAATTAGTTGATGATACTAAATCATTGCAATGGGTATTAAAATGGTATGAGGTGCTCACCTCATTTAAATCATTTTCTTAAGTGATAAGTGTGAAGAGGTTGACTCTAGTCAACCTAGGTCACATCTTATTCATGAGAGAAATTAACTCTTAATAAGATAATGAGAGGAAATTATTTTCTCAAAATAAATAAATAGAATCACTAATAAATATTACAATGAGAGGAAATTATTTCTCAAAGAATTAAATAGAAACCCTAAATTAATATTTGTAATGAGAGGAAATTATTTTTCTTAAAAAGAAAACAAAGTCAACCAACATGTTAAGAATGTGGTGATGCTAGAATAGCTTGTGTGAACCATTTGTGTGCTTAGTCTAGCCTTAAGAATTGTTTGGTGATTGTATACCTCGTATTCGTTTATAGACGTTAGTACCGAGGAGTACCAGGAGGAGGAGGTCTACTTCCAGGAAGAAGAAGACCACTTTGATCAATACACCAATCAAGGCAAGCTAATATTCTTGCTAAGTGCAAAGCTCTACAAGAGCAAGGCACCACCACTTTTTACTTTATGCTTAATGATCCCATCCCAAGTTTTACTTTACAAGCTTTATTGCTTTTGGTTTATCAAAGTTTACTTTTTGATTCATGATTCACTTGGTCTAGAGTAGAACAAGATCATCAAATTTAGCCTAGAGCAATGAAAGCTAGATAGCACCCCTCATGATTAGTTGCTAGTGCTAACAAATAAAATTGACTACTCTAGATGGGAACTTATGAAATGAAATGACTTTGAAAACCTTGGAATGATGAGTCATTCTATTGAAAGATTTTGAAGGTGAATATGACTGGTGAATGACATGGTGAATTTTACAAAAACTGATGGTTGGGTTCGGATGCGATACCATTCCAATTTTACAAGTACCCCCACAATACCTGATTATGGGTAAGGGCTTAACTGGAAGTTTATGTATCTTAGAATGGGTTCCCTCTAAAACAAGCGTCATAGGGATTATGCTGAGGCTGCCTCCGTTAAAAGTGAATTGATGTGAAATGACGTGAATGAGGTGAATGTCCGGCCCAAGCCCTGTGCAGTTCCCAGGCTGACTGTCTGTCTTCACTGGGAGGCCAAGCTCATGGGGAGAGGTGCCTATACTAGGGTATGTAAGCGAAAGGTTATGGTTGGTAGTCCGCACACGGAGTGTGATAAATCAGGGCCAGTTAACCCTGACGGATTATTGCAAATGTTGTGGCACAAGTGTACGACCTCTGCAGAGTGTAGAACTATTCGAATAGCCACGTCCACGGTTATGGACGGTTGGAAAGGCCATACTGTTCCGTCATCAGAATTTTTAAAAAATGTGACATGTGAAGGGTGACTTGTGATTTGAACTTGAAATGGTGAATTTGACTTGAATCACAACAGAGTTGTGGGAATGACACTAATGTTCCCACTTGAGTTAGTTAGCAAATGAAGAGGTTTTTACTAAATGCTTATGAAATAAAATTGGCTTTATGCAAATAAACTTAGAAGCTTAGCACCCCTTACTATAGTTGATAGTGCTTACATTAGTATTAGTTTGCAGTACTTTAAAGTACTCATGGCTTTGTCCCTGGCTATTCAAATGGCCAGACTATGAAGGAGAACAACAGACGAGGAAGATGGACAGCAGGACGTCTACGACAACTAGGACTACTCCTGACGTCAGTTCCTGTGGAACATGGACCGCGACCGTTACTCCGCTCCGCTATGTGTTTTGTAATAGGATCACTAGATCCACTATGTTGTATTAAGACTGGATCATGTGATCCCTTGTTGTAAGACGATTATGTGTTGTAATAAATGATGTGTTGTGATATCAATCTATTATGTCTCGCAAAAACAATATTCCTGGGATTGCGATGAATGGCATAATAGGCATCTGGACTTAAAAATCCGGGTGTTGACAAGTTGGTATCAGAGCCATTGTTGACCTTAGGAGACCCTAGTTAGAATGGACGTCTGAAAAACTTAGTTTCAAAACCAATGAAGTGAATATTTATGAAAACTTATTCTCACTCTTATCCTTGAGATCTTTTCCAAAATAAGAGATCCATACTCTACTTTTCTTTGTAATCCTACATAAAATTTTGCACACTTGATCACTTCACTAACTTACTTATCCTAATTGCTCACAGATGGAATACCAATGGGAGTGCTATCAGCTTGGTCACGGAGGAGAACTGAGGTTCGAAAAGGATTTGAAGCAACTAGTAGAATATCTAGGACACCCATATCCCGAGTTCTTCGGAACACCCCGCAATAATCAGTTGGGAGGACCACCTCGGTGGGAAGTTTCTGCTGATCTAGGAAGAAAGCTTGGAGCCCCGGTATGGGAAACCATATGGTTTTCTGTAACGGGAAACACTTGGAAGGAAGGACTAGTCAGAGCTATGCAAGAAGCAATCGCCCGTCTGTGTGGACAAAATGAGAACAAGATCCGGAACACTCGTTTCATCTACTACCCAAGACATGACTCCATGGGAAGATCGATGACCATGCCACCACACACGAAGATGAACCACTATGTAGCACACCAGGACTTCAGGCTGTACAAAACCCGCAGGGATTTGGACAACGCCCTCGCCCTTCGCCAAGCACCATAACCGTGAAGACGAAGAATTCCCCCCTGAAGAGTAGTATCATTAAAGCACTATCGTAGGTGTGAGTTGTATCTGTCCCTTGTATCGTAGAGCGAATGAATGGTTCTTAAAACCAACGGTGTGTTAGATTTGTAATGTGTGATGCTTGGTATGAATGAAAAAGTGTTGTTGGTTTTTACCCCCTCAACACTACTCAAGTTTTGAACTTTTTGAATTTAACTCAAACAAACCATAGAAATTTCCCTCTTATCTTATCATTTACTCCAATAATCAGATGGCCCCACCAAACCGCAACGCCAACCAAGACGCAATGATGCAGATGATCCAGATGATGATGGAAGATCGCGAAGCCGCGAGAGCTGAACGACAAGCCAACATTGCTGCACTGCAGCAGATAGCTCAGAACAATCAAGGCCATGGAAACCACGATCACCCTGGATCGAAAAAATTTCCAAAACACTAATCCCCCAATGTTTAGCAAGACTGAAGAGCCCCTAGACGCAGATGATTGGCTCCAGACAATGGAGAACAACCTAGAAGTTGCGGGGGTAGAAGCCGCAGAGAAAGTACTGTTTGCCACCCACTACCTATCAGGACCTGCCAGAGCCTGGTGGACAAGTGCCCGCGCAATGAATGCCGGACAAATGATGACCTGGGAAGACTTCAAGCTGAAGTTCAGCAAATACCATGTGCCCCAAGGACTGATCAAGAAGATGAGAGACGAGTTCCGCGAACTCAAGCAAGGAAGGATGTCCGTGGTGGAATACCGCGACCGGTTTCTTACACTGTCAAGGTATGCCCCGGATGAGACAGACTCCAATGAGAAAAGGAAGGAAAGATTTCTGAACGGACTGCATGACGAGATGCAAACTGTGTTAGTGAACATTCCGTTCGCTGACCTCGCCCTTGTGGACTCAGCCATACAGATGGAAGGAAGCTGCATCAAGCCAACGAGAACCGCAAGCGCCGGATGATGAACCAGAATGGACCCCACCATACCCAGAAGTACCGCAACAACTCCTCTGGAGGATTCACCCCAAGACACAACCAGCCCCGCTCAGAATTATCGCCCCAACTACACCAACAACAACGGAGGACCCCCGAAGCCCGGAGGCAACCACAGCAACAACAACAACAGCCACAACCATCACAGCAACCCCAACAACAACAACAACCACCCCAATGGTAACAACAACAACCCCAATACTGCCCCGAGGACTGGAAGCAATGCCATCCCCGTCACCCCGAAGGACAAGTCAACAGTAAACTGCTATGAATGTGGAGTTGTGGGTCACTACTCCAATGAGTGCCCCAAGAAGCTTGCCAAGATTGCCGCCAACACCGCTGCACCTGCCCAGCAACAACGCCGCGTCGCAGTAGAAGGAACCAGAACAACAATAACGGCCGTCTCTACCACATGAATGCAGCAGAAGCACAGGAAGCACCTCAGGCCATGCCAAGTATGTTCTCCTGTTAATCCAATTGCCCAATCTCTCTTAGGAACCTAACTTTTCTTAAAATCTCGGGACGAGATTTGTTTAAGGGGGAAGGGTTTGTAACATCCCAAAAATTTAAAACAAAGAGAAAATGAATTTCCTTTTTCCAAAAATGAGAACCAACAAAAACTTTTATTAAATTAAGTTTGGTGCCTAGTGAGCATGCTTATATGTTGTGATATTGCCCTGAGTGTTTATTTATTGCATTGAACCTAATTCCAAAACCCTAAACCCTAATCTTCTCAAAACAAAATAGTATCAAATAAGAAGGAACTAAAATAAAATAAAATATGTGGGCATATAGCCCTAGTATGCAAACCTTGACTAATACCCTTCTTACTTTTCTAAATAGTGGTGAACCATTGGGATACCCCACTAAACCCTAAACCTCACCCCCTCTTCTCACCATCTATTATAAACAAAATAAAAAGGAATGAAATTAAATAAGAAAAGGGCCTATGACTATGTTTGGTGAAACTTCTACCTAAACCTTTTTACCTTGTTTAGATGCTTTGAAAACATCAACAAACCTAATCAAGTACTTCTCCAATCCAAACCAAGGTGAAACCAAAAAGAAATAAAAAAAGAAATTCAACATATGCATAGGAGCATATGTGGCACATAGCCATTTTTCCAAAACTTGACCTAAGCACCTCTACCTTGCCCAAATGGTTTGAAAACTTTACCAAACCCAATCTAACACTAAATAAACCCTAAACCATGACCTTTGATCATAAATAAAGAAAAGGAAATAAAAATATGAAATGCACATATGTGCATATGGCCAAAAATACAAATTTGAGCAAAAGACCACCAAACTTGTTTCCATTGCTTGGATTGCTTTCTTATATCCTTTTAAACCTCAACCACATCAATGGGGTCAAGAAAAACCAAATCAAATTGAAAATAAGAGGATTTTCCAATACACATATGTGGATATGGCCATTTTTACAAATCTTGAACCTAGACCCTTTTGGCTTGCACCATTAGTTGGAGATGGTTACTAAACACTTATAAACACTTTTGGAATCAAAGAAACTCAAATCAAATCAAATTTGAATTCAAAATGAGCTCACATGCACTAATGGTCAAAATTGACAATCTTAGCCTGATGCCCTCTTTGAGCCCCTGTTTTGGAAGATTTCTAAACTAAACTTTGCCAAGTCTTTGCACCTCATCCAAGACAACATCAAGGTGAACAACTTTGCCCAAAACCACCCCTGCAAATTCTTCTCAAATTCAAATGGTGATCAAGCAAAGTTAACTTGAAACAAATTTAAGATCATACACATTTTGTGATTTTGCAAATCAACTCATTTTTGAGCACCACCACCACAACTATACTTCAAATATTATATGATAACACTCCACCAAAATTCATTGAAAAATTTGAAAGTTGATCTCTTTCGGCCATTTTGACAAACACCTTGGAGCACTATTTGACTTTGCATACATGCTTATATCCACTGGTTTTAGCCTAAACCATCCATGGTCAGCAAAGGTACTCTCTACTCCCCACCATGACAAGCACTAAGACACACTATGTACACCTTTGCCTCATCTTTTAAACCATGAGAGCATGGCATGAGCTCACCATGCCATCCTCTCTCCCTTCACCTCAGCTAGGCCACATCATGTCCGAGATTCCCCATGTCACCCGGACTCGCTCGTGGCAGCCCTGCTCGAGGAGACGTCGACGGCCAGAACCGACGTGCACGCACGCCAGAGCCGACACGCCGTGCGCGCAGGACGCCCTGGACGCGCGCCCACCTGCCCGTCCTCCACCATCCTCCCTCTGCACCAGCAGCCACCTCCTCGACGTCAGCTAGCTCGTGGACATCTCCATTGGCCGCGGACCCTGTAGCACGACGCCCTGGCCGACGCCACCGCCAGTACACGGGTACATGATGATGACGCCGACGCTCCCGTGCTCCATTCTCCACGCCAGGACGCCCGTCGTGTCCGCGGTGACGTCGCCAACACTGCCGCACCTTCGCCGTTGACGCTAACCTACCGTAGCCATGTCGACGTCGACGACCTGCCCCGATCGCCACGGCCACCACGCGCCGCTATAAAAGGAGGCATCCCCTGGATGATCTCTTCACACCTCTCCACTCCCCACTCTCTCCTGAGCCCTCTCGACCTCTTGCTCATCCACATTGCCGCCCGTAGCCGTCCAATTTCTCGCCGGAGCCCGCGGCGGTGCTGAGAAGGACGCCATCAAATTCGACCACCGTTCGAGCCGCCGTCTGTACCAGTCGCTTCCTCATCGTCCGCAACGTCGCCCTGCGTCGACGTCCAGCCTCGCCGGAGCCCAGGTGACTCTCCGACCCCCCACTGTCGCCGCCCGTAACCCTGGTTCTCGCCGGAGACGACGACCCTCCTGAGCCACTCGATCTAGTTCTAATCCAACGGTTCACGCTTCGCGTACCGCTTCGCGGGTTTAAGTGAGGCTGACAGGTGGGGTAGCCCCTGTCAGGCGGCCCGCGAGCATCGCCAGCGTAGCTGGGCCGGCCCACCTCTCTCATTCTCTCCCTGGCCCAACACCGTTTCCCGCCTAAGCCCACAATTCAAATAAAGGATTTTCGAATTTAACTAATTCTTCTCAGATGCTATTTTGAAAACTAAATAGAATAAAATCTACCAAACCAAATTGAACAAATTTTATATATTTGGAAACCTTGATAAATTATCTACAAGACTACACTGGCCTCAACCTTAGATTTATTATAGAATAAATGTGACAAAATAAACAAGGCAGGGCCTTTTCAAACTTCAAATAATTATTTAAAATCAACCATAAACTATTTTGAGGTGATTCAAATTCTCATAAATCACAATTCAAATACCCTAATTGTTTATGTAAAAATATGATATGAGTACTGCATATGATCATGGGCTAGATTCAAATAGTGGCTATATGGCTATTTCTAGCTCATTTAAACTATTTCAAAAATAGTATTTAAATTATATGAGGTGTAGCATCTCATTTAAATCATTACTCCAAGTGATTCAATGTGAGTTGATGACACATGTATTCATGACCCATATGTTCTTATTTGAAAATATTAAATCATTCTCATAGTAGTATTTAAATTGTTCAAAACTACTTATTAAATCATATGAGATGTTTTGGTCTCATTTAAATCTTGTCTCAACTAAGTTAATATGAGGTAGAGACCATGGTCAATTAAAACTCATATTAAATTAGTTGATGATACTAAATCATTGCAATGTGTATTAAAATGGTATGAGGTGCTCACCTCATTTAAATCATTTTCTTAAGTGATAAGTGTGAAGAGGTTGACTTTAGTCAACCTAGGTCACATATTATTCATGAGAGAAATTAACTCTTAATAAGATAATGAGAGGAAATTATTTTCTCAAAATAAATAAATAGAATCACTAATAAATATTACAATGAGAGGAAATTATTTCTCAAAGAATTAAATAGAAACCCTAAATTAATATTTGTAATGAGAGGAAATTATTTTTCTTAAAAAGAAAACAAAGTCAACCAACATGTTAAGAATGTGGTGATGCTAGAATAGCTTGTGTGAACCATTTGTGTGCTTAGTCTAGCCTTAAGAATTGTTTGGTGATTGTATACCTCGTATTCGTTTATAGACGTTAGTACCGAGGAGTACCAGGAGGAGGAGGTCTACTTCCAGGAAGAAGAAGACCACTTTGATCAATACACCAATCAAGGCAAGCTAATATTCTTGCTAAGTGCAAAGCTCTACAAGAGCAAGGCACCACCACTTTTTACTTATGCTTAATGATCCCATCCCAAGTTTTACTTTACAAGCTTTTTTGCTTTTTGTTTATCAAAGTTTACTTTTTGATTCATGATTCACTTGGTCTAGAGTAGAACAAGATCACAAAATTTAGCCTAGAGCAATGAAAGCTAGATAGCACCCCTCATGATTAGTTGCTAGTGCTAACAAATAAAATTGACTACTCTAGATGGGAGCTTATGAAATGAAATGACTTTGAAAACCTTGGAATGATGAGTCATTCTATTGAAAGATTTTGAAGGTGAATATGACTGGTGAATGACATGGTGAATTTTACAAAACTGATGGTTGGGTTCGGATGCGATACCATTCCAATTTTACAAGTACCCCCACAATACCTGATTATGGGTAAGGGCTTAACTGAAGTTTATGTATCTTAGTATGGGTTCCCTCTAAACAAGCGTCATAGGGGTTATGCCGAGGCTGCCTCCGTTAAAAGTGAATTGATGTGAAATGACGTGAATGAGGTGAATGTCTGGCCCAAGCCCTGTGCAGTTCCCAGCTGACTGTCTGCCTTCACTGGGAGGCCAAGCTCATGGGGAGAGGTGCTTATACTATGGTATGTAAGCGAAAGGTTATGGTTGGTAGTCCGCACACGGAGTGTGATAAATCGGGGCCAGTTAACCCTGACGGATTATTGCAAATGTTGTGGCACAAGTGTACGACCTCTGCAGAGTGTAGAACTATTCGAATAGCCGCGTCCACGGTTATGGACGGTTGGAAAGGCCATACTGTTCCGTCATCAGACCATTTTCAAAAATGTGACATGTGAAGGGTGACTTGTGATTTGAACTTGAAATGGTGAATTTGACTTGAACCACAACAGAGTTGTGGGAATGACACTAATGTTCCCACTTGAGTTAGTTAGCAAATGAAGAGGTTTTTACTAAATGCTTATGAAATAAAATTGGCTTTATGCAAATAAACTTAGAGCTTAGCACCCCTTACTATAGTTGATAGTGCTTACATTAGTATTAGTTTGCGAGTACTTTAAAGTACTCATGGCTTTGTCCTGGCTATTCAAATGGCCGACTATGAAGGAGAAACAGATGGGAAGATGGACAGCGGACGTCTATGACAACTAGGACTACTCCTGACGTCAACAGTTGCCTGTGGAATAGATGGACCGCGACCGTTACTCCGCTTCCGCTATGTGTTTTGTAATAGGATCACTAGATCCACTATGTTGTATGATACGTCTCCGACGTATCGATAATTTCTTATGTTCCATGCTACATTATTGATGATATCTACATGTTTTATACACATTATATTGTTGGCGTCAGAAACCCACCGGCGGCGTGGACGCCAACACGGTAGAGCCGGGAATGACTAGGGCTGCGGCTGGCCCCGTCCCTCGAGCGACGGCCCGCAAAGCCTCCTGGTCGCGCGCCGATGCGGGTCGCAGGGCGTGCCACCTGACCTATACCTGGTCGGGAAGGTGTGGATGATGCCTCGCTTAGTTTCCTGCAGGGCACACACGTACACGTTAAATACGAGCCTCGATCGGCTCTTGTCCTGTGAATCGGCTCATGGAGCCGATCCACCCATGATTCGTCCAAGGTGGCCGAATATATGGTGGTCCTGCTTGATCAATATAAAGCGTATGAGATCCACGACGATCTAGGGTTTTCACCGCATAATCGGATCATCCTACTCACGATTGGGCCTCGCGCTCACGCACGGTAAACGTAAGCCAGCCCTAGACAAGGCCTAAAAACCAACACTAGGTTGATCCTCGGAACGTCCTGTCTAGGGGCAGCAAACTACACCCTGCATGCCGCTGGATCCTCCAACCCTTTGTAAGGCCTAACTATTGCAGATATTAAACTAATCCTTGATAAATCAAGGATCGACCATAACGGATCAGATCTACTAAATAAAGATCAAGCGGGGTGCCGCCCCTGCACCCATGATGAGGCACAAGGACGGCTAGACGCGCAAGGGTTGCACTACGCGAGCATATGATGCTAAGAACGATGCTAACCCTAACGCGTCTACGATAACTACGTTGCTCGCCATCAAAAACGCTTCAGTACGAGCAACGCATGAACAACTAGGCAGGCTTGTGCTGCCTAGATCGCGAGATGCGATCTAGGCAGCATGATGCTTACCGGAGGAACCCTCGAGACGAAGGAGTTGGCGATGCGCCGAGATTGGTTTGTGTTGAACGTTGGTTGTTGTTTATTCATAAACCCTAGATACATATTTATAGTCCAGGGGACTTTCTAACGTGGGCGTGCACCAAACCGTGCACGAGATAAACTCTAATCTCTACATAACCTACTATAAAGATACACGGGCTAACAAGCCCAAACTTGGTAAACAAGGCCGATTCACACATCCCTCCACGCATATATCCTTAAGTCCATCTTGGTCGCGGCCCACCTCTAGCTTGGTCGATTCTGGTGATAACACATGCCCCCCTGGTTTTGGCATTTCCAAAATCATTATGCTTTTCTCCCGTAGGGTCATGTCGTGGCAGAGCAGAACTGTCGCAGAGTCCTTCATCATGCTTGCCTTCTCAACTTCTCCGCATGATTTGACAGCTTTGGTACCACCTCCTCGGAAACTGCTGTGGCATTGAATTTCTACTATATCCCCTTTTATTTAACTGCCACGAACAGTTCTTCTCTGCATCTCCTTCGCATTAGCACTCCAGAAAACCCTCTTGTGCCACCATGTCTTCTTCCTCCTCTGCCTCATCGGATCTTTCCACCCAGTCCTCTTCATCCCGCGAGCCGACGCCGGAGCACAACCCGGCGGAGGTCCACGCAGCCAACGTCCGCCGCGCCATTGCGGCCGGGGAGGAGTCAGACCATGACTTCTCCATCTGGTCCGAGGACGAGCAGTCTTCGACGGACGGGGAGAGCGACCTCCGCTTCCTAGCCAACGGGGAGTCGGAGGAGGAGAGCGATGACGATCGCTTCTCCTGGGATGACTTCACCTCCTCCGAGGGGGTGAAGGGGGAGGAAGTGGAGGAGGAGGATGACGACGACAGCTCCTCCGACGAGCCACCGGCCAAGCGGTTCTGCCCTTGGCCGGGCAACCTTAGCGACTTCGATAGCGACGAGGACGATGCTGTCGAAGAGACGAAGACAACGAGGGCCCGGTTGGCGGCCATTGGAGCGACGACGAGCCCGCCGGGAGCAGCGCTGACGGCAGCGACGACGGCGACGACGAGGGCAGTGATGGCCCGTAGTTAGGACCTCTAGAATAGGGCCAGCAGCAGTAGATGGGGCAATGTATCCCCTAGCGTCTCTTTTGAGAGCAATTAGCTCTTTATGTAAGAAATCTCGCCTCTTAATGAAGAATTTTTCCCCAATTTAATTTGCCGATTTCTTCTGAGTTCAATTGAGCCGATTCCCTGTTCTACTGACCTTGCCGATTCGTTCCCTTTGCCAATACGTGATGAGCCGATAGCACCGCATCGGTCCTTCAAAATTCGCCCTTCCCTTCTTCAACTGATGATTTTCTAAATCTGGCAGAAAAATGTAGGATCTTCAGGAAACTTTTGAACTTTCCCAACCAAACCCAATAATCCTTTTCAGCACTCATCATTTGTGACGAAGGTTTGCAATGAAGGATCAGCCGATGATAACTCAATCGGCTCGTAAAAAACAGAGCAAGGCAGAACATCCACCAGGCCTGCTGCCCCCCGAGTCTTGGCCAAGGCAAACACTCAGCCGAATTAGCCTGGGCTTGATCATGCAGAGCCAGCCGATTTGCACGTAAATCGGTTTGCAGAGAACCTTCAAGGTGGGCTGCCCCCCGAGTTTCCTCAGTGCGCCTCTTTGCCCTTGCGAGTCAGATCGGCTCCCTTCCTTTGGTGGATCTGATGCGACCCACCTTTAACCTGATCTGGACGCCCAAGCTGCCCTTAGCACTGTTCTTGAAGAGAAGATCTGAGCTGTTAAACCTCTCTCTTGAGGAGTTCTTCCATTGTGGCTTCTCTTCATAATTTACTAGGGCTGACCTTCTGGTTGACAATTGTATTTCTTGAGTCGATGGCCATGCATCGGCTGCTTCTCAATTCTAAAGTCGATGGCCATGCATCGGCTATGAAAAATTTAAAAAATTTAGGCCGATTTGTGTATCGGCCCCCATACTCAGTATTATTTCATATCCTCGTGTTTTATCCATCTAGGTGCCCCCCGAGCCGATTCTGTCAAGAGAATTGATGGTATCGGCTCTTCAGGTAGTCCCTGTTGGGTCAAACGTTGATCCCAGGCAGAATGGATGGTGAGGATAATTTGGGCCGATTGCCGGAATCGGCCTCCATGTTGCTTGTTCGGTGAAGGTTTTGTAATATCCCTTCATCAGTTTCGGAGGGCCGATCGCAAGGATCGGCCTCGCCATGTTGCTTATTGACGTAGTCTTGCTACTCGTCCATGTCGGCGGATAAAACCAGCCCAATCTCTGACTTTAGCACGTTGGTGTGCTTGCTGTTATCCATGTCGGGTGCACTGTGTAATCGTGGAGCACTACACCCCGCCGGACGAATGAACACCATGTTTGTGCCAGCCGATGTGTCATCATCGGCTCTCTTTTGCTTGGGGCGCCACTCTTTTCTTTGCGGTAGCCCCTCCTCATCCAGGGTCCTCTGGACTTTCGCAGCCAGATCAGGCCGCGCCTTCCTCAGCGTATGCAAGTACATCCTTTCAGCTTCCTCCAGACCGCGCAATCGCTGAACCCTGCGTTTTTGTGTATGGCTGAGACCGTCAGGGCACCACCTTGGACGGTGGCACCTGTCTTCTTCGTATTCCCCTTCGTCTTCTGAATCATCGAGATCTTCCAACGGAGGGGTCTCAGCCCGTCTGTTTTGCGGTGGGAGAGGCCCTAAGCGCTCGAACACAGATACGTTGGCTGTCTCCTTCTTCTTCCGGTTGCATTCTGGGCAATTTCCGATTGTTGGTAATCGGCTCATTCCTGAATCCCAGCAGTGTCTGAAGAAGGGGCAATGCCAATGCCTGTCCGTATCGTCCTGCTCCCTGCCATGGCGTTCCTGTCGCTCCTCATCATGATTATGCCGGCTTTGCCTTTCGTCGTTTCTGGTCAGACGACCTCTTTCATCATTGTTGTTGTATCGCCGGCGTTGGTCATATCGACTAACATACTTGTTGAGGAGGTGATCAGAGAGGGGTCGTTGGTATCTTATGTTCTTCACTTCCCCCTCTGTGACGTAGCGCTTGCCATCTTGACGGAGCCGATCGCATGGAGCGGCCCCCTCAGTGTCCTTGCTCTGAGAGCAGCTGTCCTCATCCCCGTCCTTCTCAGAGCGGTGTCCAAGCTCTACCATACTGATGTTGGCTGAGAAATCAGGCTGGCACCCTCCAAGGTGGGTAAACTCCACCATGTTGACGGCGGGGAAGGGGTGTGTGTCGACCTTCATGGCGTACTGGTTAAAAATTAATCGCCCATTTTCTATCGCCACTTGGATCTGCTGACGCCACACCCTGCAGTCGTTGGTGGTGTGGGTGAACGTGTTATGCCACTTGCAGTATGGCTTTCCGTTCAGCTCTTGCACCGTAGGAAACTTGTGGCCTTCGGGTACCTTTGCTTCTCCGCGAGTAAGAGGTCGAAAATCTGCTCGGTTTTCGTCACGTCGAAGTCGAACCCTCTTGGAGGCCCTGGTGGCTTTACCCATTTGCAGGTTACTGGGCCTGCAGCTCGAGTCCACTCAGCTACTGCGACCTCTCGCTCTCCCGTAGGACCTTCATCTTCGCCTGCGTCAACCATGGTAACCACGCGCTTGAATTTATCTTGGTAGATATCCGGGTGGCGTTGCTCATATGCTGACAACTTCTGCACCATGTGTGCTAATGAAGGATAGTCCGCCTGGGAGGCCACTTCCTTGATCGATGATGATAGACCCACCACCGCCAATTCGACCGCTTCGTTTACATGAACCGAATAGCATCGGTTCCTAACGGTCCTGAAGCGCTGAATGTATTCGGACACCGTTTCTCCGCGCTTCTGTCGTACTTGGCTAGATCGGCAATGCCAGCCTCGGAAGCCTCTGAGTGATATTGCTCGTGGAACCGTTCTTCCAGCTGCTTCCGGATTGAGTTCGGTGGCAGCGACGTGTACCATCCGAAAGCCGATCCTGTGAGGGACTGCGAGAAGTACCTCACGCGCAGCTCATCCGACGCTGAGATCATGCCCAGCCAGCAACATCGGCTCACATGCTCGATGGAGCGGAGCCATCTGATCCGCTGAACTTTGTGAAGTCCGGGAGCCGATATTTGGGTGGTAGCGGGATCAATTCGTACTCATTGGGGTACGGCTTGGTATAGCCGATCGCCTTTCTCTTTCATGCCGAACTGATCTTTCAGGATCGTACAAATTTGATCCGCGGTGATGGCTGCAGGTGCCGAACCCTGAAGATTCGTCGGAGTGGCGTACTTAACCAGCCACGCTTGTTCTGAGCCAACTGCAGGAGCTGGGCTCGGGAGCTTTGTCGGGGTGGCGTATTTAGCTAGCCACGTTTGCTTCTCAGGGTCTGCCTCCGACGCTCCTCCTGTTGCCCCAGAAGTCCCTGCTATAGCAACCTGGTTCGAGGGTGCCCAGGTGCTGCAGTCCGGCACGTATGCACATGCGTATCCGTGCGGGATCTCCTTGGGCGCGTCCTGTAGGAACTGGTAGTCACTGGGGTCACCACCAATCTTGTAGACGACAAAAGCCGATGAGTTCGGCGCCTCGGGCGCTGCCAACGCGAATGGCAGCGGGGGACGGGAATGGAGCAGCGCTTCCCCTTGGTGAGTCCCTAGGGCTGGTCCTGACGGAGTACTGATGGCTCATGATCTCCGGATCACGCGCAGCGCGACGCGCTCCAACGTATTCACCAGGCTCTCGGAATGGCGGTGCAGCGAATGAGCCACCATGAAGTTGATCTCCTGACGCAGCGACCTGGTGCGTTCTTCGGACGGGGTGGACAGGTCCACTCCATCAAGTGCGCCTTCAGGTGTGAACCCCTTCCATCTGATGCCATGGGAGCGGGTCCTGTGGAAAGAGCCGATTAGGTCGGCTTCGAGGGCAGACTTGATCTCGTCGTACTTCTTCTTGAGCTCGCCAGTGAGATCCCCGTACGTGACCGGAGTTTCTTCGCCACTTCTGATGAAGACGGTATGGTGTCTTTCGCCATCTCTGATGTGGATAGCGAGATGGTTGTCGTTGAAGATTCGTCCCACCGGGCGTGCCAGAATGTGTTGGCGTCGAAACCCACCGGCGGGCAGTGATGGCCAACACGGTAGAGCCGGGAATGACTAGGGCTGCGGCTGGCCCCAGTCCCTCGAGCGACGGCCCGCAAAGCCTCCGGTCGCGCCGATGCCGGGTCGCAAGGCGTGCCACCTGACCTATACCTGGTCAGAAGGTGTGGATGATGCCTCGCTTAGTTTCCTGCAGGGCACACACGTACACGTTAAATACGAGCCTCGATCGGCTCTCAGGTTGTCCTGTGAATCGGCTCAAGGAGCCGATTCACCCATGATTCGTCCAAGGTGGCCGAATATATGGTGGTCCTGCTTGATCAATATAAAGCGTCCACGACGATCTAGGGTTTTCACCGCATAATCGGATCATCCTACTCACGATTGGGCCTCGCGCTCACGCACGGTAAACGTAAGCCAGCCCTAGACAAGGCCTAAAAACCAACACTAGGTTGATCCTCGGAACGTCCTGTCTAGGGGCAGCAAACTACACCCTGCATGCCGCTGGATCCTCCAACCCTTTGTAAGGCCTAACTATTGCAGATATTAAACTAATCCTTGATAAATCAAGGATCGACCATAACGGATCAGATCTACTAAATAAAGATCAAGCGGGGTGCCGCCCCTGCACCCATGATGAGGCACAAGGACGGCTAGACGCGCAAGGGTTGCACTACGCGAGCATATGATGCTAAGAACGATGCTAACCCTAACGCGTCTACGATAACTACGTTGCTCGCCATCAAAAACGCTTCATACGAGCAACGCATGAACAACTAGGCAGGCTTGTGCTGCCTAGATCGCGAGATGCGATCTAGGCAGCATGATGCTTACCGGAGGAACCCTCGAGACGAAGGAGTTGGCGATGCGCCGAGATTGGTTTGTGTTGAACGTTGGTTGTTGTTTATTCCATAAACCCTAGATACATATTTATAGTCCAGGGGACTTTCTAACGTGGGCGTGCACCAAACCGTGCACGAGATAAACTCTAATCTCTACATAACCTACTATAAAGATACACGGGCTAACAAGCCCAAACTTGGTAAACAAGGCCGATTCACACATCCCTCCACGCATATATCCTTAAGTCCATCTTGGTCGCGGCCCACCTCTAGCTTGGTCAGATTCTGGTGATAACATATATGTCGTATTTACGCATTTTCCGGCACTAACCTATTAACAAGATGCCGAAGAGCCAGTTGCTGTTTTCTGCTGTTTTTGGTTTCAGAAATCCTAGTAAGAAAATATTCTTAATTGGACGAAATCAACGCCCCGGGTCCTATTTTTGCACGAAGCTTCCAGAAGACCGAAGGGGAAAGGCCCACGAGGCGCCGCCACAACAGGGCGGCGCGGCTCGGCCTTGGCGCCGGCCCTGGTGTGGGGCCCTCGTGTGGCCCCCGCGTTGCCCTTCCGCCTACTTAAAGTCTTCGTCGCGAAACCCTCGTACCGAGAGCCACGATACGGAAAACCTTCCGGAGACGCCGCCGAATCCCATCTCGGAGGATTCGGAGATCGCCTCCGGCACCTGCCGGAGAGGGGAATCATCTCCGGAGGACTCTTCATCGCCATGATCGCCTCCGGAGTGATGAGTGAGTAGTTCACCCTTGGACTATGGGTCCATAGCGTAGCTAGATGGTCGTCTTCTCCTAATTGTGCTTCATTGTTGGATCTTGTGAGCTGCCTAACATGATCAAGATCATCTATCTGTAATACTATATGTTGTGTTTGTCGGGATCCGATGGATAGAGAATACTATGTTATGGTGATTATCAATCTATTACTTATGTGTTGTTTATGATCTTGCATGCTCTCCGTTATTAGTAGAGGCTCTGCCAAGTTTTTACTCTTAACTCCAAGAGGAGTATTTATGCTCGATAGTGGGTCCATGCCTCCATTAAATCTGGGACAGTGACAGAAAGTTCTAAGGTTGTGGATGTCTGTTGCCACTAGGGATAAAACATTGATGCTATGTCTAAGGATTTAGTTGTTGATTACATTACGCACCATACTTAATGCAATTGTCTGTTGCTTGCAACTTAATACTGGAAGGGGTTCGGATGATAACCTGAAGGTGGACTTTTTAGGCATAGATGCATGCTGGATGGCGGTCTATGTACTTTGTCGTAATGCCCAATTAAATCTCACTATATTTATCATATCATGTATATGCATTGTTATGCCCTTTTCTATTTGTCAATTGCCCGACTGTAATTTGTTCACCCAACATGCTTTAATCTTATGGGAGAGACACCTCTAGTGAACTGTGGACCCCGGTCCTATTCTTTACATCGCATACAATCTACTGCAATTGTTCTTTACTGTTTTCTTCGCAAACAATCATCTTCCACACAATACGGTTAATCCTTTGTTACAGCAAGCCGGTGAGATTGACAACCTCACTGTTTCGTTGGGGCAAAGTACTTTGGTTGTGTTGTGCAGGTTCCACGTTGGCGCCGGAATCCCTGGTGTTGCGCCGCATCACATTTCGCCACCATCAACCTTCAACGTGCTTCTTGGCTCCTCCTGGTTCGATAAACCTTGGTTTCTTTCTGAGGGAAAACTTGCTGCTGTGCGCATCATACCTTCCTCTTGGGGTTCCCAACGAACGTGTGAGTTACACGCTATCATTGTATTAAGACTGGATCATGTGATCCCTTGTTGTAAGACGATTATGTGTTGTAATAAATGATGTGTTGTGATATCAATCTATTATGTCTCGCAAAAACAATATTCCTGGGATTGCGATGAATGGCATAATGGGCATCTGGACTTAAAAATCCGGGTGTTGACACATACTGAGGGAAACTTGCTTCTATATGCATCATACCTTCCACTTGGGGTTCCCAACGGACGTGTGCTTCGCGCTTATCATCCACCTTCAGGTTAGCATCCGCACCCCTTCCAGTATTAAGTTGCAAACAACAGACAATTGCATTAAGTATGGTGCGTAATGTAATCAACACAAATATCCTTAGACAAAGCATTGATGTTTTATCCCTAGTAGCAACAGCACATCCACAACCTTATAACTTTCTGTCACTGTCCCAGATTCAATGGAGGCATGAACCCACTATCAAGCATAAATACTCCCTCTTGGAGTTACAAGTATCAACTTGGCCAGAGCCTCTACTAGCAACGGAGAGCATGCAAGAACATAAACAACACATATATGATAGATTGATAATCAACTTGACATAGTATTCTATATTCATCGGATACCACCAAACACAACATGTAGCATTACAAATAGATGATCTTGATCATGTTAGGCAGCTCACAAGATCTAAACATGATAGCACAAGAGGAGAAGACAACCATCTAGCTACTGCTATGGACCCATAGTCCAAGGATGAACTACTCACGCATCAATCCGGAGGCGGGCATGGTGATGTAGAGCCCTCCCGTGATGATTCCCCCTCCGGCAGGGTGAGGCGATCTCCGAATCCCTGAGATGGGATTAGCGCGGTGTCTCGGAAGTATTTATCGTGACTCTCGGTAATAGGGTTTTCGACTGAGGGTATAAGTAGGCGGAAGGGCAACGCAGGGGCGCCCGAGGGGCCCACACCATAGGGCCCCTCCTTGGCCGCGCCACCTTGTGGTGTCACCACCTCGTGGCCCCACTTCGTATCCCCGGTCTTCTCGGAAGCTCCGTGGAAAATAAGACCCCGGGCGTTGATTTCGTCAAATCGAGAATATTTCTTTTGTAGGATTTCTGAAACCAAAAACAGCAGAAACATCAACTGGCGCTTCCGGCATCTTGTTAATAGGTTAGTGCCGGAAAATGCATAATAATGATGTAAAGTATGTATAAAAGATGTGAGTATTGTCATAAAAGTAGCATGGAACATAAGAAATTATAGATACGTTGGAGACGTATCAAGCATCCCCAAGCTTAGTTCCTACTCGCCCTCGAGTAGGTAAACGATAACAAGGATAATTTCTGAAGTGACATGCTACCAACATAATCTTGATCAACATTATTATAAAGCATATGAAATGAATGGAGTGATTCAAAGCAATAGATTGCTAACAAAGAGATAATGACTAAACAACTGAATCATATAGCAAAACTTTTCATGAATAGTACTTTCAAGACAAGTATCAACAAGACTTGCATAAGAGCTAACTCATAAAGCAATAGATTCAAAGTAGAAGGCATTGAAGCAACACAAAGGATGATTAAGTTTCAGCAATTGCTTTCAACTTGTAACATGTATATCTCATGGATAATTGTCAACATAAAGTAATATAACAAGTGCAATAAGTAAATATGTAAGAATCAATGCACACAGTTAACACAAGTGTTTGCTTCTAAGATAGAAAGAAGTAGGTAAACTGACTCAACATAAAGTAAAAGAATGGCCCTTCGCAGAGGGAAGCATGGATTACTATTTTTGTGCTAGAGATTTTATTTTGAAAACATAGAAACAATTTTGTCAACGGTAGTAATAATTCATATGTGTTATGTATAAAACTTCCTACAAGTTGCAAGCCTCATGCATAGAATACCAATAGTGCTCGCACCTTGTCCTAATTAGCTTGGATTTACATGGATTATCATTGCATGACATATGTTTCAACCAAGTGTCACAAAGGGGTACCTCTATGCCCGTACAAAGGTCCAAGGAGATAAATCGCATTTGATTTCTCGTTTTTGAATAATCTCAACTTAGGACATCCATACCGGGACAACATAGAAAACAGATAATGGACTCCTCTTTAATGCATAAGCATTCAACAACAGATAATATTCTCATAAGAGATTGGGGATGAATGTCCAAACTGAAACTTCCACCATGATACATGGCTTTGGTAGCGGCCCAATGTTCTTCTCTAACATATGCATACTCAAACCATTTGATCATGATAAATCACCCTTACTTCAGACAAGACGAACATGCATAGCAACTCACATGATATTCAACAAAGGTGTAAAAAGTTGATGGCGTCCCCAGAAACATGGTTACCGCTCAACAAGCAACTTATAAGAACTAAAACACATAGCTACATATTCATCACCACAATAGTTTTTAAGCTATTTTCCCATGAGCTATATATTGCAAAGACAAAGGAATGAAATTTTAAAGGTAGCACTCAAGTAATTTACTTTGGAATGGCAGAAAAATACCACATAGTAGGTAGATATGGTGGACACAAATGGCATGGGTTTTGGCTCAAGGTGTTTGGATGCACGAGAAGCATTTCCTCTCAGTACAAGGCTTTGGGCTAGCAAGGTTGTTTGAAGCAAACACAAGTATGAACAGGTACAACAAAACTTACACAAAAACATATTGCAAGCATTATAAGACTCTACACTGTCTTCCTTGTTGTTCAAACACTTTTACTAGGAAAATATATAGACCTTAGAGAGACCAATCATGCAAACCAAATTTCAACAAGCTCTATGGTAGTCCTCCACTAATAGATTAGACTACATGATGCAAGAGCTTAAACATGATCTATGAGAGCTCAAAACAATTGCCAAGTATCAAGTTATTCAAAACCATATGAAGCATTTTCTGATTCCAACCAAATAGCAATCAACGAAGCAATTTTTAGCCTTCGCCATGAACATTAAAGCATAACTAAGAACACAAGTGTTCAAATGAAAAAGCGGAGCGTAATATCTCCAATACAAGGATGGTGGGATCCAAATTTATTCAAACCAAAACAAAAACAAAAGCAAACAGACGCTCCAAGTAAAGAACATCAGATGTGATGGAATAAAAATATAGTTTCACTAGAAGTGACCTAATAAGTTGTCGATGAAGAAGGGGATGCCTTGGGCATCCCCAAGCTTAGAGCATCTCCACTCGTCCCCCCGAACAGGCCCCCGGCGAGCGTTTTTTACATCCGGACGGCGAAAATCGGCCCAGTCGCGCCCTCGGTTCTCGTTGTCCGGATTTGGGCCTAAATTCATCCGGCGATCCCACGCCACCCCCGGTCGGGGACTCCGGACGAACGAAAGCGCGCGAAACGTTCCCGCGCGTCTGGTGGCCCCAACTTGTCGGCGAGAGACACCGATCGTCGTCCTCATCGCATCGTCTTCCGCGCGCTGTAAAAGCCTGCCGGTCAGCATTCGCCGGACGCGTAGCTTCCACGCGGCGAGTTAATGCCGTCGCCTCGGTTTCACGCGCGCCTACCGCTATTTATCGCCGAACTACCCCGGCTGGCCCGCATTCACCTCCTCGCTCGTCTTCCCCCAAATCATCCCCGAACTCGAAGAAACCAGCAATGGCGAACGACGGTGCGGCCAACAACGGCTTCGGCCGCCGCTCTCTCCACCAATGGGAGGGGCGACTCCTGCACGCGGCGGGGTACCCTGCGCCGCCGGACTTCCGCGCGCCGGGAGGATGGAGGCTGAGCGCAGGCGGCGTGCCGATCCCGCCGCCGCCAACGGGTGGCGGCGCACTCGAAACGGCGATCGAGGAGGTGCTCGCCACTCTCAGTGACGAGCAGCGCGCGGATCCGCGCTTCTTCCCCGACAACCACGAAGCGTGGATCGCGTTCTTCCGGCGAAGGTACGAACGCGAGCTCGCCTCCTACGACGGCCCTCCTCCTCCTCCGGCAAGGAACAACGCCGCCGGCCGCCGCCGATGGTGGAGCGCGCCCAACCGCACCCTCGAGAATGTGCTCGCGCACATCGAGGACGGGAACTCCCCTGTCCTGGGGATGCCGCCGCCGGTGGCGGCTACCGTGTCGCGCCGGCACGGTAGTTCCTGGATACCGAGGAGGATGGCGCCGTCCTCTTCGTCGTCGGGCTCGAGATCGGCGTCCAGGTCCGGCGGGTCGACGCCGGCCACCGTCAAGAAGGAGTGGGCGACCGTCAAGAAGGAGCCGGTCTCGCCACCGCCGACCAGAGGGCGCAGCAGCGGCGCCCTCGTCATCCGCGACCAGCCGCCCGCTCCGCAGAGCGGGCGGAAGAAGACGAAGAAAGAGGCCGGCGCCAACAAGCTCGCCGCAAACCAGCTCGCCGAGGAGGAGGCGAGGCGCGCGGAGGAGGCCGCGGTGGCGGAGGCGATCGCAAGATCGCTGAAGGACATGGAGGAGGCGAAGCGCGCGGACGACGCCGAACTGGACTGGTCCAGGCGCGACTGGGAGCGCCAGGAGGCTGAGCAGCAGCGGCGGCTACTCGATCTGGCCGCCGCGCGTCAACTCGCCGCTAACGCCGCCACACCATCCGCCGCTAGGAACGCCGCGCCCAGGGAGGTGGTGAAGCTCGACGAGAGCAGCGACGACGACATGTACCTTCCGTCGCCGCCACGCACCGGCGACGCTGGCCAGGGCACGAGCCGCTGGTACGAGGCTCCGCCGCCCCAGGACAACGCCGACTCGAGCGACGACGACGACGACGACGGCGGCGACTACACGTCCTTCTACCGCCATTTCGGCATGTAGTAGGCCGCTATTTAGTTTAAGTTTAGTTTGCCAATCGCCGAATTCAAATATATGTACGAATTCGGCCTATTTATGTACGAACTCGCCTCTATATGTTAAATATCATTAAATTTCGCTTATGTTTGAACGAATTCGCCTATTTTGTCTGAATTCGTCGTATTACGTTGCATCCATCCTGGGCTCGCGGCTGGGAAACTACAACTCCCCACGCCAAATCTTCCTCCAATCCGGACGAAAATATCGCCGGATTTGGGCGTGGGGAGCCCAAACGAGTGGGGATGCTCTTAGATGCTTGAGTATTTTTGAAATATGCAGGGATGAACCACGGGGGCATCCCCAAGCTTAGACTTTTCACTCTTCTTGATCATATTGTATCATCCTCTTCTCTTGACCCTTGAAAACTTCCTCCACACCAAACTTAAAGCAAACTCATTAGAGGGTTAGTGCATAATCAAAAATTCATATATTCAGAGGTGACATAATCATTCTTAACACTTCTGGACATTGCACAAAGCTACTGAAAGTTAATGGAACAAAGAAATCCATTCAACATAGCAAAAGAGGCAATGCGAAATAAAAGGCAGAATCTGTCAAAACAGAACAGTCCGTAAAGACGAATTTTTCTGAGGCACTTAACTTGCTCAGATGGAAAAACTCAAAACTAATGAAAGTTGCGTACATATCTGAGGATCACGCACGTAAATTGGCAGATGTTTTTTATTTTTCTACAGAGAGATCTACGCAAATTCGTGACAGACAGCAATTATGTTTCTGCGCAGTAATCCAAATCTAGTATCAACCTTACTATAGAGACTTTACTTGGCACAAAAACATGATAAAGAGAGGTTGCTATAGTAGTAACAATTCCAAGACTCAACAATACAGTAGTAAAATAAAAACATGGGTTATCTCCCAAGAAGTGCTTTCTTTATAGCCATTAAGATGGGCTCAGTAATTTTAATGATGCTCTCATGAAAATAGAAAATGAAGCAAAAGGAGCATCAAGAAGCAAATTCAAAACACATTTAAGCCTAACCCACTTCCTATGCATAGGAATCTTGTACACAAATAAATTCATGAAGATGAAAGTGACAAGCATATGAAGATAAAACACGAGTAACTTCAAAATTTTCAGCATGTAGAGAGGTGTTTTAGTACCATGAAAATTTCTACAACCATATTTTCCTCTCTCATAATAGTTTCCAGTAGCATCATGAACAAACTCAACAATATAACTATCACATAAAGCATTCTTATCCACATGCATAAAAGTATCATTACTCTCCACATAAGCATAATCAATTTTATTAGTAATAGTGGGAGCAAAACTATCACATCCATCATTATAATCATCATAAATTGGAGGCATAGAATAATCATAATGAATTTTATCCTCAATAGTAGATGGACTGAAAATATCATATTCATTATTGTAAACATCATATATAGGAGGCATATCATCAACATAAACTTTCTCTTCTATACCCGGAGGACTAAAGAGATCATTTTCATCAAAACCGACCTCCCCAAGCTTAAATTCTTCCATAGCATTAGCAATAATAGTGTTCAAAGAGTTCATGCTAAAAACATTGCTACAACTATTTTGCAAACAAAGTTCCATGGGTTTTTTAATTTTCTCTTCAAACACCTCATGTCCTAACTCAAGATAAATACTATAAAGATCTCTATTTTTTTTGTTGTTTTCCATTAAGCCTAGCTAGTGAAATCACACAACTTAGTGTTCTCAGGAGTATTCATTTTAACAGTAATAAAAACAAGTAAAGCAAACTAAATTAAGTAAAGTAAAACAAGTAACTAATTTTTTTGTGTTTTTGATATAAAGAAAGCAAACAAAACAGAAAATCAAATAAAGTAAAGCAAGACAATAAACAAAGTAAAGAGATTGGATGTGGAGACTCCCCTTGCAGCGTGTCTCTCCCGGCAACGGCGCCAGAAATTTAGCTTGATAACGCGTGAAGCACACGTCCGTTGGGAACCCCAAGTGGAAGGCGTGATGCGTATAGAAGCAAGTTTCCCTCAGTATGAAACCAAGGTTTATCGAACCAGTAGGAGTCAAGGGCCACATGAAGGTTGTTGGTGAAGGAGTGTAGTGCGGCGCAACATCAGTGATTCCGGCGCCAACGTGGAACCTGCACAACACAATCAAAATAGTTTGCCTCAACGTAACAGTGAGGTTGTCAATCTCACCGGCTTGCTGAAAAAAACAAAGGATTAAACGTATGGTGTGGAGAATGATGTTTGTTTGCGAAGAACAACAAATAACAGAGATTGCAGTAGATTGTATTTCAGATGTAAAAGAATGGACCGGAGTCCACAGTTCACTAGTGGTGTCTCTCCAATAAGATTAATAACATGCTGGGTGAACAAATTACAGGTGGGCAATTGACAAATAAAGATTCAATACATATCATGATGATCACTATGAGATTTTATCAGGGCATTATGACAAAGAACATAGACCGCCATCCAGCATGCATCTATGCCTAAATAGTCCACCTTCAGGTTAGCATCCGCACCCCTTCCAGTATTAAGTTGCAAACAACAGACAATTGCATTAAGTATGGTGCGTAATGTAATCAACACAAATATCCTTAGACAAAGCATTGATGTTTTATCCCTAGTAGCAACAGCACATCCACAACCTTAGAACTTTCTGTCACTGTCCCAGATTCAATGGAGGCATGAACCCACTATCGAGCATAAATACTCCCTCTTGGAGTTACAAGTATCAACTTGGCCAGAGCCTCTACTAGCAACGAGAGCATGCAAGAACATAAACAACACATATATGATAGATTGATAATCAACTTGACATAGTATTTTATATTCATCGGATCCCACCAAACACAACATGTAGCATTACAAATAGATGATCTTGATCATGTTAGGCAGCTCACAAGATCTAAACATGATAGCACAAGAGGAGAAGTCAACCATCTAGCTACTGCTATGGACCCATAGTCCAAGGATGAACTACTCACGCATCAATCCGGAGGCGGGCATGGTGATGTAGAGCCCTCCGGTGATGATTCCCCTCCCGGCAGGGTGCCGGAGGCGATCTCCTGAATCCCCCGAGATGGGATTGGCGGCGGCGGCGTCTCTGGAAGTATTTCGTATCGTGGCTCTCGGTAATAGGTTTTTCGCGACGGAGGGTATAAGTAAGGGCAACGCAGGGGCGCCCGAGGCCCACACCATAGGCGGCGCGGCCCCTCCTTGGCCGCGCCGCCTTGTGGTGTCGCCACCTCGTGGCCCCACTTCGTATCCCCTTCGGTCTTCTGGAAGCTCCGTGGAAAAATAAGACCCCGGGCGTTGATTTCGTCCAATTCCGAGAATATTTCTTTTGTAGGATTTCTGAAACCAAAAACAGCAACCGGCGCTCGCATCTTGTTAATAGGTTAGTGCCGGAAAATGCATAATAATGATGTAAAGTATGTATAAAACATGTGAGTATTATCATAAAAGTAGCATGGAACATAAGAAATTATAGATACGTTGGAGACGTATCAGGCGCAGGGCAGGCGAGATGCCCTCGTACATCGGACCGTCGTACTCCGGCGGTGATGGCGTAAACCCTGCCATGCCGGCGGCGTAGGTATCCTGGAACATGGCCGTGGCCGGTGACGCCAACGAGAAGGTGGAAGGAGAGCCGATCGTATCTTGGGTCGGCCATGGCCCGGGGAATTAGCCGACGCGCGGCTGGGAGAAGTTCATGGAGACCAGCCTCGCATGTTCGTCCGCCGCTGCCGCAGCCACCACCTTCTTCGTGTTAAGCTTCTTCTCCCTCTCCGCCCTGACGCGAGTTTCGTTCCATCGCCGCTCCACATTTGTCGCTCACCTTGCGTTTGTCCAGCCCGACGGTCTCTCTTTTGGCGCTCGCGGCTTCCTCGCCTTTGGCGCACCATCGGCGGCGAGCTTCTTCGACGGCATGGTGGTGGAAGGAAAGAGGAGGAGCTGCAACTGTGGGGGAGAATAGCGGTAGCTCCTCCGAAATTCGGCGGGGAAAATGGTTCTATGCGACACACTTTGAAGGGAAAACGAAATAAATGGAGGGAACTACCCTTTCTGTCGCCGACAACGCGGGCCCGCTCGACATTTCGCGCGTTTTTGTTTCGTCCGAAGTTCCCGACCGGACCTCGGGAAGCCGGGGATGGCCTAGTCTCTACAGATGGATTAAAGGCCAAATCAAGAGAAAAAAACGAGGAGCCGGGGGTGCGGCTGGGCGAATAACACCTTCGGATAAAAAAAGGGTCGAGGGGCCTCGTCGGGGAGACCGCTGGAGATGCTCTAAGGTAGCCATCTTAGGCTCGTGCGACGGCGGCTCCGTGTGGAGGCGGTGGCGAGGAAGAGGCGCTTGCACCTTCTCCAATGAATGGCTCCATCGGCAGTGTCGGAGGGAACCGTGCCTTGCTGCTGGTACCATGGTGCAGCGTATGATCAGCAACGCTGCTATCAGCGCCACCGTGATGCCAGACTGACGACGAGCCCTCGCCATGCTCGATTCCATTCCCTCTCTCTTCTGGGTCAATGGATGGGTGGATCGACTCTCTAGTTCATTGGATTCGCTTAATTTATATACTAGCGGGTGAAATGATATGTCTGTTTGGTTCGGAGACAAGCAAGATTCGACAATTAAATTCCCAAATCGCAATAACAATTGGTCAATTGCTGCCTTGCCGTAACCATGCAGACTGCGTGCCAATTTACTCCATAACCGTTAATGCAGTGCTTATTTTTTATAAGGAAAATGGGCTACAGCCTACAACACGACACGGTTCTTTTATTTAGCTGATGAATTAGACACGGTTCTTTTATTTAACAATTGCTAATTCAAATGGGCTACAGCGTACAACACGACACGGTCCATAGACAAGCAAACATGAATTAGCAATTGTTATATATCTTCCAAGAAAATGCCGAGAAAAAACACAAATTTGTCTGGCATGCCTAAAATTCCTTACAACATTTCTCATGTTCTTTCAGTGCAAAATTTCTACGAGTTACTTACACTTTTAAAGTACATATGCAACATCAAAAAATACGAGGGAAAAACTTTTAACAAACGCCCAAAAAAACTATGCTTTAACAACAAAAATCAAGCGAGCTTGTTACAAATTTAAATTGAAAATTTTGAGAAAAAATAAACATGTATCAACCGCCCAAAAAAAACTTACTATTTCTTGCATGTGGTTTCACAACAAAATTCTTACGACTTTGTTTCAATTTGAAAGTACGTATGCAACATCAAAAAATATAAGAAGAAAAAACATTTATCAAACACCAAAAGGCCTTACAACATCTCTCATATGGTTTGACAACAAAAATCATACAAGTTTGTTAGAGCATCTCTAGCAGAGCCCGTAAACAGGTGAACTGAAAAATGTGAGTTCAGTTCACCGAATTCGTGTTTACGGGCCGGAAAACCGTTGTCACAAATTAGAAACCGTAAAAGTGGAAGTGAAAAATGGAATTCGAAATGGCGCGGGTAAATTAGGTGATGATCATAGTTCAAGATGAAATTGATGCTCCCGATTGAGCATCTAAACTTACATAATTCGATAAATTAAAGCTAAAGTACTGGTACACCGGCGAGCACTACATAGATAAGAAAAATGCGGCCTAAAATAGTGGCCTATGCGTGCGGCGGTGCCGGTGGTGGCGCAGCGTGTCGGTGGCAGATGGCGTCGACGCTATCATGGACGAGCTTCACGCGTCGTCGGCGTCAAGCTCGACTATTTCGAGCTTCACGCGGCGGACACGGGCCTCCCGGCGGGCTGCCTCGTATTCACGGACCTGGCGGACGGCGTCCGCCTCCTCCCGGCGGAAGCGAGCGCGAGCCTCCGCCTCGCTGACGGCCTTGGTCTGCGCGAGGACGGCCTCCTCCTCGTCGCTGCCGCGGACATAGTCCCCGGCGGAGATGGTGGGCGACCGCGCGAGGATGAGGTCCTCGTCGTCGCTGCTGTCCGCGACGGGGAGCCGCGGTGCGCGGCTTGACTGGCCGGACGAGGAGCCCTTACCGGCGTTGCCGTACCTGGAGAGCTTCCCTGGGGGCGTGAGCCCCCAGTTCGTCTACCGGCGGGTGCTGCGCTTGCGCGCGCCCTCCGACTGGTTCCATTTTCGGCGCTCCGCGTCGGTGCGGAAGACGGGCGGGCGTGGCGGCGAGTCGCCGTCGCCCAATCCGGCGCGACGGCCTTGGGAGCCTCCACGGTACGCCATCGCGTGGCGGCGGGCTGTGGATCGGTGGCTGGGGCGAGCTGGATTGCTCGCCGGAAATGGTGAGTGGCAGCGGCGGAGGAAGAGGAACGGCGGAGGGGAGTAGGGTTTGCGAACCGAACTCCCCTCCGCGAACCCTTTTAATAGGGGCCATGCGGAGAGTTGTTCGGGCCCCTGAACTTCTTTTACGGGACGGCCCATCTTTTCGGGCTTCGTTCTGCGACACATTCGGTCCGAACCCGTAAATCCGCCGAAAAAGTTCGGTTCCGGCGGATTTACGGGCTCTGTTAGAGATGCTCTTACAAATTTAAAGCACTTGTGCAACATCAAAAATCCAAGAAAAACCAAACTTGCGTCAACAGCCCAAAAAAGCTTACAACGTGTTGCCTGTGCAATCACAATAAAAAAAATTACAAGTTTGTTACAAATTTATAGCTCATATGCAACATCAAAAAAATCCGAGAAAAAAACAAATTTAAATCAACGACCCAAAAATGCTCATTTAAGTAGCAATGGAGACAAACCCCCATATTTACCTTTGCAATGTCACTTTGCATGCACATGAATGCCAATTCCTAGTACACATAGCAAAATATCAAACTGGTACCACTTCGATGCATGCAAATGGCACATGCCCTGCAACCTATGCCACGAGAGCATGCATGCGTATCAGCTAGCAAACAACTTGTTGCCTACCGTGACATGCATGCTCAGCTCCCGGATGGCCAGCGGTTTCAACGCACTCGAAGAAGAAAAACAGCGAGCTGATGTAACACACGCAGAACTAGGCAACCGAAACAGTGCGCCGCTCGGGACAACCGATCGGCTCACTCGATGTGAAGCATTTCCCAAAAATAATGTCCCTTCCAAGGTGTATTTTGGCGAAGACACAACTAATGTCCCTTCCATCTCCCCTAGATTTTTAGGGGATTCGCTACGTTATAGTTTTTTTTTTTGAGAAAACCCTACGTTCTAGGTTACTACTCGTTTTTTAGAGGACTAGTTAAAATGTCTGTGCGTTGCCACGGGTGATGGGCCACTCAAGTCTTTAAAACTACTTTGCTAAACATGTAATTTGAGGCATAGTTTTTTATGATTCCACCTTACTCATAATCTTTTGTGGTACCACTTCGTTCATACCGCAGAAATGCCGTTCATATACATATGATGTGCAAAAGCTCTTGTTATGTTGTTGGGGCGCTTCACCTTAGTCATCAATAAAACTCGTCTCCACAATTGTCTCGATGTGTTGACTAAAAAACATCTAAAATGCCCCCACATCTTTGTGTTGCTACAATACTAAAATACTACAAATAAGTACAAAGATGCAATCAAAATGACATTAAACTTAATTAACACAACCCAAATTGTTAGTTTTGCAACCTTTACAGTTGACTTTGCCTGCAACGACTACTCCCTTGATAGCAGTGCCATTGTTGATCAACGATCAATTCCAAACGCCTGATGGGATAATGTCTTATCCACTTTGAACTCGCAGAAGAACAATATGTTTCCTTCACCCTACTAATACTATGCAAGACCCTGGTAATGATGCATGCATCTTCCAAGAAATATCTAACATTCACCAAAGTTGAAAGGGCATTGAAACAAGCATACTATTGATAGTGTGCAGAAAATGAGCATGGTTAAATAATACACTTCTTACTGTGTGGATCAAATAGACATTATTAATATAAAAATATTTCCAGTGAGAGAATGCAAAAATAACCACTGCAAGGCGAACTAAGATATAAGAATCAACTTTGTAAGCTATAAACTGAAATCACGCCCATAGATGATGAATGCAAGAAATTATAAATGATAAGATGATGCGACGGAGCAAAATATAACAGAAGAATCCTTGTCTTCTACTTTTCTAAATACTTCATGTGATATATTACATGAAATGATTAGGAGGATAGTGAAAACGTATATATCATGAAAATGATCTCTACCGAGTGTAATATGTAGCATTACAGTGACCGAACCCTTAAACATTTCAAATAGGCCAGCTACAGAAGTGCGCCTATTTAAAAACCAGGACCCATCTCTCTCATATACTAATTTACCATGTCTTGCATTGCCGCATAAAAGCATGTAAATGATCCCAAAGTTAAACTAACCGTGTTCATCTGAAAATAATGTATTTTCACTCCGTCATAAAGGAAAACATTTTTTTTATGATTTAAGTACATGCTAAATAATCCACAAGGAACACACGTGAATGCCTTTAGAAATTTAGTAGGTAAATAATCCATCATTGTAGTGTTACTGTTCAAGCATAAAACTTATCGCTTTCTTAAACTAAACTTGCATAGATCATCGTGAAACTACAATTGTAATATGTCAGACTCATAATGAAGGAAAAATAATAATAGTCTAACATTCTAAAACATAGGCACAAAGATAAGCAGTAATGAAAGCCTTATAATCAAATGAATCAGCAAATTATTGCGCTAGTTTTAGTAAAGCCACTCGAAACAAATTAGTTCATCTATTTGTGCTACAAATTTAGGTTGATGCCAATATAAGAGATGCCCAAGTCGATTTCTTTAATCATTTTATTACCTTTCTGCAAAGCAACTTGAGTTTTAGGTGTACCAAACATCCATGAAGTAACTATTGAACTTCATATTATGTATTAGAATAAACCTGACTGTGAGTTAGTGATACAATTTAGCAGGTTAAGAACCATCTGGATGACATATGAGGTTGCGTCCTGCAAATAATTATTTGAATTACAACATGTACTTGGAAAATAAATATATAGTACACACTTGGAGATGCATTTGAAAAAATAAGGAATAAAATAATACACCTGTAGCAGGAAATACTATATTGGCAGTTTGGCACACCCATTGAGAAAATTTTGCAAAGCTTGCTTATCACTGTCATGAGGTTAGTGTAGATAACGTGGACATCAACATGCAAGAATATGAACACAAACCTGAGTCCAATCTTGGCAAGTTTGACAAAGTCACAGATGCACACTTGTTTCTCAGTGCCTCAATTCTTATGCAAAGCCACCAAGATCCATACATCCATTAAGCCCATCATATGGAATCTCTAAGATTTTTGTCAAACAAAATAAATAGTAAAAATGATATTCCAGAACAACTGATGTTCTCTCATATGTATCTCCATCTAAGAACTGGAGAAACTTGGCATGTGCCTTCACATTTGGTTTTTTCTTTCCATGCTAAGTAGCAGGTCCATGGTGTCCATCTTGACTTTTTTTAACACCTAAATCCATCACATATGGTTTTCTTACAATTTTACAAGGCAGCCTTAAAGATCAATCATTTTTAAAAAGGTACCACACTTGGTTATGCCAGCGATGCCGCTCTTATACACCTAATTAATTAAAAGTAGACTTCTGCACATGCACATGCATCACGTGATGGTTTGAATCCTACACTTGCTTGGGGACCAAAATCCTCCATGTGAGGAGGCATTGCGAGTGTGACCAGGTAATCCTGGAGCAGACCATGTCAAGGGAATAGTTCAGGCAGTGCTCGCCAAAGCTAGAACAGGAAAACGACAAGTTTCGTTAGTGTATAGCATATGCAACAGCTCAAGTGAATTGTCATCTAACCAAACATTCAGAAGCAGCATTGTACCCTAAGCTACAACATGACATGTGTGATGTTCATGGGGCAATGCTCAAAGGTCCGCACAACCTGGATGCACATAAGATGACCTTTCCACATGCCGCCCATTGAATTGAAAATTTTCTTTGTAAAAGGTAAAATATAAATAAGTAGATGCAATATTAGCCATGTCATGTAAAATATTGTTTCTCAGCATTGTTCACATAATGCATCCTAATAACTTTACAGATTT
Organism: Lolium multiflorum; assembly: GCA_030979885.1. Taxonomy (NCBI): domain Eukaryota; kingdom Viridiplantae; phylum Streptophyta; class Magnoliopsida; order Poales; family Poaceae; genus Lolium; species Lolium multiflorum. Next base: position 50,069,115 of record CM061752.1, on the reverse strand, counting down.
GACCAAATGGGTAAATAAATTTGAAAACCTGATTGGTTGTTTCATAAAACACAAATATGCAGCCTAAAATACGCAATATACGATGTTGTCAGATAGCAGCAAAACCTCCAACATAACATGATAAACCGGGTCGCTGGGAAACGGGAAAAAGGAGCGGAATAACAAAAGTTGAATGAATCAAAGTAACATCCCAGAATGGATAGCCCCAGACCAGTGTGCCTCCAACCCCACTCTCGAAAACGGATCTGCCAAATCATGCTGGAGACAAGGGGGAGAACACGTGCACCTCAGGTCGGAGCGAGATACCAAGCATCCTTGAGCAAGATGGGATTTGCATGAACTAACCTAAACCGGCATCGCGGGCCAAAGTCAGTCTTCGATCCACCCCTATCCAAACATGCGAAAGAAGACGGGCCAGGTTGCTCTGGATTCATGGACGGTTGTGTAATGTCCCAGGTTTAGAGACGATCGAGGGGTAGATTTTAGAAAGGGATGTGCATTGCATTGCAAATTCTGGGGAAATTTCACGCTTTTAAACAAAACTGCATCGAAGGGGAACAGGTTTCTCTCTCGACATCCTACAGGGTTAGGGTTTCGAGAGTGCGATGAACTTGTTCTTACTTAACTAGATTAGGGTTTTGAGAAGAGAGAAGAGAAGATGCATCACAATCTTAAGTTGCATGATTGAATTCTAAATTAAGTTGTATGATTGAATTCAAACCAAATTTGAATTTGAATTTCAAATTCAAACATCAAGTGGTTATCACATAATTCAAACTTGAGATAATTTAATAAACAATCATAAATAATCAAGATATAAATAGAACAATTATTATATAAAGCTCAATAGAGAAAATTGGAGCTTTATTGATAAACACACAAGATACATTGTCTTTACAATATCCAGAAATAAAATATGAAATATTACAACATATTACAAGAATTGGACAAAAATAGAAAAAGAAAAGAAAAGGAAATTACAAATCAATGATCTATCCTAACACTACAAGCTAAACTTCATTTATTCTTGTACTTGATGATCTTCATGATCATTGGAGCAACAGATTGATCCCTGCACATAATCACAACAAAAGAAGAGTTATGCCAAGTGGCATAGCCACTTGGCAGGTTAGAAAGAAATGGAAATGTGGATAATGTCAAGTCTGCCGAGCTGATCCACTCTCAGCCAAGTTACAAGCCAGATACCAAGAATGTGCACACACACACACAGCTAGGCTGCTCACACAGCAGTGTGCATGCAGCACACCACACACACACAGCTGGTGAGTCACCAACAGGCTGCCAGGCCTTGTTGTCGACCAGAGATGGAGAGGGAGATCATATAAAAGCCTCTCCAACAGTGAACCCTAGATCATTCATCGACAGCAGCCTCACAGGGTAAGTCTCAAGAACAGCAAGAACACAAGCACAGCTAGAACAGTAGAACAGTCACTGCTGTTCCACTAGTTCCAGCCATACACAGAAACAGAACAAGCATCATCAGCTAGCCAGGAGGAGCAGGGCAAGCATAAACAGCATCCAGAAGCAATCCTCTACACAAATCCTAGGAGCTGGAGTGAGGTATACACAAAATAACCTGAGCAAACACAGGTTTTGCTCATATATAAGCATGCTATGCATCACAGGAGCACAGAAGGGTAGGAAACCCAGTTTGTATCATCATCTGGCTGCCAGGCCATTTGGTGCAAGCAAACTGATGTATAGCAAGAAGGAGATTATCCAGGGAACACTGGTTGTGTCCACACAAGAACACAAACAGAGAAATCCAACATGGATTTAATCCCTAACCAGCCACACAGACTCACTTGATCACCTATGGTAGCTAAACCATCAGACAGTTAGACAATATATGTCTAATCTTGTTTGTCAACATCAAAGAACACTGGTAATCCAACAAGGGGTTAGCCAGTAATACATTCACCAACCACAGCAAGCTACAGAGAGGGGGAGCTACCCTTGGACAGCACCAAAAGGCTGTCAGGGCCACCTCATACCCACTAAATCATCCAACAAAGCCATCCATCATCACCCATAGGGTTCAGAAGGAGCTAGGGTTCCCAACAAGTGTTGGCATCCTTCTAGCTCATATCACTTTAATTAAAGAATCATTACTGCAGAAACAGTTCATCTCATTTGTCCATTTAATCATGAAAAGCTACATAGACAAATGACATACACAAGATAACTAAGCACCAGAGCCTTGCATATGATCTAGATGATCACTGCAAGCAGCAGCAGGTGCTGGGGTATGCAAGGGCATGCACCAGCACAGGCTTGAGTGCCACACAGGCCAAGGAAGAGCACCAGCCAGACACAAGCATGGCACAGCAGCCCTTCACCAAGTAACCAATGATCTTATGATCATCAGGGCTTGGCAGAGCATGCTAGAGCCAAGCCTAGCATCACACAGTACTTGTAGGACTTAAACAGCCACAGTAAGCAAGAGATGCTTCACAGATAATCAATTAATAACCTTATGATTGTATCCAGAAGCACATCAAATGCTTGATGAACCACTGGATCATAATACACCAGCCAAACATATAAATTCATCACTGTATAACACAGATAAGCCACAGTGATACTCAATTGAGCATAATCATAAAATTGAGCACAAGAATTAGCCACAGTAGCTCAGGCACTTGCAAATATGCAAGAACTATACACTATAATCAAGCCATAGCAATTGAAATGAACACACTTGAGGATCTGGCAAGATTATCAACAAGAACAAAGGCACAGGAATGGAATTAAGCAAGCAATACTAGCACAGCAAGTGCTTAGGCTAGAAATTCTTGCACAGAGATATGGCAGGGCATCACACAGCAGTAGCACATGCATAGCGCAGCAACATAGCAAAGAAGGAGCAGGTACACATGGCGCTGCAGAAGAGCACAACAGCTCTTGTGCAGGCAAGCACAGCACAGTAGTAGAGCTAGCAGAGGAAGAAGGTCAGGCACAGGAGAGGAGCAGAAGAAAGGAGGCGCACATACCCGGGGTCGAGCAGACGGGCGCAGCCATGGCGGCCACGGCGGCACACGCCGGAGCGCGGCGGCACCAGGCCAAGCCAGGCCATGGCAGCACCACGGACGAGCACGGTGGCGCCACGGCATCTGGAGCGTCGGCGGCGACGAGATCGCCACGGCACTCCACGCCAGGAGACCAGAGGCGAAGGGGGCGAGACGAGCAGGCGGCGCATCACAAATCGCCGCGGTGGATCTGAAGCGCCGTTGAACGGCGGTTCAGATGCGCCATACTCGCCGGCGGCGACGGCCGGAGATGGCCGGAACAATTCCGAGAAGACGGCGGCGACGCGAATCGCCAGAGAGGGGTTAGGGTTAGGGTTCGGACACGCGCGAGAGAGAGAGGGAGAGAGTGAGGTGGTCGGGCCGGACCAGGTGGGTCGGCCGACCTAACCCGTTGGGCCACCCTGACAGGTGGGGCCCAGGGGCAATTGTGACATTTCACAAATTCATAAAATGCTGAAACTTTGAAATTAAATAGAAAATAGATAAAAGCTCTAAAAAAATAATTAAAAATATGAAAATTGATCAGCATAAAATTCTCTATCTAAATAAAATATTAAAGGGAATTTTTGAAGACAATTAAGAATAAGTCTTAATTTGATGATTTAAATAATCACTTAAATCACACATAATATTTTTAATATTAAAAATAAGTCCATAAACATTATTGGACATTCAAAACACCTTGACAACATTTCAAGGTTATATTTTACCCTAAATCGAGTATCCCTAAATTGTTCTTAGTATTAACCTTCCACATAAAATAATAAAACACCGGAAAGGGGGGAAACAACCCTAAAAGCTGAATCATGCATAATTGCTTCTTTAACCATTGCCCTTATCGGACAATGATGCTATTTTTCAGAAACAGAGGACAAGGGTCAGTCCACACCATCCAACTGCAAAACTTTGCAGTGTTCAGGCAAGTTCATCGCTTGCTCATGTCATTTGAGTATTTCTATCAAATTACTTGCAAAGTACTATGTTTATCACTACTGCATAAAAAGCAAAACCACTATTTTCATAACTATGAATATGACTATGTGGTGGGCAATGGAACCATGGATTGTGTTGATATGGTGGAGGTTCCATTGCAAGGGTTTATATCCATCTAGGATTAAACAACAAATGTCGTCCAGTGATTCTTGTGCCGTAAAACTCGTGTTCACCATAAGATCTGGAGTGGGACGGAGTAGCCAATTGTATTTCCACCTCTCGTACATCAACGGATGCGCTTACCGTAGACACTTGACCCAGGTTGGGCAAGCGGTGGGGTGGGGATCCCATTCTAATTCCCCACGGTAAGTGGTCTATGATGGGTTGCAGCTACCGGCGAAGGAGTTTGGTTAACGAGTCCCAAACTGTTGTCGTGGTCGGGGTCCATCCTTAAGTGGTGTAAGAGGACCGACGAGGACCCAGGGTCGGGGTATGCAACAAAGGGTGGGTGTGCGAGGTAGCGGAGGAATATGAACGGCTAGGACCTTATACCGGGCCTCACACCAAAGGAAGTGTGGACGGGAAAGCTGCCCGGTTGGTACCAAGGTTAAGATCTCTTATGGGTAAAGAAACACACCCCTGAAGAGTGTAACGAATCGTGACCAGTCACTCCTTGTTCCGGGATTTGGAACTGCGAACGCTGCAAAGGAACTCCATGAAGTTCTAGTCAACCGGTGAAGGCTGACGGACATAGTTCTTCTGAATAAAAACAACCTTTTGAAGAAATGGTTATCAAAACCTGCATGGTATCAGACTTTCTGGTACCGTAGTTAGTGCATTAAACACCCCTTTCCTAATATGAACTTGTTGAGTACGCTCGTACTCATACCACTCTTAAATCCCCTGCTTAGACTGTCTGAACCATCTGGAGGAGGACAACGACAACCCTGAAGGAGCCGACATCATCGGCTATGAAGAACCAGATCTCTCTGGAGGTATTGAAGGCGTAGACTACCTCATAGTCTACGGAACCGGGGAGGCTTCAGGAGGAGACCAAGCCTAGAAGTATCGAGTAGTAGTAGTAGCCGAGCAGCTCGAACTCTTAATACTTAGCTGCTCGAGAGAATAAATGTTTAGTCTCATGAAACTTCTATATTGTAAATTAAGTTGGGTTCGCCTCGAACCCAGGAGTAACCCTCTCAGGACCCAAGAGGAGCTCCAGGATGATATGTACCTATGGTTTGTAATAATGTATGAATGAGTTATGGACCTGCTATGTTCTGTTGTACTACTCTGAGGGATGTAATATTTGCGGATTGGTACTTCGCGAATGTTATATCAACGACTGGCATACTACAACATGCAGTGGTATGCAGGGTCACCACAGTTGGTATCAGAGCAAAAGCTTTGACCTTAGGTTGGAACCTAGTAAATGGGACGAAAACGTTAGGAGTCAAATAGGATTAGTAAAGAATTCTCTAAAAATATGGTGTATATTCACTTGAGAATAAAACAATCATATGTTTTAGTGCGATAATTCTTTATTATCTCTATTATGATGCATTATTACTAATCTTATATTCTTTCTATTTCTACAGCCAACAATGGCAAGTTCACGCCCGGGACGTAATGTGAAAGTGAAGACGTCAAACTTGAGTGAATACGATGGAGGACTTGCAGACATTCTACGTGCCATGTTACTTGAATTTGGGTGCGATCCCCAAATTCAAGTGATGAAATATTGGTACTATGATGGACCAGTATTGGCAAAGTGTAGAGTAGGGCTACGACTTCCCGAATCTTTGGGAATGAGCGTAGTTATGCCAGCAGGAGAAGCCAGAACCATCAACACAGCCTACCATATAGCTGTTATGAGAGCCATAACCGACATCCGGGAGCATAAGACGAAAGAGCTTATGGGTTCCGAATTCACCCACATTCCTCACATGGAGGAAGAGGATGATCCCATGCTGAACCATTTTAAATACGCCAAACGCAAACCAGTTGAAGCGGCAAAATACATGGACAATAGCCGTAACTTACTATCATTGTTATTTCAGTTGAACCGTCATTTGACGGGAGCAATTGATACAATGCTAGAAGAGTTCACCGAGCCCAAGGAGGAGACAAAAGGAAAGGAACCCATGGAGGGAGTGGTGCATACACCAGTTTACTCAGCTGGTGATTACATTAGCATTGACCATCCAGAGCAGCAAACCACACCTATTACTCCTAGGTATTTTCCTAATAACTCCTATGGAGGTTATGAAGGTGGCGAGGAATCCGGAAACCATCAGCGTTCCGTGACTCCTATAGAAAACTCAACAGGTTGGCGTTGGGGATCAGATACTGGAAACCCTAGTGATTCGGTTAGGAATAATCCTGAGATGAATGATGATGCCACAACCCAGTTTCAGGACGATCAGTATAATAGAGGAGATATTGAGGGGTATCCGATGCTGATTGAGTCTGATACTGAAGGTGGGAATACCTTTGGCGGAGTCACCGGGGAGTACACCCGATGGGTGGACTATGATGCACTGAATGACCAGTTCATGAACACAGATTTTGCCCTCGGAACATCATCCGATTCCGACTACAAGCCTACGGGAAGACCCTATGTTCCAGATTCTGTCAGGAGGACTTCACGTTCGACCGGATGGAAGCCTGGGATGTACCGGGAGTGAAGCACGACTAGAGACCACCATGGGAGGCGAGACTACAATACAGTTGTACCACATGTATTGTAGTATGTAATATTTGTATAAATTTGTACATATACTTTAATAAGTGAGTTTGCATACTCACATCGACTGAGTATTGTAATAAGACCACTTATGTATGTATATACAGGGTATATGTTTTGTATGATTTGCATTTGCTTCTTGATTTCCATTGCGTGACTAGTTCTGTGCACAAAGTTGAGCTCAGAAAACTTGCGCATGGAGTAACTATGAGTACCACTTTGTGTTGCAGAACTAGGGGATATGTCGGGAGCGCCGAGTGAGGAGAGTGAAGAGCAGCGCATCGAGCGCGAGGCCAGACAGAAGGCTGAAGCCGATGAAGCAGCCAGGACCCAGTTTCCACCACCACCACCACCACCCATGACGCAGCAGAACTTTGTCCAGTACATGCAGATGATGGAAGAAAGACAGCGTGTGACGCTGGAACAACAGAATAGATTCTTCCAGGAATTGCTGCAACAGAACAGAGTTGAGAGACATGAGAATCAGGGAGTCACTTTGGCAGACTTCCAGAACACCAAGCCAATATCTTTTGCATACGCGCCCGAGCCGATGGACGCGGAAGACTGGCTTATGGACACTGAGCGAAAGCTCAATACTGTTGGTTGCAACGACCAGGAGAAGGTCCGTTATGCTACACACTTGTTGTGTGGACCTGCCGCATCATGGTGGGACAATATAGTAGCCGTTTATCCGGCTGAGAAGGTATTTACCTGGGAAGAGTTCAAAAGGAAGTTCAGGGAATCCAATGTCCCTGAAAGCATTGTGGAGTTGAAGCGTCGAGAATTTGAGAGTCTTGAGCAGAAAGACAATGCTATTCTGACATATGTCAGGGAATTCTCGAAGTTGTCTCGGTATGCCGTTGAGGAGGTTAATACCGAGGACAAAAAGAAGAAGAGGTTCTTGCGGGGATTAAGTCCCCAGTTTAAAGTGCAGCTCAGAATGATGAGAGCAACAGAGTTCCAGGAATTGGTGGATGCAGCCATCACCCTGGAAGATGACTTCAAGCAACTGCAGGAGGAGAAGAGGAAGAAGGCCAAATATGAGCCTAAGAGGTATATCATCAACAAGCCTAGTACTGGCTTGAGTTTCAAACCAAGGTACAACAACAACAACAACAACAACAACAGGAGGAATCAAGGGTTCCAAGCGGCAAACCAGATCATTTGCCATAGCTGTGGATTTAAAGGACATGTCGCTAAGGATTGCAAGAAACCCAAGATAATATGCTTTGGGTGTCGTCAGGAGGGGCATATGCTGAAAGACTGCCCCAAGAGAAGAAATGACGGAGGAGGTCAGTCAGGAGGAGGAGGAAGCCGAGGAGGAAACACCGGAGGGGGTTGGAAGAACAAGAAACCCTTCGGCAAGCTAAACTGCACCAGCTTGGAGGAGGTGGTTAACTCCGATCAAGCAGTGATAGGTACGCTCCAGATACTCACCCATCCTGGCAAAGTACTTTTTGATACTGGTGCAACTACATCATTCATTTCCCAGCAATTCATCATCAAACATGGGATTAGATGCAATAAGTTAGATAAACCAATAACCATACTTTCTGCGGGGGGTGATACATCTCCAACGTATCGATAATTTCTTATGTTCCATGCCACTTTATTGATGATACCTACATGTTTTATGCACATTATATGTCATATTTATGCATTTTCTGAACTAACCTATTAACAAGATGCCGAAGAGCCAGTTGTTTTCTGCTGTTTTTGGTTTCAGAAATCCTAGTAAGGAAATATTCTCGGAATTGGACGAAATCTTTGCCCAGGGTCCTATTTTTGCACGAAGCTTCCGAAGACCGAAGAGATAACGAAGTGGGGCCACGAGGGGCACCACAGGCGGCGCGGCCCGGCCCCCGGCCGCGCGGCCCCGTCATCTGGCACCTCGTGTGGCCCCCGACCTACCCTTCCGCCTACTTAAAGCCTCCGTCGCGAAACCCAGTACCGAGAGCCACGATACGGAAAACCTTCCAGAGACGCCGCCGCCGCCAATCCCATCTCGGGGGATTCAGGAGATCGCCTCCGGCACCCTGCCGGAGAGGGGATTCATCTCTCGGAGGACTCTACACCGCCATGGTCGCCTCCGGAGTGATGAGTGAGTAGTTCACCCCTGGACCATGGGTCCATAGCAGTAGCTAGATGGTCGTCTTCTCCTTGTTGTGCTTCATTGTTGGATCTTGTGAGCTGCCTAACATGATCAAGATCATCTATATGTAATACTATATGTTGTGTTTGTCGGGATCCGATGGATAGAGAATACTATGATTATGGTGATTATCAATCTATTGTTTATGTGTTGTTTATGATCTTGCATGCTCTCCGTTACTAGTAGAGGCTCTGGCCAAGTTTTTACTCTTAACTCCAAGAGGGAGTATTTATGCTCGATAGTGGGTTCATGCCTTCATTGACACCTGGGACAGTGACAGAAAGTTCTAAGGTTGTGATGTGCTGTTGCCACTAGGGATAAAACATTGATTCTATGTCTAAGGATGTAGTTGTTGATTACATTACGCACCATACTTAATGCAATTGTCTGTTGCTTAGCAACTTAATACTGAATGGGGTTCGGATGATAACCGAAGGTGGACTTTTTAGGCATAGATGCAGTTGGATGGCGGTCTATGTACTTTGTCGTAATGCCCAATTAAATCTCACTATATTTATCATATCATGTATATGCATTGTTATGCCTTTCTCTATTTGTCAATTGCCCGACTGTAATTTGTTCACCCAACATGCTTTTATCTTATGGGAGAGACACCTCTAGTGAACTGTGGACCCCGGTCCTATTCTTTACATAGCATACAATCTACTGCAATTGTGTTTTACTATTTTCTTGCAAACAATCATCTTCCACTCGATACGTTTAATCCTTTGTTACAGCAAGCCGGTGAGATTGACAACCTCACTGCTTCGTTGGGGCAAAGTACTTTGGTTGTGTTGTGCAGGTTCCGCGTTGGCGGAATCCCTGGTGTTGCGCCGCATCACATTTCGCGACCATCAACCTTCAACGTGCTTCTTGGCTCCTACTGGTTCGATTAAACCTTGGTTTCATACTGAGGGAAACTTGCTTCTATACGCATCATACCTTCCACTTGGGGTTCCCAACGGACGTGTGCATCTACGCGTATCAAGCTAAATTTCTGGCGCCGTTGCCGGGGAGATCAAGACACGCTGCAAGGGGAGTCTCCACTTCTCAATCTCTTTACTTTGTTTTTGTCTTGCTTTATTTTATTTACTACTTTGTTTGCTGCACCTAAACAAAACACAAAAAAATTAGTTGCTAGTTTTACTTTATTTACTGTCTTGCTCTCTATATCAAAAACACAAAAAAATTAGTTACTTGTCTTTACTTTGTTTGCCTAGTTTACTTTTTGCTTATTACATCATGTTTCCTTTTAATTTTACCACAAAAGACATACCGGTAGGACGTGGGTCTATAGTTGGGAGAAATAATATAGAAGAATTTTTCAATCATGTTAGTATTACTGAAGATTTTGAAGATAGACACTTGGTAGAACTTGCACCTACCTATGAAATTGCTGCTGCTGCTTTAGTTCGCATGTTGGAAACTAAATTTGTTAATCTCAATCCTATAATCCAACACATGTTTCTTACACTTGGTGATATGGAAGAAGGGGAAAAGAAAGATTTTGTTTTAGAAACCCTTCTTAGAGAATTTGGTGGTCTAGCAAGAGAGGCTAGAAAGGTTTTTGCTAAATTTAATATGCTAGGTTCTCATACCAATTTTATTGGTCTCCTTGAAAAAATGGACATGGATAGAATAAGGTACACTAATAATATTAATGATGGTGGGGAGATCAAAGCACCAATACCATGTAAACTCCTAGCTATGAATGATGCACTAGAAAATAACTATGCTTGGCTTGTTCCTGAAAATTTGTTCGATGAAAGTAGCAAGCCTAAGACTAATGAAAAGGGAGACGCTAAAACTTATATATCAAATATACTATGCTTGGTTGAGAAAACTCCCAACACCCCTGGTAATAATGTTGATGCTTCTACTCTCGATAATACTTGATTTGCACTTTCTGCGCCTAGCTGAAAGGCGTTAAAGAAAAGCGCTTATGGGAGACAACCCATGTTTTTACTACAGCAATTTTTTGTTTTGTTGAGTCTTGGAAGTTGTTTACTACTGTAGCAACCTCTCCTTATCATGTTTTTGTGCCAAGTAAAGTTTCTATGTTAAAGTTGATGTTATATTTGGGATCGCGCAGAAACAGCATTGCTCTGTCACGAATCTAGGCACAGTTCTGTAGAAAATTCGAAAAAACCTGCCAATTTACGAGTGATCCTCAGATATGTACGCAACTTTCATTAGTTTTGAGTTTTTCCATTTGAGCAAGTCTGGTGCCAGCTTTAATCTCGTCTTTACGGACTGTTCTGTTTTTGACAGATTCTGCCTTTTATTTCGCATTGCCTCTTTTGCTATGTTGGATGAATTTCTTTGATCCATTAATGTCCAGTAGCTTTATGCAATGTCCAGAAGTGAAAAGAATGTTTGTGTCACCTCTGAACATGTGAATTTTTGATTATGCACTAACCCTCTAATGAGTTTGCTTCAAGTTTGGTGTGAAGGAAGTTTTCAAGGGTCAAGAGAGGAGTATGATATACTATGATCAAGAGGTGTCGTCGTGGCGAACGAGCAGATGCCATGGGATGGCTTATCTTGGGGCCGAATGGACGCTAGAGGATTTGGGGGAGGGTTTGTGACTAGATGGACGAACTTCCGGATGCTTTCCTCAAGAACCCGGCCAAGACCAGCGGTAGAAGAAGAAAGACACAAGGACGAACTCGCTCTAGATCACCATGTTCATTGGTCTCAAAACAGGTTACAGGTTGTTCTCTCTTCTGTTGATCGCGCGTATGAAAGAGGCTGCCCCCTCTCCTTATATAGGGGAGAGGGTGGCTTACAGAACAAGAAACCCTAATGGGATCTTTGACTAGACAAACTACTTTACAAAGATACTTTATAAAGCTACTTTAATCACAGATGACGCCGGGGTCTTCTTTAAACATGAAGGATGACGTCCTCCGGCTTCTTTGACCGTCATCCTCCTCCTTGTCTTCTAGTCTTCGTTTAAAGCTACTTTGCTTAGCTCATCCTTGTCCTTTAGCTCCTGACGGAATCTTTGACCAGTCAGCCGGCATGTTCTTCCTTCCGGTGCGCCGGTATCTTTCCTTCCTGGTTCCGGTATACCCCTCTTGGGGATACCGGCTTAGCTTCACTTAGCCAAACTCTATTTTCTTATTCCGGCATGAACATTAAACCGGTATCTTGAAGGGTTAGACCATCCGGTATGGCACACCTTTGGCATACCGGGGTCATCCCCCAACAAGAGGAGTGAAAGCTCTAAGCTTGGGGATGCCCCGTGGTTCACCCCTGCATATTTTAAGAAGACTCAAGCGTCTAAGCTTGGGGATGCCCAAGGCATCCCCTTCTTCATCGACAACATCATCGGTTCCTCCCCTGAAACTATATTTTTATTCACACATCTTGTGTTCTTTACTTGGAGCGTCGGTTTGTTTTTGTTTTTGTTTTTGTTTGAATAAAATGGATCCTAGCATTCACTTTGTGGGAGAGAGACACGCTCCGCTGTTGCATATGGACACATGTGTCCTTAGGCTTTACTCATAATGTTCATGGCGAAGTTTCTTCTTCGTTAAATTGTTATATGGTTGGAATTGGAAAATGCTACATGTAGTAATTCTAAAATGTCTTGGATAATGTCAGTTCCAATCTTGCTTTGCTCGCCATTTGCTCGCTTTTCAGATCTGGGGTCTACGGCGTTCTTATTTCCTCTTTTTCTTTGGTTTTTCTCTTACTCGTAGATCTTCACGCGGGGGTCAAGTGTGGGATTTCTGTTTCTTTGCCTCCCATCCAATGTCTGACGAGGAATCTTCCTCCGCATCTTCCTCTTCCTCTTCCGCTAGTCATAGCAAACAATCTTCCGGCGAATCTACATCTTCAGATTCGATGAGGACAGATCCCGGCAACCAGCAGGACTCCGGTAGTCAGCAAGGTTCCGGTAGCCATCAAGATGCCGGTAGCCCTCAAGATGCCGGTAGCCACCTAGAACCCGGTAGCTCTAGCCAAGCATCCGGCAGCCACCTTGAAGCGAGTAGTTCCGGTGAAGCTTCAAGTAGCTCTAGCCAATCTTCCGGCGAGGAGCCTTCCCCAATTACGCGCGGAGCCTGGATGGGCTCCAATGTTACTAAGTATGAGATCGACTGGTTATACCGGTCCCGCAGGATTCCGGAAGGTGTTACTTGCCGGATTCCTGATGATGAAATAGTACCGGATCCTCAAGACGATGAACGTGTTGTCTTTCTTGCTCACTTTGAGCGTGGCTTTGGCCTTCCTCCTTCCTCTTTTTTCCTGGACCTTCTAGATTTCTACAAGCTCCAACCTCACCATCTTCCTGGCAACTCCATCTTTTATCTTTCTTGCTACACCACCTTCATGGAGGCCTACATAGGCATTCGTCCCACTCGTGAGACGTTTGCCCGCTTCTTCGCTCTTCGGATTAATTCCGTTCAGGGCGTAGATATTCCTGCACCCAAACCCCCCGTGCAATGCGGGTCTTGCATCATCAGCTCCCGTCAAGGGAGCCCCTTTTTTAAGTTCTCCGGCCTGGAGTCTTGCCGGTTATGGCAAGGGACGTTTTTCTATGTGAAGAACAACGGCCGCGCAGATCTCATCTGTCTGCCTCCTTTTGATCCGGCGCCGCCCGCAAAGACCAACTGGAGCTACAATCCGAAGGAGGCTCATAACGAGACCAACCGGATTATACGCTTCATGAAACAGAAGATGAAGGACACCGGCATCTGCTCCGATGATATCGTCCGCACTTTTATCTCGCGCCGGGTACTTCCTCTGAAGCGCCGTGCGCACAGGATGAGCGAGATGTATGGCCCTGGCGATCCTACCAAGATCACAGGCCTTCCCCTTAGCAAGAAGGATGTTGTTCTCAAGGCTAGGCAGATTTGCCAAACTGCTATGCCTTTTAACTGGAAATGGGGCCTCCTTCCCTTCAGCACTACTAACCCTCCGACCCAAGAAGTAAGGGACTATGCGATTGGGGTTGTTCTTTGCCGGTAATCTTTTGCTTTTGCTTATTTTCTTTTTCATGTTCCAGGCCAAGGACCGCTTCCCCCTCATCGAAGCCGAGCGGCGAGGAGTTTGCCGGAAGCGCGCCCTCGACTCCTTCGACCCAGATCCCTACATTTTCTGGAAGGATCTGAAGATGGGCAAGACCCCGGCATCTCGCCTGGGCCGGTCTCCGCCAAAGCCAACCGGGTCCTCTGATGACCTGGTTATGCTTGAGGTATTTTCTTTTCCGGTTTCTCTTATCCTTCCGTTATCGTTTTCCTTCGAGCTGCTTCTTAGCCTCATTCAATTCACAGATCCATGAGCACGTGCCGCCCCTGCGCGCCGAGGCCGGCACTGAGTTTGTGGACAAGCTCATGGCCCAGGGCCAGAAGAACAAACGGCCGCCATCTGACGATGGCTCCAGCCAGGCCCCTCCCTCCAAGCGCTTCCGGACTGAGCCCTTGGGGGAGAAGAAAGTGGGCGTGCGCCGCTACGCGCGCAAGCAGATGCCAACCGCTTCCGGGTAAGTTTTTCATTCTCTGCCTCGTCTCTTTTTGCTAAGTTCTTTTTCCGGTTGCTTTTTTCCAACTATCTCTTTTTTCTTTTTCTCAGCCCTGCGCTCAAGCTTGGCCCAAGGCCGTCAGAATCTGAGGGTTCCGCAAGGACCTCAACTCCTCCTCCTCACTCAAGCCCGGCACCACCTGGTGCCGGTAACACCTCTGCCTCCCTCTCGGGGGGCACAACAAGTTCGGGGCGTGCGGCCCCTTCATCATCAGATCACCGCACGGAGGAGGATCTTTCCTTCTTCCCCGAGAACCAAGACACCGGCACCAGCAACATCGGTGCCGGAGAAGAAAATGTTGCCGGGCAGGCGGAGCCTCCAGCTCCTCCTGTCCTTGAGAAAAAGACAACTTCCGCGCCGGAGTCCTCCGCGCCGGAAGGTTCCAACTCGGGTGGTGCGCCTACCGCTCCCCCTTCTCCACGGACCATCCTCATGCCGCCGCCAAGTGCTCCTGGCGCCCAGCCTTCCGGGGCTGCTTTTGTCGCGCCACCGCCCAAGACCTCCAGGCTTACCAAGGGGAAGGCGACGGCTCCCAGCGCCTCTTCTGCCGGCCAGCAGCCCCTGGTGCTACACGTCTCCAAGGCCGCCCAGAATACTGTCACCAAGGCCACCGGTCTTCTTGGCCGCATTACTGATTTCAAGCGCAGAGGCCAGGATCTGGGGCATCTTCTGCCCTATGGAACGCCGCGGACATAACTCCGGCGACCCGCGGCTTGGGCAAGGACAGGTTGCCGGCACCTGATCCCATTGGGAACCGGTCTTCCGAGGAGCACTTCACGCGGCTTCGCTGCGCCGTGAAAGAGCTGGACAGTGCGTGGTACGACGCCACGAACAATCTGATGGTACGCTTTACTAACTTTCCTCAATTGTTACCGGTTTCCTTCTTTTCCGGGTTTGTTCTATCTTTTAGTTTTATGCCGGTTTCTCTCCTGTCTATCTTCCCAGTCCCCGAGTTTTGTGGTGAGAGCGTAGCTTTCAGGACAAAACTTGAACTTTAAAAACTTAGCGCGAAACCGGCACTGCCAGTCCCCGAGCTTCGGGTTAAGAACTCTGTTCTTAGCGCGAAACTTTACTTTTTTGCTTTGAACAGCTCACGGCTGACGCTCGGAAGACCCTCTTTGAGGAGCTCTTATGGGAGCATCGGGAGCTTGTTGAGGCACACGACAAGTGCCAAGGTACACTTTTGTTCTGCCGGCATCTTTCTTACCGGAACCTTTTTTCCTTCTAACACTTGTAATTTCTTCTTGACAGTGCTCCCAGAAGCTTCCATTGATGCTCTCAAAGAGCAGCTCGCCAACGCCCAACGTACGACTTTGTTTTTTCCTTCTGCTAACTTGTCTTTACTTTGAATTTTACCAACACCTTCTTGTTTACACCTTCCTTTCCGGGTTGCAGTGGAGAAGGAGCAGCTGATCAAACAGCATCAGGAGGAGCTGAGCGCCCAGAAGACCAGCTACCAGGAGCTTAAGTCCCAGCTTATCCAGCTGGGTCTTGACCATGCCAAGGTCCTCGAAGCCGCTGAAGCTGACGCAGCGGCCAAGATGAACGAGGCTCTGGAGAACGCTAGCAACGCCACCGTGGTGCTGCAAGCTGAGCTGGAGGAGCTGGCCAAGGCCCGGAAGAGTGCCGAGGAGAAGGCCGCGCGGCTGGAGGAGGAGCACAAGGAATGCAATCAGCTGATCCTTCAAACTGACGCCCTTGCCCATCGTGAGTTCTTTGACTATCGCATATAAGCCATTTTTCCCCCGACCTCATTTTCTTTCCGCTATCTTTTCTTCCGGTCTCTTTGTCTTCCGGATTCTTTTCCTTCCGGATTCTTTTCCTTAGCCCTTTTTCTTCTTTGCACAGGCCTCTTCCCGGACTCCCAGACTTATGCTGTCAAGAAGGTTAACGCGCGCCGCCCTAGCCAGAGCCAAGCGAGTCTTGCCGTGCCATGGACGCCCAACGACCATCTGGTCGCGCTTAATGCGCGGGTGTCTCATATGCGCGCCATTGATCGCAACTTATCTGACATCCCTGATGTAGCTTCCCAGCTCTTCAGGACCCTTTGGCCTGGCGAGGTGGTGCCGGACACTTTCTCTCTGATCAGTGATCGCCTCAAGGGCGCCGGCAGGAGGATCCGCGAATGGCAGTGCTCTGCTGCCCGCGCTGGAGCAGACTCTGTCCTTCGCGTCGCCTGTTCCTGGTACCCGGAGCTCGACCTGGATGCCCTCACCGGAGTGCGCGAAGGCGCGGAAACCGATCTGGACCCGATCCTTACCGCCAAGCGGCAGGATCGCGCGTACCGCATCGCGGAGTACGCCGAAATGCGCACCTTCATTCCTCCCCCTCACGGCGTTCAAGATTATCTTGATGAGGAGGAAGATGAAGCCGAGGAGGAGCCTCTGGATGATGCTGGTGCTGGCGACGCTCCTCCTGAAGCTCCTGCTGCCTGATCCTCTTCCCTAAGATTTACCTGTCATGCCCCTTGGCCCTGTGTGGCTTAAAACAATGTTTGGTTAAATTCTGCCCCGGTATGCCGGGGCTTATGATGTAAAACTTTAAGTCCGCTGATGGTTGTCGTACAACATTTTGTGCCGGTAGGTTATACCGGTAGCTAATTATCTTAAATTTGCCTTAGCGTTTTTGCGTTTGGTTCTGCTTTTATCCTGCACTTGCAAAGATTTCCAAATTGTTTCCGCATCCAATTCGATGCACACTTGGTTCTTTTGCCTTGACTCTGCCTGCCTTCTCTGGGCGTTCTTTGGCATATGAGCACAAGGTTCTTTCACCAAATAAGCATTTTCTTGAACTTAGAAATAACTCGAAATTTTGCAAAAAACCGGTATGACCGGGGTTAGTTAAATTTTTCCGGATTGTTCTTTTCCGGTTTCCCTCTCCACAGTTCATGTGCTTATTCCCTACCGGTTTATCTTGCTTGCCATGAAGCCAAGTTATGGACAACAGCAGAGTCAAAGACTCCGGTAGGGTTTAGCACATTACTAAACCGGAAAGAAAAAACGTTCAATAAGCAACCGGTAAACAGAAAAAATAGACATGTTTCATGCAATTTAATAAGGCAAGTCCCCGAGATTTATTCGAGGTTCCGACATCTTTTTATTCATAGCATATAAGGTACAAAAAGGAACTTCTTACACCACAACTTCAAGAGTAGAAAGGACGCAACAAGGCTACGTTCCATGGGCGTTTGGTCTCGTCTCCGGATCTGTCCGCCTTTCCCTTCTTCCATTCCTGCGCATCGATTAAGTAATATGCATCATTGTGGAGAGCCTTGCTCACAATGAAAGGTCCTTCCCATGGAGGGGACAGCTTGTGTCTGCCTTCAGTGCGCTGCACCAGGCGTAAAACCAGGTCTCCTTCTCGGAATACCCTCGGGTTTACCTTCCGGCTATGATAGCGTCGGAGGTTCTGCTGGTAAATGGTTGTTCTTGCCAAAGCTAGCTCTCTTGCTTCTTCTAGCAAGTCTACATCATTTTCTCTGGCCTCTTTTACCTCTTCTTCGGTATAGAGCTGCACCCTTGGTGAGTCATGGAGAATGTCGGTTGGTATGACCGCTTCTGCTCCATAAACCATGAAGAATGGTGTGTATCCGGTAGACCGGTTCGGAGTTGTTCTTAGACTCCAGAGCACCGACGGTAGCTCATCGATCCAACATCCCGGCGACTTTTCCATCGCATCCATGAGTCTTGGTTTGATACCGGAAAGTACCAAAGCATTCGTTCTTTCAACTTGACCATTGCCTTGCGGGTGTGCCACTGAGCACAAATCCAGCCGGATATTTTTGCTTTCACAGAACCGCTTGAATTCTCCTTGGGCAAAGTTTGTGCCGTTGTCAGTTATGATACTGTGTGGGTATCCATATCGTAGGATTACATCTTTCAAGAATTTTACTGCCGTGTGGCCATCACATTTTGCGATAGGCTTCACTTCTAGCCACTTGGTGAACTTATCCACCATTACCAAGATGTGGGTCATGTTTCCCCTTGCGGTTTTGAACGGTCCAACCATGTCCAGGCACCAGACAGCGAAAGGCCAAGTTAACGGTATGGTTTTTAAGCCGGATGCTGGGGTATGGTTTTGCTTAGCATACCTCTGGCAGCCATTGCATTTCCTTACCAAATCCTCAGCATTGTCCAAGGCTGTGGGCCAGTAGAACCCATGCCGGAACACCTTTGCTACCAATGCCCTTGAAGAAGCGTGGTGCCCGCATTCTCCTCGATGAATTTCCTCAAGCATTTCTCTTCCTTCTTCCGGCTCCACACATCTTTGGAGGACACCGGTAACACTTCTCTTGTATACCTCGCCATTGATGATGGTGTAAGCTTTGGATCTTCTCTGTATCCTTCTTGATTCATTTTCGTCAACCGGCAAGGTGCCGTTGATCAGGAATTCCTTAATAGGTTCGACCCAAGATGGCGCCTCTCTAACCACAAACACCGGCATGTCTATGTCCATGCTGTCTACAAGCATTGCCTCTTCCGGCATGGGCGTCGCAGTCCCCGAGTTTACCGGTACAGTCCCCGAGTTTGCCGGAACAGTCCCCGGGTTTCCTTCGTCGATCTCCATTGGCACCACATGTGATTCCGGTACAAAAATTGATTCCGACTCCGGACTTGGCTTGATTGATGGAACTCTCAAGTGCGCCAGAGCTATTCCGGGAGGAATTTCTTGCCTGGACGAACCTAGCTTGGATAAGGTATCCGCGGCCTCGTTTTCTGCGCGCGGCACATGGTGAAACTCACACCCTTCAAAGAATCCGGCAATCTTTTGCACATGGAACCGGTATGAGGCCATGTTGGCATCTTTTGCGTCCCAATCTCCGGAACATTGTTGCACCACAAGATCTGAATCACCATAGCAAATGATCCTGAGTGCCCCAATTTCTTTTGCAACCTTGAGCCCATGTATCAGAGCTTCGTACTCAGCGACATTGTTTGATGCCCTGAAGTGCACTTGTAAAACATACCGGAGGTGGTCTCCTTTCGGTGAGGTGAGTACTACACCGGCACCTAGGCCCTCCTTGAGTTTGGATCCGTCAAAATGCATCTTCCAGTACTCTATCTTGTGCTCTGGCGGTTTGTATTGTATTTCCGCCCAATCGACCAAGAAATCAGCTAAAGCTTGCGATTTTATGGCATCTCTTCTTTCATACACCGGTACATACGGTGATAGCTGAATTGCCCATTTTGCAATCCGGCCGCTGGCGTCCTTGTTACCCATGATATCGGAGATGGGTGCCTCGCTCACCACCTTCATGGGGTGCTCCTCAAAGTAATGCTTGAGCTTCGTGGCGGCCATAAACACGCCATAGGTCATTTTTTGGAAGTGTGGGTAGTTTTGTTTTGATGAGGAGAGCACCTCGCTCAGGTAGTATACCGGCCTCTGGACGGTTTTTCCTTCCTCTTCTCTTTCCACCACAACCACAACACTAACCACCCGGTTCGTTGCCGCTATATAAAGCAACATAGGTTCTCTTTCCAAGGGCGAGGCCAAAATTGGGGCCGTTACGAGCATGTTTTTCAATTCTTTAAATGCTGCGTCTGCCTGCGTGGTCCAGACGAAAGTATCCGATTTTCTCATCAAAGCATATAGCGGCAAGGCCTTTTCTCCTAGCCTGCTTATGAACCGGCTTAGCGATGCCAAGCTTCCGGTAAACTTTTGCACATCTTTCAGTTCTCGAGGGATAGTCATTCTTTCTATTGCCCTGATTTTTACCGGGTTAACCTCAATGCCCCGGCTTGACACAAGGAAACCAAGCAGCTTGCCGGCAGGGACACCAAAGGTGCACTTTGCCGGATTGAGTTTCATCCGGAACCGCCTTAGGTTATCAAACGTTTGCCGGATATCATCGATTAAGGTATCTTTTACTTTAGTTTTTATCACGATATCATCCACATACACTTGCACATTTTTTCCGATTTGATCAAACAAGCATTTTTGCATACAGCGCTGGTACGTTGCACCAGCGTTGCGCAAACCAAAAGGCATAGTGACATAACAATAAGCCCCGTGCGGGGTAATGAACGCAGTTTTTATTTGATCTTCTTTTTTCAGAGGGATTTGATGGAAGCCGGAATAAGCATCCAGGAAAGACAACAGCTCACACCCAGCAGTAGAATCAATCACTTGATCGATTCGGGGCAAAGGGAAAGGGTCTCTTGGGCAAGCTTTGTTGAGGTTGGTGTAGTCGATGCACATGCGCCATATTTTTGCAAGTTTTGCCTCCAAGTTCTCATCTTTTTTCTTTTCGACCAGCACCGGATTGGCCAGCCACTCTGTGTGCGTGACCTCCACAATGAAACCGGCTACCAGTAGCTTTGTTACTTCTTCTCCAATGATTTTTCTCCTATCTTCAGCGAACCGGCGCAAAGGTTGCCGCACCGGCTTAGCATCCTTCCGGACGTTTAGAGAGTGCTCAGCCAGCTCCCTCGGAACACCCACCAAATCATCAGTAGACCAGGCGAAGATATTCCGATTCTCACGGAGGAAGCTAACGAGCGCGCTTTCCTATGCTTGACTGAGGCCGGCACCGATACGAACGGTGCGCTCTGGGTAAGCCGGATCCAGCACAATGTCCTTTGTCTCGTTTGTCGGCTTGAATGTCGGTGAGTCCAAGCTTCCACTCATTGCCGCTAGGCTCAACTTTGAGGACTGAGCCAGCGCAACAGCAGTTTGCATTCTCTTTTTCTCCTCCGCGATCACCAGCGATTCCGCTAGGTTTGATCCGGCGGAAGCAGTTTCCATTGAGACTTTGTAGTTTCCCACCACAGTTAGTGGTCCACGAGGTGCCGGCATCTTCATCTTGAGATAGGCCGTATGGGTTGATGCCATGAACGCTGCCAAAGCCGGTCTCCCCAACAAGGCATGGTAGGGACTATCTAAGTCCACCACCTCAAACTCAAGGTTCTCAACACGACAATTGTCACGTCCTCCAAACGACACGTCCACCCGAACTTTTCCTATCGGGGCGCAAGACAAACCGGGAACAATCCCATGGAAAGTTGTGTGAGTCGGCTGCAACATATTTTCTGTTATGCCCAGCGTACGCATGGTGTGCTTGTACATGATGTTTATGCTGCTACCATTGTCTATCAGCACCTTGCTGAATTTTACTCGAGTTTCCGGCCCCTTCATAATTGGGTCCACAACTAGAGCATATCCACCCGGATTCGGCATGACTTTGGGGTGATCCTTGAACGACCAGGTGATTTCCTGATCTGACCACAGCATGTATTTTGGGACTGCCGGCATCACGGCGTTCACTTCCATGGAACGGCGATGCACGCTTTGCCTATCCATTGGCTCAGTGACAAAAACAACCATGCACAAGTGTGGGTCTTCGTAAACATTCCGGCCTAAAGGTGCCGGCGGAGGTGGTTGGTCATTGTTTTGCTCCACCCGGTTAACCTGCTGGTACTGCTGCCTGTTTGAGGCTGAACCGGTAGAGCATTTGCTCCGGTGGTGGAGGTGGTAACTGCTGCTGTTGCTGCATGGGGCCCCCTGGCGCCTGCGCATCTTTTACCGCTCCCCTCTGCATCAAGAATTTGGTCCAAGAACAATCCTTTGTCAAGTGGTTCGACGGGTGATCCGGGTTTGGCGTGTGCCACCGGCAAGGTTGGTCCATGGCGGCTTCCATGGTGTACTTCACGGGTTCCTGCCAGTTCTTTTTCTGGCCCCAGGGTTTCTTTTCTACCCACTGCTTCTTAGGACCCGCCCACGGCTGCGATCCGGTTTTCTGTCTCTGACTGCCGCTGGCGTCAAAATTTTCCTGCACGGCAGCAACTTGCTGCGATGCATATCTTCGATCCGGGAAATCTTCCCTTCTTTTGTTGTTCCGGTTATCCCGGTATTGCTGCTGATGCGGATTCGACTGCTCCGGCTCAGCTTGCACTGCCGGCTGCATTGGGTCTCCCAATGCATAGCTATCTGCCACACGTATCATTTCCGCCAAGGTGGTGGGCATGCTTCTCTGCAACCTTTGCCACAAAGGCGATCCTCTCCGGCATCCTTGACTGAACCAAGCAATGGCTTGTGCCTCAATCACTCCTTCACATGTATTTCTCATTGAGTTCCACCGGGTGAGATAATCCCGGTCTGGTTCTCCTGCACGCTGTTGGCACAGCGCAAGCTGTTGGGGCCGGTTTGGCCTTTTGTAGGTGCTGCTGAAGTTGTTCACAAATGCTTCCTCAAAATCCAACCATCCGTTAATACTTCCTGCCGGCAAGTTGTTAAGCCAAATCCTCGCAGGACCCACGAGGTAGGACGGTATGATTCTTACCGCCCAACGCCGGTTTACTCCACCACCAGCCACATAAACAGCTGTGACATAATCTGCCAGCCAGTCTTCCGGCTTGGTCGTACCATCATACGTTCTTGTGTCTCGGGGCAACTGGAAGTTGCGTACCGGTGGTTCTTCTCTCATGATCCGTGGGCCAAAACACCTTGGGCCGGGAGGTCCTTCACATTCAACTATTGCAGATAGATGTACTCTGTCCAGCCTGTGCCTCGCATCCCGGTCTGGCAAACATCTTTCCCCCAGGCGTTCTCCCAAAGGATTCCGGTGGACTCTTGTTCGTTCCACCTCAGAATCTGATTCATCGTACTCTTCCGGTTCCGCGGCTCTTGCCTGCCGGTACCCTGGTGGTGGCATTTCTTCATCCATACGCCACTCTTGCGGCTCGATAATTTTGCCCGGTTTCATATCTACCGGCATGATTGTTTCCGGC
Organism: Lolium multiflorum; assembly: GCA_030979885.1. Lineage (NCBI taxonomy): Eukaryota > Viridiplantae > Streptophyta > Magnoliopsida > Poales > Poaceae > Lolium > Lolium multiflorum. The sequence goes on along the minus strand of CM061752.1, from coordinate 50,045,978 downwards.
ATAGCCTCCTTTGGCGTAGCCTCGATCTGCCCCTTGGCTTTTTCTACCGGCATCTTGTTGCCCGGCTTTTTGTTTTCCGGCAAGAACTGGATCATACACAGTCATCTGCCGTGCGTTCTTTTCCTTTCTTTTGTCCGGGTGAGGGGACGATGCCTGCCCCTGGGACTTGCTTCCGGCATTCTTTGTTGAACGCGCGGATTTTGAGGCCACTGCCTCGTTCAGCTTAGCCAGCTGCTCAGCATTTTGCAGCTCAATCACTTTCAACAGCTCTTGTACACGTTCTTGCTGCTTTGCCAACTCGTCACCGGAAAGAGATTCACATAATGCTACTGCAGCTTTAGCGGCTTTTATAGTTTTATCCGGACTACTGTACTTAGGCTTTTCTATGATGCTCACAGATACAGATGCACTCTTGCCGGCAAGAACTTCTTTGCGCAAATCCTGATCTAGATTGCGAGCCTTAAGCCGGTTTTCCGGCATCCTAGCAGCATGAGCACTAACTGAAGCAAAGCCATGGGCAGCATTGTACTCACGTAGGGTTAGGTTCAGCTCGCGCTGTGCCCGGATGATGTCGGCGCCGCCGGTAAGCAGGGCCTTGCGCGTGGCCTCCAGCTCCTCCTGAGCCTTTGCCGGGTCGATGTTCTGCGCGATGGGCGTGGCCAGCGTGTTCATCGCCGCTTGGAGAGGTGTTGCCGGTGGTGCTGACGAAGCTCCCGCGACGCCAGCGTCACGCTCTAGCGGCGGTTTTGCCGCGCGGGTCGATGCCGCACGTTCAGCTCCTTCCTCCACAGCTCCCTTGCCGGTGTTGACCGCACCAGCCATCATGACCTCCACGCTGCCGGCGGCGCGGCCAGCACACAGCCATCTTGGCGGATCCGGCGCCACCAGCACCGGCGAGAGGCGCTGGCGCACAGGGACGGTGCCGAGGTAGACGCGGATGCTGCCGAACTCGATGGTGCGGCCGTTCTGCGGGAACTTGCCGCCGTTGGCGAAGCAGCCCGCATTATCGTTGATGAAGTCCATGTTGTAGATGCGTTCCACGAGCGCGGACACCGTGCGCTCGCCGTTGATGTCGAGGATGCCCGCCCGAATATGAACTCCAGCAAGCGCCACTTCATGCCCCACGGTGGGCGCCAACTGTCGTCGTGGCGAACGAGCAGATGCCATGGGATGGCTTATCTTGGGGCCGAATGGACGCTAGAGGATTCGGGGGAGGGTTTGTGACTAGATGGACGAACTTCCGGATGCTTTCCTCAAGAACCCGGCCAAGACCAGAGGTAGAAGAAGAAAGACACAAGGACGAACTCGCTCTAGATCACCATGTTCATTGATCTCAAAACAGGTTACAGGTTGTTCTCTCTTCTGTTGATCGCGCGTATGAAAGAGGCTGCCCCCTCTCCTTATATAGGGGAGAGGGTGGCTTACAGAACAAGAAACCCTAATGGGATATTTGACTAGACAAACTACTTTACAAAGATACTTTATAAAGCTACTTTAATCACAGATGACGTCTTCTTTAAACATGAAGGATGACGTCCTCCGGCTTCTTTGACCGTCATCCTCCTCCTTGTCTTCTAGTCTTCGTTTAAAGCTACTTTGCTTAGCTCATCCTTGTCCTTTAGCTCCTGACGGAATCTTTGACCAGTCAGCCGGCATGTTCTTCCTTCCGGTGCGCCGGTATCTTTCCTTCCTGGTTCCGGTATACCCCTCTTGGGGATACCGGCTTAGCTTCACTTAGCCAAACTCTATTTTCTTATTCCGGCATGAACATTAAACCGGTATCTTGAAGGGTTAGACCATCCGGTATGGCACACCTTTGGCATACCGGGGGTCATCCCCCCAACAAGAGGAGTGAAAGCTCTAAGCTTGGGGATGCCCCCGTGGTTCACCCCTGCATATTTTAAGAAGACTCAAGCGTCTAAGCTTGGGGATGCCCAAGGCATCCCCTTCTTCATCGACAACATCATCAGGTTCCTCCCCTGAAACTATATTTTTATTCAGTCACATCTTGTGTTCTTTACTTGGAGCGTCGGTTTGTTTTTGTTTTTGTTTTTGTTTGAATAAAATGGATCCTAGCATTCACTTTGTGGGAGAGAGACACGCTCCGCTGTTGCATATGGACACATGTGTCCTTAGGCTTTACTCATAATGTTCATGGCGAAGTTTCTTCTTCGTTAAATTGTTATATGGTTGGAATTGGAAAATGCTACATGTAGTAATTCTAAAATGTCTTGGATAATGTGATACTTGGCAATTGTTGTGCTCATGTTTAAGCTCTTGCATCATATGCTTTGCACCCATTAATGAAGAAATACATAGAGCCTGCTAAAATTTGATTTGCATATTTGGTCTCTCTAAGGTCTAGATAATATCTAGTATTGAGTTTTGAACAACAAGGAAGACGGTGTAGAGTTTTATAATGTTTACAATATGTCTTCTATGTGAGTTTTGCTGCACCTGTTCATCCTTGAGTTTGCTTCAAATAACCTTGCTAGCCTAAACCTTGTATCGAGAGGGAATACTTCTCATGCATCCAAAATCCTTGAGCCAACTACTATGCCATTTGTGTCCACCATACCTACCTACTACATGGTATTTCTCCGCCATTCCAAAGTAAATTGCTTGAGTGCTACCTTTAAAATTCCATCATTCACCTTTGCAATATATAGCTCATGGGACAAAATAGCCTTAAAAACTATCGTAGTATTGAATATGTACTTATGCACTTTATGTTTTATTAAGTTGCTTGTTGTGCGATAACCATGCTTCTGGGGAACGCCATCAACTATTGTTGAATATCATGTGAGTTGCTATGCATGTCCGTCTTGTCTGAAGGATCTATCATTTTAGTGGTTGGAGCATGCAAAATTGTTAGAGAAGAACATTGGGCCGCTAACTAAAGCCATGAATCATGGTTGAAGTTTCAGTTTTGGACATATATCCTCAATCTCATATGAGAATAATAATCATTGCTACATGCTTATGCATTTAAGAGGAGTCCATTATCTGTTGTCCATGTTGTCCCGGTATGGATGTCTAAGTTGAGAATAATCAAAAGCGAGAAATCCAAAATGCGAGCTTTCTCCTTAGACCTTTGTACAGGGCATGGAGGTACCCCTTTGTGACACTTGGTTGAAACATGGCATGCAAAGATCCGGTAGTCCAAGCTAAGTAGGACGAGGTGCGGACACTATTAGTATACTATGCATGAGGCTTGCAACTTGTAAGATATAAATTACATAACTCATATGCTTTATTACTACCGTTGACAAAATTGTTTCATGTTTTCAAAATAAAAGCTCTAGCACAAATACAGCAATCGATGCTTTCCTCTTTGAAGGACCATTCTTTTACTTTTATTGTTGAGTCAGTTTACCTATCTCCTTCCACCTTAAGAAGCAAACACTTGTGTGAACTGTGCATTGATTCCTACATACTTGCATATTGCACTTGTTATACTACTTTATGTTGACAATATCCATGAGATATACATGTTATAAGTTGAAAGCAACCGCTGAAACTTAATCTTCCTTTGTGTTGCTTCAACACCTTTACTTTGATTTATTGCTTTATGAGTTAACTCTTATGCAAGACTTATTGATGCTTGTCTTGAAGTACTATTCATGAAAAGTCTTTGCTATATGATTCACTTGTTTACTCATGTCATTACTTTTGTTTTGATCGCTGCATTCATTACATATGTTTACAAATAGTATGATCAAGATTATGATGGCATGTCACTTCAGAAATTATCTTTGTTATCGTTTTACCTGCTCGGGACGAGCAGAACTAAGCTTGGGGATGCTGATACGTCTCCAACGTATCGATAATTTCTTATGTTCCATGCCACTTTATTGATGATACCTACATGTTTTATGCACATTATATGTCATATTTATGCATTTTCTGAACTAACCTATTAACAAGATGCCGAAGAGCCAGTTGCTGTTTTTGGTTTCAGAAATCCTAGTAAGGAAATATTCTCGGAATTGGACGAAATCTTCGCCCGGGTCCTATTTTTGCACGAAGCTTCCAGAAGACCGAAGAGATAACGAAGTGGGGCCACGAGGGCAGACCACGTGGCGGCGCGGCCTGGCCCCCGGCCGCGGCCCCATCCTGGCACCTCGTGTGGCCCCCGACCTACCCTTCCGCCTACTTAAAGCCTCCGTCGCGAAACCCCGACCGAGAGCCACGATACGGAAAACCTTCCAGAGACGCCGCCGCCGCGAATCCCATCTCGGGGGATTCAGGAGATCGCCTCCGTGTCAACACCCGGGTTTTTAAGTCCGGATGCCCTATTATATCATACATCGCAATCCCAGGAAGATTGTTTTTGCGAGACATAATAGTAAGTCGTTCAGAGTCATCATTTATTACAACACATACGGTCTTACAACAAGGGATCACATGATCCAATATTACACAAATAGATTGTTCAACATCACACATAAGTAGCGGAAGCGTAGTAGTAGTGGACTCTATATTCCACAGGCAACGCTTGACGTTAGAAGACGATCCTAGTTATCGTAGACGTCCTGCTGTCCGTCATCCTGATACTGTTGCTCCTCTTCATAGTCTGGCATTTGAATAGCCAGGGCAAAGCCATGAGTACTTTTAAAGTACTCGCAAACTAATACTATGGTAAAGCATAATAAGTATAGTAAAGGGGTACTAAGCTCTAAGTTTATTTGCATAAAGCCAAGTTTTCTTTTGATAAACATTTAATAAAATCCTCATTGTTTGATAGACTAACTCAAGTGGGAACATTAGTGTCATTCCCACACTTCATTTGGGATTCAAATCAATTCAGCTATCACCATCACCATTTCAACATAAATTCTGATAACGGAAGTAGTATGGCCTTTCCAACCGTCCGTAACCGTGGACACGGCTATTCGAATAGGTTTAACACTCTGCAGAGGTTGTACTCTTGTGCCACAACTATTGATTTCATCCGTCGAGGATAACCCCGAATCATCGTAACTCAGTACGCGGATCATCAATCATAACCTTTCACTTATATGTCCTAGTATAGGCACCTCTCCCCATGAGCTTGGCCTCCCGGTGAGAACCAACTGTTAACCCGGGAACTGCACAGGGCTTGGGTCGTACATTCACCTCATATTCACATCATTTCTCACATACGGAGGCAGCCTCGGCGTAACCCCTATGATGCTTGTTTAGAGGGAACCCATACTAAAATACACAAGTTTCTAGTTAAGCCCTACCCATAATCAGGTATTGTGGGGGTACTTGTATAATTGGAAAGGTATCGCATTCAAAACCATATCAGGTTTATATCAAAAATCACTATCTTCTCTTGGTCAAATATCACCTTAAAGTCATTCCATGGAATGAACCATTATTCCAAGGTTTCAAAATTCATATCAAAATCACTTGTTCCCATCTAGAGTAGTCAATTTTAAATTGATTAGCAATAGCAACTATATGAGGGGTGCTATCTAGCTTTGAGTGGTGTTCATCTAATCCAAGTATTGTTCTATTCTATACAAAGTGAATCATAAATCAAAAAGTACTTTGAAATAAATAAGCCAAAGTAAAATTAAGTAAAAACATGGGATAGGTAATACATAAAAGTAAAGTGTGATGATGCCTTTGCTCTTGTAGAGCTAAGCATTTGTATTTAGCAAGGGTTAGCTTGCCTTGAGCTGAGTAGTGATCAAAGTTCTCTTCCTCTTCTTGGGAGTAGGCCTCCTCCTCTTGATACTCCTCGTTACTAGCGTCTATATACGAATACGAGGTATAAATACTAAACCAAACTTACATGCTAAACTAGAAACACTCAAAGGGTTCACACTCTAGTCCTATTATCAATCAAACATGGCATGGTGAGTTATTTGAGGAATTCTTATTTAGGAGAAAATAATTTCCTCTTATTATTCCTATTTCTTAAGTTTTGATATGTAGATCCTTAGAGAAATTCATTTCTTCTCTTTACTTCATAATAAGATTTAATCTCTTCATATAATAATCAGGTATGAAATATAGGTTGACCCAAGTCAACATTTCATATCTATTATATGTGAGTATAATTTAATTAAAGTGCTACACTACACATATTATCATACTACTATTTTAAATGCATTAAAATCTCTAAGTAATAATTATCAGGGGTTCATTAGCCTAGGTCATTCCCCCTGGTTATATTACTTAGGATCAAGATTTAAATGAGAGAGTAGCTCTCATACTATTTATTAAATTTGAATTCCAAGTTGTATTGTTCTAGAATTGACTACATAGCTATCTTATTTGATCTAGTCCATGATCATACAAATAACATGGCTATATTACTGCATAATCAATTAGAGGACATCATTTGTGATTTATTAGAATTGGAAACAACTTAAAAGCATTTATAGATTATTTTTAATAATTATTTAAAGTTAGAAAAGGCCCTGCCTTGTTATTTTTGTCATTTAACTTCTAATACGAATTTGGATATGAGGCCAGTGCCATTATTTAGATAATTTCATGGGCTTTCTAAATATATAAAATTGGTTAAATTTGGTGTAGTAGATTTCGAGATATTCAATTTTGAAGTTAGCATCAGTATTTGAATTTGAACTAATTGGATTAATTCTATTTGAATTTTTGGGCCTGGCGGGAAAAGCAAATGGGCCGAAACGATTTAACTAACACAGCGCGGCCCAGCAAGCCACGGGTGCGGGTGGGCTGTGCTGACAAGGTGGGGGCCACCCGTCGGCTGACTTAATACACGCGAACGGTACGTTTAAATCTGGCCGTAGGATCTGGGGGGTGATCGACGGCTGGTGAGTGTCGTCGTCCCCGGCGGGATTCCGGCGAGCTCACAGCGCCAGTAGGGGGTCGGAGGGCATACCAGGCCGGTGCAGGACTCTGGCAGGGTGCTCGGAGAAGTGGTCGTCGACGAGGAACAGCCTGGTGCAGTGGCGGCGCTCGGGGAGGCTCCAATCGAAGCAGAGCTTCCGCGGGCTCCGGCGGACTCGAGCTCGCAATTCGAGCGTCTCCGGCGACGATTGGTGAAATTGGTTGAGGAGTATTGCTCAGTGAGGAGAGGGGAGTAAGTTGGGTGATGAAAGGAGGAGCCGATCGTCGCTATTTATAGCGGCCGATGGTGGCCGTGAGGTGCTGTGGAGGAGCGGCCATGGCGCGGCGCTTCTGGCGCTTCAAGGGGCAAGTGAAGGACGGCTAGAGATAGGCGGTGTCCTGGCGATGCTCAACTTGTATTGGCGCAGAGAAAAGGGCGACGGGAGAGCTCGAGCGTTTGCAAAGTCTGTCACGGGGCGTGCGGCATCATTTGGTCGAGGACGACGGCGACGGTGCAGGGGCAGGCCTGGGCTTGTGTCTAGCTTGTAGAGGGCTTGGAGTAGATGCTCGATGCGGCGGTAGGGATGCAGGGCGAGGACGGCCGCGATCGAGTGCGTGGCGTCCTGGCGCACTCCAGAGCGCGGTGACCGCGTGGGCTGGCACGTTCTGGCACGGTTTGGGCACGGCTTGTCTGGCCAATGCCAAGCCTTGGCGTTGCTGGGGCGTGTACCGTTGGTGTCCTTGTGCTGTGTAGATGCTCCAGGACAAGGGCAAGAGTTGAAACGAGGGCTGGAGGTGGAGATGCCAAAGGTGGCCGGCTTGGTATAGTTTTGCATATTTTAGGGTTTCTCCTCGACTTTAATCAACCATGCAGGTACTGGGCTAGAGGCAGGGGGTGTAGGGGAAGCTGATGATCACATTTCAAAAGAGGTTTAGGCTCAAATCTGCTGGACAATAGCATGTAACTCCAATTGGAAATGATGCCTGCAACCTGTTCGACATAATGGCCGCAAGAGAATTTTCTTTGAATTTTGCAGTTCTTTTTGGTGAATCTCTTTTATATAATTAGAGTGAAGTATTGGTGGTGGTGGTACTCATTTTGGAAAAGAATTGCAGAGTTTCAAATTTGAGGTGATCTTGTTTTTCTTCTCTGATCCCCTTTTGGCAATTTAATTCTGGTCAACCTAGTCAACTCTAGCCATGGTGGTCAACATGAAAAGTATTCACCTTGACATGGTCTTGGATGACATGGCTTTGGTTGACAAACTTTAGTTTAGGATTTGAGAAATACAGGGGTGTGAAGTGGTGAAGAAAATATTTTTGGCTCAAGTGACCATTATCATATGTAAGATGAATTCTTGATTTCTCTTGATTTGATTCATGATCCAATGATGCAATTGTGTTAGTTTATCATATTGAAGCATTTTAGAAGCAAGGGAGCAAGCAATTATGGCCTTGGTGAAGGATTTGCATTTTGGCATATGGTGTATGTGAGTGAATATGGGTTTTTCCCATTTTCTTTATTTCTCCTTATTTTAGGGTTTTGTGATCTTGATTAGGGTTCATATAGCAATAGATTAACATGCTAACACTCATCATGTCAATTGCACAAAAGAAATATTACTCAAATGCATGAATCTATATGTGGCACTATATGCATAAAAAAGTTTTTGTTTATTGTAAATTTTGAGTAATTGAAACTCTCACTTGCTTTATTATTGTTGAAAACTTGGGATGTTACAAACCCTTCCCCCTTACAAAAGATCTCGTCCCGAGATCTGGAAGAAAACTAGGTACTAAAGAGATTGGGGTATTCAGTCTTCATAAAGTCTTCTCTTTCCCAAGTGGCCTCTTCTTCGGTGTGGTTACTCCATTGGATCTTCAGAAACTTGATACTCCTGGTACGAGTGGTTCTGAATGCTTCCTCCAGAATGCGAATAGGTACTTCGCGGTAGGTTAGATCTGAGTTGATATCCACAGTACGATGGTCGATGTTCTTGAACACCTCAGTCTTCTCAGGTACCTCTAAGCACTTCCGGAGTAACGAGATGTGAAACACATTGTGCACCGTTGACATTTCTTCTAGTAACTCCAGCTGATAGGACACTTCCCCTCGGCGACTCAGGACTTTGAAAGGTCCGACATAACGGGGTGCCAGCTTTCCTTTAAGCTGGAATCTCTGCATTCCTTTAAGGGGGGACACTTTGAGATACACGAAATCTCCGATCTCGAAGGTCATCTCTCGGCGTCTCTTGTCGGCGTAGCTCTTCTGTCTTGATTGAGCGGTCTTGAGGTACTCACGGATCTTGTGAACCTTCTCTTCAGCTTCCCGGAGAATATCTGGTCCAAAGACTTGACTCTCTCCGACTTCCGACCAATTCGAGGGGTACGGCACTTCCTTCCATACAGGGCTTCAAAGGGGGCCATTTGTAAACTGGCTTGATAGCTGTTGTTGTATGAGAATTCTGCGTACGGCAAACAGTCTTCCCACTTGGATCCATATTCTAACACACATGCTCTCAGCATATCCTCTAGTATCTGGTTGACTCGTTCAGTCTGTCCATCCGTCTGAGGGTGATAGGCTGTGCTGAAGTTCAGCCTAGTTCCGAGTCCTTCATGTACCTTCTGCCAAAATCTGGAGGTGAATTGAGATCCCCTATCGGATACTATTGACTTTGGGGTTCCGTGTAGGCTGACTATCCGTGAGATATAAAACTCTGCCAGTCTTGGTCCTTGGTAGGTGGTCTTGACGGGGATGAAATGGGCGACTTTGGTCAATCTGTCGACCACTACCCAGATAGAATCATTCCCTTTACTAGATTTGGGCAATCCGGTGATGAAGTCCATTCCTACCGAATCCCACTTCCATTCGGGAATCTGCAGGGGCTGTAGCAGTCCTGCGGGTCGTTGATGTTCTGCCTTGACTCTCTGACAGATGTCACACTTGGCGATGTAACTCCCGATTTCTCGCTTCATCCCATGCCACCAGAACTGTTCCTTCAAGTCCTGGTACATCTTGGTACCTCCGGGGTGAATAGAATATAAGGTGTCATGGGCTTCCTTTAGAATCACTTGTTTCAACTCCGAATCTGACGGCACGCACAAGCGTCCGTTGTACCAAAGTACTCCTTCTTCATCAACAGTGAATCCCGGTGCCTTTCCTGCTGCTATCTGGCTCTTAATCCCGTAATGCTTGCATTGCTCTTCTGGGCTTCCTTGATTTGACTAATCAAGGTGGGTTGAAGTTCAATGCTGGCGAGAAATCCTTCACTTACTAGCTCCATTCTAAACTGTTCAAACTCTTGGTGAAGGCTAGGTTGCTCTTCGGCAATCATGGAGTTCAACTGACACGGCAGTCTACTTAAGGCATCTGCTACCACATTGGCCTTGCCTGGGTGATAGTGGATATCCATATCATAATCTTTGATTAACTCTAACCATCTCCTTTGCCTCATGTTCAGTTCCTTCTGGGTGAAGATATACTTCAAACTCTTGTGATCCGAATAGATCTCGCATCGATTACCCATGAGGTAATGACGCCATACTTTCAAGGCTAACACTACGGCTGCTAGCTCTAAGTCATGGGTCGGATAATTCTGTTCATGCTGCTTCAGTTGCCTTGACAGGTACGAGATCACTTTGCCTTCTTGCATCAACACACATCCAAGACCAATCTTGGAGGCATCACAATACACATCAAAGGGTTTGGTGATGTCCGGCATGATCAGTATTGGGGCTGAAGTCAGTCTGCTCTTGAGCTGTTGGAAGCTCTCTTCACACTTGTTCGTCCATTCGAACTTCTTGTCCTTTTTCAACAATTGGGTCATTGGTCTGGCTATGCTTGAGAATCCTTCAACGAATCGGCGGTAATATCCCGCCAATCCGAGAAATGCACGGACCTCGGTCTGGGTGGTTGGGGCTTTCCATTCTGCAACGGTCTTTATCTTTGAGGGGTCAACGGCAATTCCTCCTGCGGACAAGATGTGTCCCAGGAATCCTACTTCCTTCAACCAAAACTCACACTTGCTGAACTTGGCATACAGCTGGTGTTCCCGAAGAGTATCTAAGACCATTTCCAAGTGTTGCTCATGTTCTTCTTCGGTTTTGGAGTAGATAAGGATGTCGTCGATGAAGACAACGACGAACTTATCCAGGAAGTTCATGAAGATCTTATTCATGAGATTCATGAAGTAAGCGGGGGCGTTGGTCAATCCAAATGACATGACATTGTACTCATACAATCCATATCTGGTGGTGAAGGCAGTTTTGGGGATGTCCGATGCACGGATCTTCAGCTGATGGTACCCTGTCCTAAGATCAATCTTAGAGAACACGGTGGCACCGGTCAACTGGTCAAACAGGTCTTCTATTTTGGGCAAGGGATACTTGTTCTTGATGGTGACATCATTGAGCTTGCGGTAATCCGTACATAAACGAATCGCACCATCCTTCTTGTCCACAAACAAAACTGGTGATCTCCAGGGTGATGCACTTGGTCTAATCAAACCTTTGGCTAACATATCATCCAGTTGTTTCTTTAGTTCCACTAATTCTGCCGGGTTCATGCTGTAAGCTCTCTGGGCTATAGGTCCTGTTCCGGGGATTAACTCGATGATAAACTCGATATCCCGATCCGGGGGCATACCGGGTAGGTCATCTGGAAACACATCAGAGTATCTACAGACGACTCTGATTTGATCCAGGGTGGGTTTGGTTAAACTCTGGTTGCAGGTAAATTTTCTGGGCAGCTTTTCTGAGATGTGCTCAACTAACACTCCGGTGCTACTAGTCATGGTGATGGCCTTCTTGGCACAATCAATCAATCCATGATGTTTGGACATCCAGTCCATACCCAGTACTACCTCAAACCTTTTGTTCCCAGAACAATCAGATTTGCATAAAAGTCTATTTCATGAATTCTGATAGGGACATCTTTGCAAATTTTTCTAGCTTTAGTTGTTGATCCAGGTATTTGCACTACCATGACATGCTTCAAACTGATGGGTTGAATCTTACTAGTGCATGCAAATTCTTCCGTAACAAATGAATGTGATGCTCCAGAATCAAACAGCACTCTTGCAGGTATTGAGTTAACAGAGAACATACCCAGCACGACATCTGGGGCTTCCTGAGCTTCTTCCGCACTCATGTGAAAGAGGCGGCCGCTGCGGTTGTTCGGGTTGTTGGGGGCGAACTTCTTGTTGTTGGAGACACGGCGTTGCTGCTGAGCAGGGCCAGTGGTGTTGGCGGCCATCTTGGCGAGTCTCTGGGGACACTCTTTGGAGTAGTGCCCCACCACGCCGCACTCATAGCAGTTGATGGTGGACTTGTCCTTGGGGGCGACAGGGATAGCATTGCTCCCAGTCCTTGGAGCAGTGTTGGTGTTGGGGTTGGCAGGGGCTCTTGTCGGAGCGCGGTTGAAGTTGTTGTTGTGGTGGACGAAGTTGTTGCTGTTTTGGTGGTGCCCTCCTGTCCTAGGGTTTCCTCCGTTCCGATTCTGATAACCGGGGCGCGACATCTGTGCCGGTGGCCTGTTGTTTCTGGGGGTGAATCCTCCGCTTGAGCCGGGGCGAAACTTGGAGGTGTTGCTGGGCCCACTCTGGTGCATCATGCGGCGCTTGCGGTTTTCATTGGCTTGGTTCAACTTGCCCTCCATCTGGATGGCGGAGTCCACAAGGGCTTCGAGGTCAACAAAGGGGATGTTGACCAATACGGTCTGCATCTCATCGTGCAGTCCGTTCAGGAACCTCTCCTTCCTCTTCTCGGTAGTGTCAGTCTCATCCGGGGCGTACCTTGACAGAGTGAGGAACTTGTCGCGGTATTCTACCACGGTCAGACGGCCTTGCTTTAACTCGCGGAACTCATCCCGCATCTTCTTGATGAGACCCGGTGGCACATGGTACTTGCTAAACTTGAGTTTGAAATCTGCCCAAGTCATGAGTTGCCCTGCATTCAATGCGCGAGCACTTGTCCACCAGGCACGTGCAGGTCCTGCCAGATAGTGGGTGGCAAACAGCACCTTGTCATCATCTTCCACTCCGGCAACCTCAAGATTGTTCTCCATTGTTTGGAGCCAATCATCAGCATCAAGGGGTTCCTCCGTCTTGCTAAACACCGGTGGGTTGGTGTTCTGAAAGTTCTTCAACTTGGAGCCCGGGTGATCATGGTTCCCGTGGCCTTGGTTGTTCTGTGCTAACTGTTGAAGTACAGCTAGGTTAGCTTGCCTTTCAGTCCTATCAACTTCTCGATCAGCCAACATCTGTTGCAGTATCTGTGTCAGCGCATCCGGGTTGGCGTTGCGATTGGGAGGTGCCATCTGAACAGAGATATGGATCATAAGATGAGAGGGACAATTTCTATGGCTTAATTTTGGGGAGTAAACTCACATTTATTTAAAACTTGATTCATAATATAAAAATATTACACACACGAACATAGTCATGAAGGTAGCAATTATTACAAGCTCACAATCCGGAGGGTTTGAAGAACCCTTTCAACAATCTACGATACAAGGGGCGAATACAAAGGACCGATACATCTCAGACTACGCGGTGCTCAGGGAGGGATGGAAGCTATCCATCGATGCGGAGCGGGAAGGTGGTGTCCATCCCGGCAGGCAGGTGCTGGTGGAAGTCCTGGTCTTCCTCTTCCTCCGGCTCGTAGTCGTTGTCGTTGCTGACGTAGGAGTAGCCATCCCCTTGGATGTCTTCCCCCTCGCCTTCTCCTTCCAGGATCTGGAGCTGCTCCACCTGAGTGGAGATGGTCTCCTTCAGGACGGCGATCTTGGTCTTGAGGCGGTGGATGGTGGCGTCCCTCTTCGCGACCAGCTGGCGCAGAGTCCTGCGCTCCTTCGCGATGACCTTGATGGTATCCGCGTACTGGTTCAGCTGCTGCTGAGTGTGGTTGGCGGCGGAGCGGGAGTTACTCAGCGCAGACCGAGTCTCGTACAGCATGTAGTCGAGGTGATCCACATGGTGCCTCAGCACGGGGTGGTACGGCAGGCTGAGGGGCAGACCAACAGAGGAGTGCCTTGCGAAGTGCGCAAAGCGTTCCCCTTCGATGGCCAGCGAGTTCTGCCCGCACAGACGAGCGAGAGACTCCTGCAGAGCATGGGCGAGTCCATCCACCCAGGTGTTCTCGCGGAGCGAGAACTGGATCTGGCGGAACATGGGTGACTCCGGCTTCCCAGGAAGGTTAGCCATGATGAGCCACTGGAGCTGGCCGTTGGCTTGGTCCGAGATCTGGCCTCCGTAGAACACGGGAGGAGAGCGTCCGAGGAACTCGGTGAGAGCAAACAGATCCCTTTCAAAGATCAGATCCCCACCGTTCGCCAAGTCGTACACTTGGGTCTGGATGAAGGGCTCCGTCGGGATGATAGGCTCCATCTGTAGAGGGAGTGACAAATAAGTTAATAATTGTAAGTGTTCAAAATTTTAAGTAATAATCAAGGAAATGGATTATTTTGAAAAAGATTTTTAAGGTAAGGGTATGAGTGTATTTTCATAACTATTTTATTATAAACTAAGTTTGTTGGACGTCCATTCTAACTAGGGTCTCCTAAGGTCAAACAATGGCTCTGATACCAACTTGTCAACACCCGGTTTTTTAAGTCCGGATGCCCTATTATATCATACATCGCAATCCCAGGAAGATTGTTTTTGCGAGACATAATAGTAAGTCGTTCAGAGTCATCATTTATTACAACACATAAGGTCTTACAACAAGGGATCACATGATCCAATATTACACAAATAGATTGTTCAACATCACACATAAGTAGCGGAAGCGTAGTAGTAGTGGACTCTATATTCCACAGGCAACGCTTGACGTTAGAAGACGATCCTAGTTATCGTAGACGTCCTGCTGTCCGTCATCCTGATACTGTTGCTCCTCTTCATAGTCTGGCATTTGAATAGCCAGGGCAAAGCCATGAGTACTTTTAAAGTACTCGCAAACTAATACTATGGTAAAGCATAATAAGTATAGTAAAGGGGTACTAAGCTCTAAGTTTATTTGCATAAAGCCAAGTTTTCTTTTGATAAACATTTAATAAAATCCTCATTGTTTGATAGACTAACTCAAGTGGGAACATTAGTGTCATTCCCACACTTCATTTGGGATTCAAATCAATTCAGCTATCACCATCACCATTTCAACATAAATTCTGATAACGGAAGTAGTATGGCCTTTCCAACCGTCCGTAACCGTGGACACGGCTATTCGAATAGGTTTAACACTCTGCAGAGGTTGTACTCTTGTGCCACAACTATTGATTTCATCCGTCGAGGATAACCCCGATTCATCGTAACTCAGTACACGGATCATCAATCATAACCTTTCACTTATATGTCCTAGTATAGGCACCTCTCCCCATGAGCTTGGCCTCCCGGTGAGAACCAACTGTTAACCCGGGAACTGCACAGGGCTTGGGTCGTACATTCACCTCATATTCACATCATTTCTCACATACGGAGGCAGCCTCAGCGTAACCCCTATGATGCTTGTTTAGAGGGAACCCATACTAAAATACACAAGTTTCTAGTTAAGCCCTACCCATAATCAGGTATTGTGGGGGTACTTGTATAATTGGAAAGGTATCGCATTCAAAACCATATCAGGTTTATATCAAAAATCACTATCTTCTCTTGGTCAAATATCACCTTAAAGTCATTCCATGGAATGAACCATTATTCCAAGGTTTCAAAATTCATATCAAAATCACTTGTTCCCATCTAGAGTAGTCAATTTTAAATTGATTAGCAATAGCAACTATATGAGGGGTGCTATCTAGCTTTGAGTGGTGTTCATCTAATCCAAGTATTGTTCTATTCTATACAAAGTGAATCATAAATCAAAAAGTACTTTGAAATAAATAAGCCAAAGTAAAATTAAGTAAAAACATGGGATAGGTAATACATAAAAGTAAAGTGTGATGATGCCTTTGCTCTTGTAGAGCTAAGCATTTGTATTTAGCAAGGGTTAGCTTGCCTTGAGCTGAGTAGTGATCAAAGTTCTCTTCCTCTTCTTGGGAGTAGGCCTCCTCCTCTTGATACTCCTCGTTACTAGCGTCTATATACGAATACGAGGTATAAATACTAAACCAAACTTACATGCTAAACTAGAAACACTCAAAGGGTTCACACTCTAGTCCTATTATCAATCAAACATGGCATGGTGAGTTATTTGAGGAATTCTTATTTTAGGAGAAAATAATTTCCTCTTATTATTCCTATTTCTTAAGTTTTGATATGTAGATCCTTAGAGAAATTCATTTCTTCTCTTTACTTCATAATAAGATTTAATCTCTTCATATAATAATCAGGTATGAAATATAGGTTGACCCAAGTCAACATTTCATATCTATTATATGTGAGTATAATTTAATTAAAGTGCTACACTACACATATTATCATACTACTATTTTAAATGCATTAAAATCTCTAAGTAATAATTATCAGGGGTTCATTAGCCTAGGTCATTCCCCCTGGTTATATTACTTAGGATCAAGATTTAAATGAGAGAGTAGCTCTCATACTATTTATTAAATTTGAATTCCAAGTTGTATTGTTCTAGAATTGACTACATAGCTATCTTATTTGATCTAGTCCATGATCATACAAATAACATGGCTATATTACTGCATCATCAATTAGAGGACATCATTTGTGATTTATTAGAATTGGAAACAACTTAAAAGCATTTATAGATTATTTTTAATAATTATTTAAAGTTAGAAAAGGCCCTGCCTTGTTATTTTTGTCATTTAACTTCTAATACGAATTTGGATATGAGGCCAGTGCCATTATTTAGATAATTTCATGGGCTTTCTAAATATATAAAATTGGTTAAATTTGGTGTAGTAGATTTCGAGATATTCAATTTTGAAGTTAGCATCAGTATTTGAATTTGAACTAATTGGATTAATTCTATTTGAATTTTTGGGCCTGGCGGGAAAAGCAAATGGGCCGAAACGATTTAACTAACACAGCGCGGCCCAGCAAGCCACGGGTGCGGGTGGGCTGTGCTGACAAGGTGGGGGCCACCCGTCAGTGACTTAATACACAGCGCTACGGTACGTTTAAATCTGGCCGTAGGATCTGGGGGGTGATCGACGGCTGGTGAGTGTCGTCGTCCCCGGCGGGATTCCGGCGAGCTCACAGCGCCAGTAGGGGGTCGGAGGGCATACCAGGCCGGTGCAGGACTCTGGCAGGGTGCTCGGAGAAGTGGTCGTCGACGAGGAACAGCCTGGTGCAGTGGCGGCGCTCGGGGAGGCTCCAATCGAAGCAGAGCTTCCGCGGGCTCCGGCGGACTCGAGCTCGCAATTCGAGCGTCTCCGGCGACGATTGGTGAAATTGGTTGAGGAGTATTGCTCAGTGAGGAGAGGGGAGTAAGTTGTGTGATGAAAGGAGGAGCCGATCGTCGCTATTTATAGCGGCCGATGGTGGCCGTGAGGTGCTGTGGAGGAGCGGCCATGGCGTGGCGCTTCTGGCGCTTCAAGGGGCAAGTAAAGGACGGCTAGAGATAGGCGGTGTCCTGGCGATGCTCAACTTGTATTGGCGCAGAGAAAAGGGCGACGGGAGAGCTCGAGCGTTTGCAAAGTCTGTCACGGGGCGTGCGGCATCATTTGGTCGAGGACGACGGCGACGGTGCAGGGGCAGGCCTGGGCTTGTGTCTAGCTTGTAGAGGGCTTGGAGTAGATGCTCGATGCGGCGGTAGGGATGCAGGGCGAGGACGGCCGCGATCGAGTGCGTGGCGTCCTGGCGCACTCCAGAGCGCGGTGACCGCGTGGGCTGGCACGTTCTGGCACGGTTTGGGCACGGCTTGTCTGGCCAATGCCAAGCCTTGGCGTTGCTGGGGCGTGTACCGTTGGTGTCCTTGTGCTGTGTAGATGCTCCAGGACAAGGGCAAGAGTTGAAACGAGGGCTGGAGGTGGAGATGCCAAAGGTGGCCGGCTTGGTATAGTTTTGCATATTTTAGGGTTTCTCCTCGACTTTAATCAACCATGCAGGTACTGGGCTAGAGGCAGGGGGTGTAGGGGAAGCTGATGATCACATTTCAAAAGAGGTTTAGGCTCAAATCTGCTGGACAATAGCATGTAACTCCAATTGGAAATGATGCCTGCAACCTGTTCGACATAATGGCCGCAAGAGAATTTTCTTTGAATTTTGCAGTTCTTTTTGGTGAATCTCTTTTATATAATTAGAGTGAAGTATTGGTGGTGGTGGTACTCATTTTGGAAAAGAATTGCAGAGTTTCAAATTTGAGGTGATCTTGTTTTTCTTCTCTGATCCCCTTTTGGCAATTTAATTCTGGTCAACCTAGTCAACTCTAGCCATGGTGGTCAACATGAAAAGTATTCACCTTGACATGGTCTTGGATGACATGGCTTTGGTTGACAAACTTTAGTTTAGGATTTGAGAAATACAGGGGTGTGAAGTGGTGAAGAAAATATTTTTGGCTCAAGTGACCATTATCATATGTAAGATGAATTCTTGATTTCTCTTGATTTGATTCATGATCCAATGATGCAATTGTGTTAGTTTATCATATTGAAGCATTTTAGAAGCAAGGGAGCAAGCAATTATGGCCTTGGTGAAGGATTTGCATTTTGGCATATGGTGTATGTGAGTGAATATGGGTTTTTCCCATTTTCTTTATTTCTCCTTATTTTAGGGTTTTGTGATCTTGATTAGGGTTCATATAGCAATAGATTAACATGCTAACACTCATCATGTCAATTGCACAAAAGAAATATTACTCAAATGCATGAATCTATATGTGGCACTATATGCATAAAAAAGTTTTTGTTTATTGTAAATTTTGAGTAATTGAAACTCTCACTTGCTTTATTATTGTTGAAAACTTGGGATGTTACACTCCGGCACCCTGCCGGAGAGGGGATTCATCTCCCGGAGGACTCTACACCGCCATGGTCGCCTCCGGAGTGATGAGTGAGTAGTTCACCCCTGGACCATGGGTCCATAGCAGTAGCTAGATGGTCGTCTTCTCCTTGTTGTGCTTCATTGTTGGATCTTGTGAGCTGCCTAACATGATCAAGATCATCTATATGTAATACTATATGTTGTGTTTGTCGGGATCCGATGGATAGAGAATACTATGATTATGGTGATTATCAATCTATTGTTTATGTGTTGTTTATGATCTTGCATGCTCTCCGTTACTAGTAGAGGCTCTGGCCAAGTTTTTACTCTTAACTCCAAGAGGGAGTATTTATGCTCGATAGTGGGTTCATGCCTTCATTGACACTGGGACAGTGACAGAAAGTTCTAAGGTTGTGATGTGCTGTTGCCACTAGGGATAAAACATTGATTCTATGTCTAAGGATGTAGTTGTTGATTACATTACGCACCATACTTAATGCAATTGTCTGTTGCTTAGCAACTTAATACTGAATGGGGTTCGGATGATAACCTGAAGGTGGACTTTTTAGGCATAGATGCAGTTGGATGGCGGTCTATGTACTTTTTCGTAATGCCCAATTAAATCTCACTATATTTATCATATCATGTATATGCATTGTTATGCCTTTCTCTATTTGTCAATTGCCCGACTGTAATTTGTTCACCCAACATGCTTTTATCTTATGGGAGAGACACCTCTAGTGAACGTGGACCCCGGTCCTATTCTTTACATAGCATACAATCTCTGCAATTGTGTTTTACTATTTTCTTGCAAACAATCATCTTCCACTCGATACGTTTAATCCTTTGTTACAGCAAGCCGGTGAGATTGACAACCTCACTGCTTCTGGGGCAAAGTACTTTGGTTGTGTTGTGTTCCGCGTTGGCGCCGGAATCCCGGTGTTGCGCCGCATCACATTTCGCGACCATCAACCTTCAACGTGCTTCTTGGCTCCTACTGGTTCGATTAAACCTTGGTTTCATACTGAGGGAAACTTGCTTCTATACGCATCATACCTTCCACTTGGGGTTCCCAACGGACGTGTGCATCTACGCGTATCAGGGGGCACGATATTAGTCACCCATACTAAACCTGGACAAGTCATTATGATCAATAAGTGTGCGTTTGACGCAGACCTGTTCATTTTACCTATGAAGGACATTGATGTCATTCTTGGTATGAACTGGTTAGAGGAAAATGGCGCACTTATAGATTGTACCCATAAGACAGTATCTTTGAAAAGCCCAGGTGGAGATAGAATCATCTACCAAGGAGATAAGCATACCCAGATTGAAGTGGAGTTGAAGTTGAACAGTATGAAGGAGGTGAAACTGGAGGACATTCCAGTTGTCAACGAATTCCAAGATGTATTTCCTAAGGAATTACCTGGAATGCCACCAGATAGGGAGATAGAGTTCACTATCGACCTAATTCCAGGAACAGCTCCGATTGCTAAAGCACCATACAAAATGGGGCCTAAAGAGTTGAAAGAACTCAAGGAACAATTGGATGACCTGGAACAGAAAGGATTCATACAGGAGAGTATCTCACCATGGGGATCACCTGTGATTTTCGTGGATAAAAGAGATGGAGGTCGACGGATGTGCGGAGACTACAGGAATCTGAACAATGTTACAATCAAGAACAAGTATCCACTTCCTAGAATCCAAGATCTTTTTGATCAAGTTAGAGGCGCGGGAGTCTTTTCCAAGATTGATCTAAGATCCGGTTATCACCAGATAAAGATCAAGAAGGAAGACGTTCCGAAAACAGCCTTTGTCTCGAGGTACGGACATCATGAGTATCTCGTAGTACCTTTTGGACTAACCAATGCCCCACAATATTCATGAATCTCATGAATAAGATCTTCATGCCATGTCTTGACAAGTTTGTCATCGTATTCATCGATGATATCTTAATATATTCCAAGGACAAAGCTGAACATGCTGAACATCTTAGGATAGTGTTGCAAACACTAAGGGAACATCAACTGTACGCCAAGTTCAGTAAGTGTGAGTTTTGGCTTGATCAAGTAGAATTTCTTGGTCATGTCATTAGTAAGGATGGGATAGCAGTAAACCCAAGCAAAGTAGCCTCAGTTTTGGACTGGGAAGCACCCAAGAACGTCAAGGAAATCCGAGGATTCTTGGGAATAGGATACTATGGAGATTCATTGAAGGATTCTCCAAGATAGGGCTGATACGTCTCCGACGTATCGATAATTTCTTATGTTCCATGCTACTTTATTGATGATACCTACATGTTTTATGCACACTTTATGTCATATTCGTGCATTTTCTGGAACTAACCTATTAACAAGATGCCGAAGTGCCGTTCTGTTTTCTTTTGGTTTCGAAATCCTAGTAACGAAATATTCTCGGAATTGGACGAAATCAACGCCTGGGTTCCTATTTTGCCCGGAAGCATCCAACACCCGAGAGCGCGAGGAGGGCCCTGTGGGCCCCGATGATAGGGTGGCGCGGCCGGGCCCTGGCCGCGCCGCCCATGGTGTCGTCGCCCCTTCGACCTTCCGACGCTGCCCTTTCGCCTATATAAAGCCCCTGCATCGAAAACCCTTAGGGAGGAAGCCACGGTACGCGAAACCTTCCAGAGCCGCCGCCATCGCGAAGCCAAGATCTGGGGGACAGGAGTCTCTGTTCCGGCACCCTGCCGAGCGGGGAAGTGCCCCCGGAAGGCTTCTCCATCGACACCGTTGCCATCTCCACCGCCATCTTCATTACCGCTGCTGCTCCCATGAAGAGGGAGTAGTTGTCCATCGAGGCTCGGGGCTGTACCGGTAGCTATGTGGTTCATCTCTCTCCTATGTACTTCAATACAATAATCTCATGAGCTGCCTTACATGATTGAGATTCATATGAGTTTGTATCACAATTTATCTATGTGCTACTCTAGCAATATTATTAAAGTAGTTTTATTCCTCCTGCACGTGTGTAAAGGTGACAGTGTGTGCACCGTGTTAGTACTTGGTTTATGCTATGATCATGATCTCTTGTAGATTGCGAAGTTAACTATTGCTATGATAATATTGATGTGATCTATTCCTCCTACATATGCATGATGGTGACAGTGTGCATGCTATGTTAGTACTTGGTTTAGTCTTTTGATCTATCTTACACTATAAGGTTACTTAAACATGAGCATTATTGTGGAGCTTGTTAACTCCGGCATTGAGGATTCGTGTAATCCTACGCAATGTGTTCATCATCCAACAAAAGTGTAGAGTATGCATTTATCTATTCTGTTATGTGATCAATGTTGAGAGTGTCCACTAGTGAAAGTCTATTCCCTAGGCCTTGTTCCTAAATACTGCTATCACTGCTTGTTACTGTTTTACTGAGTTACTACTGCTGCGTTACTACTGCATGTTTACTTCCTACAATATTACTACCATCAACTGCACGCCAGCGAGCTATTTTCTGGCGCCATACTACTGCTCATATTCATTCATACCACTTGTATTTCACTATCTCTTCGCCGAACTAGTACACCTATTAGGTGTGTTGGGGACACAAGAGACTTCTTGCTTTGTGGTTGCGGTTGCTTGAGAGGGATATCTTTGACCTCTTCCTCCCTGAGTTCGATAAACCTTGGGTAATCCACTTAAGGGAAACTTGCTGTTGTTCTACAAACCTCTGCTCTTGGAGGCCCAACACTGTCTACAAGAATAGAAGCACCCGTAGACATCAAGCACTTTTCTGGCGCCGTTGCCGGGGAGGAAAGGTAAAAGGCACTCATACTCCGGTTCCAGGTAACAGTACTTTCTGGCGCCATTGTGTGTGTGCTCGAAGCTATTTCCTTTAGACTCTGCAATTGCGACATTTGGTTTCTTGTTTACACTAGTTAGGCATAATGAACAACAATGAGCTTTTTATTCTATTTCCTGATTTAAGACATGGATGGTTTGATGCGAAAATTAAAAAACCCATGGAACATATTAATATGAATGCTTTGAACACTATTGTTGCTAATGCTATGGAAAATTCTAAGCTTGGGGAAGCTGGCTTTGATGAGCATGATATTTTTAGTCCCCCAAGCATTGAGGAGAAAATTTACTTTGATGATACTTTGCCTCCCATTTATGATGATTATAATGATAGTAGTCTTTTGTTACCACCTGTTATGGAGGATAAATTTGATTATGATTACAATATACCTCCTATATTTGATAGCTACTTTGTTGAATTTGCTCCCACTACAATTAATAAGAATGACTATGCTTATGTTGGGAGTAGTAATTATTTTATGCATGAGACTCATGATAAGAATGCTTTATGTGATAGTTATATTGTTGAGTTTGCTCATGATGCTACTGAAAGTTATTATGAGAGAGGAAAAGATGGTTGTAGAAATTTTCATGTTACTAAAATGCCTCTCTATGTGCTGAAATTTTTGAAGCTACACTTGTTTTATCTTCCTATGCTTGTTACTTTGCTCTTCATGAACTTGTTTATTTACAAGATTCCTATGCATAGGAAGCATGTTAGACTTAAATGTGCTTTTGAATTTTCCTCTTGATGCTCTCTTTTGCTTCAACTTCTATTTCTTGCGAGTGCATCATTAAAACTGCTGAGCCCATCTTAATGGCTATAAAGAAAGAACTTCTTGGGAGATAACCCATGTGTTTATTTTACTACAGAAATTTTTATTTTGTTGAGTCTTGGAAGTTGTTTACTACTGTAGCAACCTCTCCTTATCATGTTTTTGTGCCAAGTAAAGTTTCTATGTTAAAGTTGATGTTATATTTGGGATCGCTGCGCAGAAACAGCATTGCTGTCTGTCACGAATCTGGGCACAAGTCTCTGTAGAAAATTCGAAAAAATCTGCCAATTTACGAGCGTGATCCTCAGATATGTACGCAACTTTCATTAGTTTTGAGTTTTTCCATTTGAGCAAGTCTGGTGCCATTTTAAAATTCGTCTTTACGGACTGTTCTGTTTTTGACAGATTCTGCCTTTTATTTCGCATTGCCGCTTTTGTTAAGTTGAATGAGTTTCTTTGTTCCATTAACTTTCAGAAGCTATGTGCAATGTCCAGAAGTGTTAAGAATGATTGTGTCACCTCTGAACATGTGAATTTTTGATTATGCACTAACCCTCTAATGAGTTTGCTTGAAGTTTGTGTGAAGGAAGTTTTCAAGGGTAAATAGAAGAGAGTGATATAATGTGATCGAGAAGAGTGAAAGGTCTAAGCTTGGGGATGCCCCCGTGGTTCATCCCTGCATATTTTAAGAAGACTCAAGCATCTAAGCTTGGGGATGCCCAAGGCATCCCCTTCTTCATCGACAACTTATCAGGTTTCTTCTAGTGAAACTATATTTTTATTCCGTCACATCCTATGTATTTTACTTGGAGCGTCTGTGTGCTTTTATTTTTGTTTTTGTTTTGTTATCTTAGTTCTCTGAATAAGTTCATCCTTGTGTGGGAGAGAGACACGCTCCGCTGGTTCGTATGAACACATGTGTTCTTAGCTCATAATATTCATGGCGAAGTTTCCTCTTCGTTAAATTGTTATATGGTTGGAATTGAAAAATGCTACATGTAGTAATTGGTAAAATGTCTTGGATAATGTGATACTTGGCAATTGTTGTGCTCATGTGTAAGCTCTTGCATCATATACTTTGCACCTATTAGTGAAGAAATACATAGAACATGCTAAAATTTGGTTTGCATAATTGGTCTCTCTAAGGTCTAGATAATATCTAGTATTGAGTTTTGAACAACAAGGAAGACGGTGTAGAGTCTTATAATGTTTACAATATGTCTTTTATGTGAGTTTTGCTGCACCGGTTCATCCTTGAGTTTGCTTCAAATAACCTTGCTAGCCTAAACCTTGTATCGAGAGGGAATACTTCTCATGCATCCAAAATCCTTGAGCCAACCACTATGCCATTTGTGTCCACCATACCTACCTACTACATGGTATTTCTCCGCCATTCCAAAGTAAATTGCTTGAGTGCTACTTTTAAAATTCCATCATTCACCTTTGCAATATATAGCTCATGGGACAAAATAGCCTTAAAAACTATCGTAGTATTGAATATGTACTTATGCACTTTATCTTTTATTAAGTTGCTTGTTGTGCGATAACCATGCTTCTGGGGAACGCCATCAACTATTGTTGAATATCATGTGAGTTGCTATGAATGTCCGTCTTGTCTGAAGGATCTATCACCTTAGTGGTTGGAGCATGCAAAATTGTTAGAGAAGAACATTGGGCCGCTAAATAAAGCCATGAATCATGGTTGAAGTTTCAGTTTTGGACATATATCCTCAATCTCATATGAGAATAATAATTGTTGCTACATGCTTATGCATTTAAGAGGAGTCCATTATCTGTTGTCCATGTTGTCCCGGTATGGATGTCTAAGTTGAGAATAATCAAAAGCGAGAAATCCAAAATGCGAGCTTTCTCCTTAGACCTTTGTACATGGAGGTACCCCTTTGTGACACTTGGTTGAAACATGTGCATTGCGAAGATCCGGTAGTCCAAGCTAAGTAGGACAAGGTGCGGGCACTATTAGTATACTATGCATGAGGCTTGCAACTTGTAAGATATAATTTACATAACTCATATGCTTTATTACTACCGTTGACAAAATTGTTTCATGTTTTCAAAATAAAAGCTCTAGCACAAATACAGCAATCGATGCTTTCCTCTTTGAAGGACCATTCTTTTACTTTTATTGTTGAGTCAGTTTACCTATCTCCCTCCACCTTAAGAAGCAAACACTTGTGTGAACTGTGCATTGATTCCTACATACTTGCATATTGCACTTATTATATTACTTTGCATTGACAACTATCCATGAGATATACATGTTACAAGTTGAAAGCAACCGCTGAAACTTAATCTTCCATTGTGTTGCTTCAATGTCTATACTTTAAATTATTGCTTAATGAGTTAACTCTTATGCAAGACTTATTGATGCCTGTCTTGAAAGTGCTATTCATGAAAAGTCATTGCTTTATGATTCATTGTTTACTCATGTCATTACCATTGTTTTGATCGCTGCATTCATTACATATGTTTACAAATAGTATGATCAAGGTTATGATGGCATGTCACTTAAATTATCTTTGTTATCGTTTTACCTGCTCGGGACGAGCAGAACTAAGCTTGGGGATGATGATACGTCTCCACGTATCGATAATTTCTTATGTTCCATGCTACTTTATTGATGATACCTACATGTTTTATGCACACTTTATGTCATATTCGTGCATTTTCTGAACTAACCTATTAACAAGATGTCGAAGTGCCAGTTTCTGCTGTTTTTGGTTTCAAATCCTAGTAACGAAATATTCTCGGAATTGGACGAAATCAACGCCCAGTTCCTATTTTGCCCGGAAGCATCCAGAACACCCGAGAGCCGCAGAGAGGGCCCGTGGGCCCCGATGATAGGGTGCGGCTGGCCCTAGCCGCGCCAGCTATGGTGTCGTCGCCCCTTCGACCTTCCGACGCTGCCCTTTCGCCTATATAAAGCCCCCCGATCGAAAACCCTTAGGAGGAAGCCCACGGAAACCTTCCAGCCGCCGCCATCGCGAAGCCAAGATCCGGGGACAGGAGTCTCTGTTCCGGCACCCGCCGGAGCGGGGAAGTGCCCCTAAGGCTTCTCCATCGACACCGCTGCCATCTCCACCGCCATCTTCATTACCGCTGTTGCTCCCATGAAGAGGAGTAGTTCTCCATCGAGGCTCGGGGCTGTACCGGTAGCTATGTGGTTCATCTCTCTCCTATGTACTTCAATACAATAATCTCATGAGCTGCCTTACATGATTGAGATTCATATGAGTTTGTATCACAATTTATCTATGTGCTACTCTAGCAATGTTATTAAAGTAGTTCTATTCCTCCTGCACGTGTGTAAAGGTGACAGTGTGTGCACCGTGTTAGTACTTGGTTTATGCTATGATCATGATCTCTTGTAGATTGCGAAGTTAACTATTGCTATGATAATATTGATGTGATCTATTCCTCCTACATATGCATGATGGTGACAGTGTGCATGCTATGTTAGTACTTGGTTTAGTCTTTTGATCTATCTTACACTATAAGGTTACTTAAACATGAGCATTATTGTGGAGCTTGTTAACTCCGGCATTGAGGGTTCGTGTAATCCTACGCAATGTGTTCATCATCCAACAAAAGTGTAGAGTATGCATTTATCTATTCTGTTATGTGATCAATGTTGAGAGTGTCCACTAGTGAAAGTCTATTCCTAGGCCTTGTTCCTAAATACTGCTATCACTTTGTTACGTTTTACTTGAGTTACTATCGTTGCGTTACTCTGCATGTTTACTTCCTACAATATTACTACCATCAACTGCACGCCAGCAAGCTATTTTCTGGCGCCATACTACTGCTCATATTCATTCATACCACTTGTATTTCACTATCTCTTCGCCGAACTAGTACACCTATTAGGTGTGTTGGGGACACAAGAGACTTCTTGCTTTGTGGTTGCAGGGTTGCTTGAGAGGGATATCTTTGACCTCTTCCTCCCCGAGTTCGATAAACCTTGGGTAATCCACTTAAGGGAAACTTGCTGCTGTTCTACAAACCTCTGCTCTTGGAGGCCCAACACTGTCTACAAGAATAGAAGCACCCGTAGACATCACAGGACCAATGACCAAGTTGCTAAGGAAGAACACACCATTCGTGTGGTCTGATGAATGTGAGAAGAGTTTTCAAACTTTGAAAGAAAAACTCACCACAGCACCGGTGTTAGCAGTTCCGGAAGATGGCAAGGATTACACCGTGTACTGCGACGCATCCAAACATGGATTGGGATGTGTACTCATGCAAGACCGGAAAGTAATATCATATGGATCAAGGCAACTCAGACCTCATGAAGTGAATTATCCAACTCCTGATTTAGAGTTAGCAGCAGTTGTTTTTGCCCTTAAGACTTGGAGACATTTTCTCTATGGAGCCAAGTGTGAGCTCTATACCGATCATAAGAGTCTCAAGTATTTCTTCACTCAAAAGGAACTCAATATGAGGCAGAAAAGATGGCTTGAATTGATCAAGGACTATGATTTGACCATCAATTATACTCCAGAAAGGCTAATGTTGTAGCAGATGCCTTGAGCAGGAAGAGTACTGGCGGAATAGAACCAGAAATTTCACCGGAGTTGAAGAAGGAAATAAGCCAAGCTCAAATACAACTTTGGGAGAAAGAAGCTCACGAAGGACTATCAGCTTTGCAAGTAGCCGATGAAATGAATGTCAACCTCAAGAATGAGATAATCATGGGTCAATTAGATGACCCATTCATCGTTGAGGAGATGAGGAGGATTGACGAAGGAAGACCATCAGAATTTCACCGTGGAGAGATGGGATCATTGTGGTTCCAGAAGAGGATTTGTGTTCCGGATATTGAGATCAAGGAAGTAATACTCCGGGAAGCCCATCAAACACCATACTCCATTCATCCGGAAGTACAAAGATGTACATGGATCTAAAGGAGCTATTCTGGTGGAACAACATGAAGAGAGAAATAGCACAGTATGTGGCGGAATGCCATACTTGCCAAAGAGTGAAGGCCGAACACCAGAGTCCGGCAGGAAAGTTACAACCTTTACCCATTCCAGAATGGAAATGGGAGGAGATAGGAATGGATTTCATCACCGGACTACCCATGACCAATAAAAAGAAGGACATGATATGGGTAATCGTGGACCGGTTGACGAAAAGTGCACACTTTTTAGCGGTAAACCAGCAAGATAAAGGAGAAAAACTCATTGATCTTTACATCAAAGAGATCGTGAGTAAACATGGAGTGCCCAAGAAGATCGTGTCAGATCGAGGATCAGTGTTCACATCAGCATTCGGAAGCAACTACATGAAGCTTTAGGATCCAAGTTGGACTATAGTACCGCCTATCATCCTCACGGGTGGACAAACCGAGAGAACTAACCAGATCCTAGAGGACATGCTTAGGGCTTGTGCCCTAGACTTCGGAGGATCATGGGAAGAACACTTACCATTAGCAGAGTTCTCATACAACAACAGCTATCAAAGCAGTATCAAGATGGCACCATTCGAAGCTCTGTATGGAAGAAAGTGTAGATCACCGATATGTTAGTATGAAGCTGGATCAAGCAAAGAGTTCAACCCAGATTATGTCAAGGAAAAGCAACACATCATTGACATCATAAGAGATAGACGAAGATAGCCCAAAGTCGACGAAGAGCTATGCAGACCAAAAGAGAAGGACTTGGGAGCCACAAGTTGGAGATATGGTATATCTTAAGGTGAGCCCGATGAAAGGTCTTCAGAGATTCGGAGTAAAGGGAAAGTTGAGCCCTAGATACATCGGACCTTTCAAGATACTGAGTCAGAACCGAGGTTTAGCCTTTGAATTGGATCTACCGGAAGACTAGCACAAGTTCACAATGTATTCCATGTGTCACAACTCAGAAAATGCTTAAAGACCCCAGATGAGCCAGTATCACATGCTGAGCTCGAGTTACAACCATATCTGACTTAAATCGAGAAGCCAGCCAAGATTCTCGAGGAGAGCTGGAAACAACTCAGAAATAAAGCTATCAAGTACTGTAAGATACAATGGAAGCATCACCCCGAGAAAGAAGCCACCTGGGAAAAGGAAGAAGACCTGAGGAAAACATACCCCGAACTGTTCAGGTATTACAACCACAACTTCGGGACGAAGTTTTCTTTAAGGGGGAAAGGCTGTAATGTCCCAGGTTTAGAGACGATCGAGGGGTAGATTTTAGAAAGGGATGTGCATTGCATTGCAAATTGGGGAAATTTCGCGCTTTTAAACAAAACTGCATCGAAGGGGAAGGTTTCTCTCTCGACATCCTACAGGGTTAGGGTTTCGAGAGTGCGATGAACTTGTTCTTACTTAACTAGATTAGGGTTTTGAGAAGAGAGAAGAGAAGATGCATCACAATCTTAAGTTGCATGATTGAATTCTAAATTAAGTTGTATGATTGAATTCAAACCAAATTTGAATTTGAATTTCAAATTCAAACATCAAGTGGTTATCACATACTTCAAACTTGAGGTAATTTAATAAACAATCATAAATAATCAAGATATAAATAGAACAATTATTATATAAAGCTCAATAGAGAAAATTGGAGCTTTATTGATAAACACACAAGATACATTGTCTTTACAATATCCAGAAATAAAATATGAAATATTACAACATATTACAAGAATTGGACAAAAATAGAAAAAGAAAAGAAAAGGAAATTACAAATCAATGATCTATCCTAACACTACAAGCTAAACTTCATTTATTCTTGTACTTGATGATCTTCATGATCATTGGAGCAACAGATTGATCCCTGCACATAATCACAACAAAAGAAGAGTTATGCCAAGTGGCATAGCCACTTGGCAGGTTAGAAAGAAATGGAAATGTGGATAATGTCAAGTCTGCCGAGCTGATCCACTCTCAGCCAAGTTACAAGCCAGATACCAAGAATGTGCACACACACACACAAAGGCTGCTCACACAGCAGTGTGCATGCAAACACCACACACACACACCTGGTGAGTCACCAACAAGCTGCCGGCCTTGTTGTCGACCGAGATGGAGAGGAGATCATATAAAAGCCTCTCCAACAGTGAACCCTAGATCATTCATCGACAGCCTCACAGGGTAAGTCTCAAGAACAGCAAGAACACAAGCACAGCTAGAACAGTAGAACCACTGCTGTTCCACTAGTTCCAGCCATACACAGAAACAGAACAAGCATCATCAGCTAGCTAGGAGGAGCAGGGCAAGCATAAACAGCATCCAGAAGCAATCCTCTACACCAACACCCAAATCCTAGGAGCTGGAGTGAGGTATACACAAAATAACCTGAGCAAACACAGGTTTTGCTCATATATAAGCATGCTATGCATCACAGAGCACAGAAGGGTAGGAAACCCAGATCATCATCCTGCCTGCCCATTTGGTGCAAGCAAACTGATGTATAGCAAGAAGGAGATTATCCAGGGAACACTGGTTGTGTCCACACAAGAACACAAACAGAGAAATCCAACATGGATTTAATCCCTAACCAGCCACACAGACTCACTTGATCACCTATGGTAGCTAAACCATCAGACAGTTAGACAATATATGTCTAAGCTTGTTTGTCAACATCAAAGAACACTGGTAATCCAACAAGGGGTTAGCCAGTAATACATTCACCAACCACAGCAAGCTACAGAGAGGGGGAGCTACCCTTGGACAGCACCAAAAGGCTGTCAGGGCCACCTCATACCCACTAAATCATCCAACAAAGCCATCCATCATCACCCATAGGGTTCAGAAGGAGCTAGGGTTCCCAACAAGTGTTGGCATCCTTCTAGCTCATATCACTTTAATTAAAGAATCATTACTGCAGAAACAGTTCATCTCATTTGTCCATTTAATCATGAAAATTTACATAGACAAATGACATACACAAGATAACTAAGCACCAGAGCCTTGCATATGATCTAGATGATCACTGCAAGCAGCAGCAGGTGCTGGGGTATGCAAGGGCATGCACCAGCACAAGCTTGAGTGCCACACAGGCCAAGGAAGAGCACCAGCCAGACACAAGCATGGCACAGCAGCCCTTCACCAAGTAACCAATGATCTTATGATCATCAGGGCTTGGCAGAGCATGCTAGAGCCAAGCCTAGCATCACACGGTACTTGTAGGACTTAAACAGCCACAGTAAGCAAGAGATGCTTCACAGATAATCAATTAATAACCTTATGATTGTATCCAGAAGCACATCAAATGCTTGATGAACCACTGGATCATAATACACCAGCCAAACATATAAATTCATCACTGCATAACACAGATAAGCCATAGTGATACTCAATTGAGCATAATCATAAAATTGAGCACAAGAATTAGTCACAGTAGCTCACGCACTTGCAAATATGCAAGAACTATACACTATAATCAAGCCAAAACAATTGAAATGAACACACTTGAGGATCTGGCAAGATTATCAACAAGAACAAAGGCACATGAATGGAATTAAGCCATCAATACTAGCACAGCAAGTGCTTAGGCTAGAAATTCTTGCACAGAGATATGGCAGGGCATCACACAACAGTAGCACATGCATAGCGCAACAACATAGCAAAGAAGGAGCAGGTACACATGGCGCTGCAGAAGAGCACAACAGCTCTTGTGCAGGCAAGCACAGCACAGTAGTGGAGCTAGCAGAGGAAGAAGGTCAGGCACAGAAGAGGAGCAGAAGAAAGGAGGCGCACATACCGGGGGTCGAGCAGGCGAGCGCAGCCATGGCGGCCACGGCGGCACACACCGGAACGCGGCGGCGCCAGGCCATGGCAGCACCACGGACGAGCACGATGGCGCCACGGCATCTGGAGCGTCGGCGGCGACGAGATCGCCACGGCACTCCACGCCAGGAGACCAGAGGCGAAGGGGGCGAGACGAGCAGGCGGCACATCACAAATCTCCGCGGTGGATCTGAAGCGCCGTTGAACGGCGGTTCGATGCGCCATACCCGCCGGCGGCGACGGCCGGAGATGGCCGAACAATTCCGAGAAGACGGCGGCGACGCGAATCGCCAGAGGGGTTAGGGTTAGGGTTCGGACACGCGCGAGAGAGAGGAGAGAGTGAGGGGTCGGGCCGGGGTGGGTCGGCCGACCTAACCCGTTGGGCCACCCGGACAGGTGGGGCCCAGGGGCAATTGTGACATTTCACAAATTCATAAAATGCTGAAACTTTGAAATTAAATAGAAAATAGATAAAAGCTCTAAAAAAATAATTAAAAATATGAAAATTGATCAGCATAAAATTCTCTATCTAAATAAAATATGAAAGGGAATTTTTGAAGACAATTAAGAATAAGTCTTAATTTGATGATTTAAATAATCACTTAAATCACACATAATATTTTTTATATTAAAAATAAGTCCATAAACATTATTGGACATTCAAAACACCTTGACAACATTTCAAGGTTATATTTTACCCTAAATCGAGTATCCCTAAATTGTTCTTAGTATTAACCTTCCACATAAAATAATAAAACACCGGAAAGGGGGGGGGGAAACAATCCTAAAAACGAATCATGCATAATTGCTTCTTTAACCATTGCCCTTATCGGACAATGATGCTATTTTTCAGAAACAGAGGACAAGGGTCAGTCCACACCATCCAACTGCAAAACTTTGCAGTGTTCAGCAAGTTCATCGCTTGCTCATGTCATTTGAGTATTTCTATCAAATTACTTGCAAAGTACTATGTTTATCACTACTGCATAAAAAGCAAAACCACTATTTTCATAACTATGAATATGACTATGTGGTGGGCAATGGAACCATGGATTGCGTTGATATGGTGGAGGTTCCATTGCAAGGGTTTATATCCACCTAGGATTAAACAACAAATGTCGTCTAGTGATTCTTGTGCCGTAAAACTCGTGTTCACCATAAGATCTGGAGTGGGACGGAGTAGCCAATTGTATTTCCACCTCTCGTACATCAACGGATGCGCTTACCGTAGACACTTGACCCAGGTTGGGCAAGCGGTGGGGTGGGGATCCCATTCTAATTCCCACGGTAAGTGGTCTATGATGGGTTGCAGCTACCGGCGAAGGAGTTTGGTTAACGAGTCCCAAACGTTGTCGTGGTCGGGGTCCATCCTTAAGTGGTGTAAGAGGACCGACGAGGACCCAGGGTCGGGGTATGCAACAAAGGGTGGTGTGCGAGGGAGTAGATATGAACGGCTAGGACCTTATACCGGCCTCACACCAAAGGAAGTGTGGACGGGAAAGCTGCCGGTTGGTACCAAGGTTAAGATCTCTTATGGGTAAAGAAACACACCTCTGCAGAGTGTAACGAATCGTGACCCCACTCCTTGTTCCGGGATTTGGAACCGAACGCTGCCGAAAAGGAACTCCATGAAGTTCTAGTCAACCGGTGAAGGCTGACGGACATAGTTCTTCGAATAAAAACAACCTTTTGAAGAAATGGTTATCAAAACCTGCATGGTATCAGACTTTCTGGTCTGGTATCGTAGTTAGTGCATTAAACACCCCTTTCCTAATATGAACTTGTTGAGTACGCTCGTACTCATACCACTCTTAAATCCCCGCTTAGACTGTCTGAACCATCTGGAGGAGGACAACGACAACCCTGAAGGAGCCGACATCATCGGCAATGAAGAACCAGATCTCTCTGGAGGTATTGAAGGCGTAGACTACCTCATAGTCTACGGAACCGGGGAGGCTTCAGGAGGAGACCAAGCCTAGAAGTATCGAGTAGTAGTAGTAGCCGAGCAGCTCAAACTCTTAATACTTAGCTGCTCGAGAGAATAAATGTTTAGTCTCATGAAACTTCTATATTGTAAATTAAGTTGGGTTCGCCTCGAACCCAGGAGTAACCCTCTCAGGACCCAAGAGGAGCTCCAGGATGATATGTACCTATGGTTTGTAATAATGTATGAATGAGTTATGGACCTGCTATGTTCTGTTGTACTACTCTGAGGGATGTAATATTTGCGGATTGGTACTTCGCGAATGTTATATCAACGACTGGCATACTACAACATGCAGTGGTATGCAGGGTCACCACAGGTTGCTCTGGATTCATGGACCCCAGGGTCCCCATATTCAATTCACCCCTGATCCAAACTTTATGTACTTATGTTTCAGTAAGGATAAGCAAACAAGTCAAAGCTTTTAACTTAAGAAAAAATTCCGCTTGTATGTAGTTATCAGAGAAGGATAAAATCAGTGAATATCATGTCACACCAAACATTAGTTCGGATTGTGAAAGTCCAAACCATAATCAGTCATTCACGGGCATCATTTTAGCAAACAAATATGTAATTAATTTTCATAGAAAAGAAGGAATGAGAAACAATTACTATGCTCCTTTAAGCAAGTCGATAGGTACAATGTATCGGTATAACTAAAAGGCTTCAGATTCAATCTTATGCAAGGAGGTGTTTTAGAATAAGTGTCCCTGAAGTAAAAATAAGTGCTTTAGAATCCTGTAATGGAAGCAAACAAATATCATCCAAGGTGATTTCTTTAGGTAGTCAATCACAATCTCATCAAAAAAATCGGTAAGCAAAATACACACGCCGGTTAAATTGCATCTAAATATAGGTATTCATGATCGTTCTTGCTATGATTGTCGATTATCTATTCTCTACATTCTGTAAACACCACATATTTTCTCTTTCCTAAAACATCCAAAGATTTT
Organism: Lolium multiflorum; assembly: GCA_030979885.1. Classification (NCBI taxonomy): domain Eukaryota; kingdom Viridiplantae; phylum Streptophyta; class Magnoliopsida; order Poales; family Poaceae; genus Lolium; species Lolium multiflorum. Next base: position 50,011,015 of record CM061752.1, on the reverse strand, counting down.
ACTTAGGAAGTAGGAGCTTTCCTGGATCTAACCTTTAGTCATGTATTCAGTAGTCTATTAAACAAAATGGCAAATACATGATCACCTATGAACTTCATGTTTAGTGCATATTTCTAAAACTTGAGGTTTTTCTTTACAATATTAAGATGTTTGCTAAGTGATAAACATAGCATGTAAAAACTGGAAGGGGGGAACTTACTTATGCTAGTCCCATAAAGATAATCAAAATATGTGAAACCAACTCAAAATTGCTCGAGATTTTCCCAATACTAATACTCCTTAACACTATCACTTGACTCCACAAAAGAAAATGCAGTGCTGCATAACACAAGACTGTAATGTATGTGTGAACAAACTGTAGAGCAAAATGGCAAAATGAACCAATGAGATTTCATCTATGATCCAAGTAATGTCTCTAGATAGGATAATAGATACAACGTTCATAACGAGAACCAGCACAAGAATCGGCAGTCACTACTGCTCTAGCACAAGATGTAATGATTTTAGCAGAAATGCTTCTGAGCTGCCATGAGCAAGATCAATTTCAGGATAGGATAGAGAATGATCAACAAAATATTTGTAAATGCCAGCTACCTTGGGCGTTGGGGAGGTCATAAGTGGAGATGCATGTGGTGTGCCGTCGATAGTAGCTAGCAGACCTGAAAGCCAAACCCAGCTCTCAACCAATCCAATAAATCAAGCCCACTCCTTCTATTCTGGTCCAAAAGCCCAACTCTGGTCCAAAAGAGATAACATCCATCAGAACAATTTCTATGGAGAGGTATGAACAGGGAATGCGCATCATATAAATGCAAGGAAGTGCTCTAGAGTAAGTGTCATAAAAGTAAAAGAAGTGCTTTAGAATCAGTGTTATGGAAGCAAACAAATATCATCCCAGGTAAGTTCAATTTGGCAATCACAATCTCATCTGAAAATTAGAAAAAAGCACACCACTTGCTAAAGAGGTAAATACCAATCAGACGAAGTGATGTATACTGCGAAATTAAAGTTCAAATAAACTGAACTTTACTGGCATTGGGCAGACAAAATGCGGCCAAGAGATAGTTGGACATCTACTTGAACAGATCACATGATGCCCCATTTACATACCTTATTATCAAATATGAAAATTCAGTTAGCAAGATTTAACTCTTTAACTGGCATACCAATGAACCACAAGGCCTCAACTTTGAAACTGAAATCTTTAATTTGAATGTTTTTGGTAGGCCAAATATCCACCTTTAATGTGAATCTATGTTGTACGGCTGAAGTTCGGAATATTGTCGCTAGCATAGAAAAAAACTTGATCAGCCACTGTCAAGAGAAGAAAGCACTCATGATTTGACTTGATATATAACCATTTCTTATGGGGAGCATTTGGCTTTCTTCAGAAATTTATCAGCATGATAGAGACCATAAAATCCTTGATGAGCAGGTTGCTCTATGTTCTTTTGGCGACAACAAAATCAAAATTCACAATAGGTCAACATCATTTGAAAATCACATCTAACAAAGTCAACTGGTGTCCATCTCTCTATCTCACACTTACGTTGAATGCGTTGCTTCAGTATGCATCAGGGGCTAGACCGTGTGATCATCAGATAGCCAAGTATTACATCCTTTAAAGCACCAATCAACAATCAATTCTTATGAGATCTCATCCTCAGAATCATGTGGTTTGTTTACCTGGGTCGAGGAGAAGGTCCAGATCAAACTCCAGGGACTGCGGAGGCAGCGAGACTCGGTGGCGACGAAGGGGAGACCTGGTCCCATCGGTACAGAGACCAAATGTCTAGTGCGTTGTCGTTGTCGCCCTGAAGGCCTTGATGCTGCATCGACCGATCCCGTCCTCGCCGACCTCCGCGACAAAGCTGGAGGAGGTGATGCTGGAGCGTGGCAGGACGAAGGAGGACGATGGGGGCGGGGACGCGGGTCCTTGAGTGTGTGGTTCCGTGGTCGTCTCTCCATGCGAGAGGAGGCAGGCCTGGGCGAGCCTGGCCTCGCCAAACCGCGGCCGGTCGGGGCGATCTCCTGTCCTGGCCGAGGTCGTGCAGAGGCGGGGCAGGTAGAGGGGCGACGGGGCGAGGTCCTGGCGAGCGGCGGCGGGTGAGGTCCTGGCAAGCGACGGCAGACAAGGGGTAATCGATGTGGTCAAACTACGACGGGCGAGGTTCTGGCGAGCGGCGATGGGTGAGGTCCTGGCAAGCGACGGCGGATAGGTGGTAATCGACGTGGTCGAGCGGCGCCGGGCAAGGTTCTGGCGAGCGGCGGCGGGCGTGGTACTGGAAAACAAAGGAGGTAAGGTAGTGGTGTCTGGGAAACGAATTTTTGGGCTTGGCTGGCCCATCTGTGCGGTAGCGACGTGCGACGAAGGACGACGAAAGTTTGACGTATTGCTCCATAGGCAGAATAAGAAACATGTTCCTCCTTTTTAAGTAGTGTAGATTTATATTAATGTACTTCTATAGCTGTGTTTTGTGCATGTTCCCAAAAACCAAGGTTTGTGCATGTTCGAATAAAATAGGAAAGCCCAACTCCCAATTATGTCATGTTAGATGGGCTGCCCAACTCCCAATCAGGCTGGATTGGATGGGCTTAAAATGCCCTCGGTGGTAAACTAATACGGACTATATTAGTTAGCGGAAGGCACCACGAGAGGCCAGGCCCAAGCGGCCCTGTTCCGGGTTCCTCTTCTGTCCGGCCGCACCTACGATCGAGGTAAAGCCGGCGGCCACCGGCGGCAGCGGCGACCAAGGCGCCGAGCCGCGACCCTGTTTCCCCTCTTCGTCCCCGTCCGCTCCTCGGCATCGGCAAGCACGACGGAAGGGAGTTCCAGGGCGAACCGACGAACCCCCAAACCCTAGCAATGGTGACGGCGGTGGCGGCAGCCGGTGACCCTCGCCTAGTCCGCAACACATGCATTATGGCGCACGTAGACCACGGCAAGACCACGCTGGCCGACCACCTGGTGGCGTACGGCAGCGGCGGCGGCCTCCTCACCCCCAAGTGGGCTGGCCAAGCCCGCGTCATGGACCATCTGCCGGAGGAGCGGGCGCGGGCCATCACGATGAAGTCCGCCGCGGTCGCGCTCCGCCACGGCGCCCACCGCGTCCACCTCATCGACTCCCCCGGCCACCTCGACTTCTGCTCCGAGGTCTCCGCCGCCGCGCGGCTCGCCGACTCGGCGCTCGTCCTCGTCGACGTCGTCGACGGCGTCCACGTCCAGACCCACGCCGCGCTGCGCAAGGCCTTCGCCGAGCGCCTCCGCCCCTGCCTCGTCCTCAACAAGCTCGACCGCCTCATCACCGAGATGCGGCTCGAGCCCGAGGAGGCGTACCGCCGCCTCCGCCGCATCGTCGCCGAGGCCAATTCCGTCTACTCCGACCTGCGCTCGGGGTCCTACTTCTCCTCCCTCCTCGACGGGCCGGCCCACGCCGAGGACGTCGACGACGGGGACGCCTTCGCGCCGCACAAGGGCAACGTCATCTTCGCCTGCGCCCGTGACGGCTGGGGATTCCGAGTTCACGACTTCGCCGCTCTGTACGCCCAGGCTCACCCCGACATGGCGAGCAAATTGCTGGGAGGGCTCTGGGGGCCGTACTGCTGGGACAAGAAGAACAGGAAGGTTGTGGGGAAAGAGGCCATGGCCAGCCAGCAGCCAATGTTTGTGGAGTTCGTGCTCAAGCCGCTATGGAAGGCCTACAAGGAGGGTCTCAAGGAGGATGGCGCAAGCTGGCTGCGCGATCAGGTGGTCTCGAGGTACAATCTGAAGGTGTCACAGCGCGAGCTTCAGAACAAGGAACCTGACAAGGTGCTGCAAGCAGTGCTGAAGGCCTGGCTGCCTCTTGCAGAAACGGTCATGACGATGCTTGTGGAGTGTACTCAGGACCCAATTGCCGCCCAGAGATTCAGAGTGCCGAAGCTTATGCCCGAGAGAGAGCTGGCGCCAGGGGATGCTGCAGAGCATGCCGGCATTGTCGCCGAGGCTGACAAGGTGAGGAGGTGCGTGACGGCCTGCAGCACCAGCGCAAGGGCACCCGTGGTTGTGTTCGTGTCAAAGATGTTTGGGCTGGCATACAAGGATTTGCCACCCAGTGGGGTGGATGGAGAGCTGCTCAACCACACCACCAGTGGATCAGATGATGAGTGTTTCCTGGCATTTGCGCGGGTTTTCAGCGGGGTTCTCCGTGCCGGCCAGAAGGTGTTTGTGCTGTCGCCGATGTATGATCCTCTGAAAGGGGACACAGCAGGCAAGCATTTGAAGGAGGTGGAGCTGCAGCACTTGTATGAGATGCAGGGACAGGACCTAAGGGCAGTTGCCAGCGTAGGCGCCGGGAATTTGGTTGCCATCCAGGGCCTCGGTGACCACATCATGAAGACGGCCACATTGTCATCCACGAGGAACTGCTGGCCTTTTGCGAGCATGTTGTTCCAGGTTTCTCCATTGCTGAAGGTTGCAATTGAGCCGTCCAACTTGGCTGATCTGGGAGCATTTGTTAATGGGCTTAGGTTACTTAACCAGGCAGACCCATTGGCTGAGTGCACGCAAGAAAATGGCCAGTATCTCCTCGCCGCAGCGGGGAAGGTACATTTGGAGCTTTGTATAAAGAATTTGAATGAGAGATTTGCAAAAAATGTTAAACTGAATGTCTCTGAGCCCTTGGTATCATTCAAGGAAACCATCCAGGGAGAAGGTGTTGGTAATATGGAGAGCCGGAAGGGTCAACAAGAATTTGTTGAGAGGACTGCTCCAGATGGAAAATTTGCTGTGAGAGTTAAAGTCATCAGACTTCCAGATGCTCTGACTAAGGTCCTTGAGGAAAATGAAAAATTGCTTTCTCAAACAATTCAGGGGCAAACAGTGAGAAGCAACGGAGCAACAGGTTTACAATGTTCTCAGGATGATGGTCGTTCCGTGGCAAAGCTTAGGCAGCATATGCTCAGTGCTATAGACCGCGAACTGGAAGTGATTTCTATGCAAGTGGATAAATTAAAGCTCGAGCGCTATAGGAAGACACTGCTTGGATACCTGCAGAGAATCTGGGCCCTAGGTCCTTCACTTGTCGGTCCAAACCTCCTCCTCTCTCCTGATGTGAGATCAAGCAGTGGTGCGATAACCAGCCAAGATGGAAGAGAGGGTATTCTTGTGTGCGGTACATGTCACGTCTCAGAGAAATTGGGTTTTGTGAGTGTGTCTGATGCAGAAACCAGCAATGGCATTGCTAACAGTGAACCATCGACAGGTGCTCCTGATCATGAGACACTAAGGAACATCGTTGTCTCAGGATTTCAGGAGGCCACAAACGCAGGGCCTTTGTGTGATGAACCTATGTGGGGTCTGGCATTCATCGTTGAGCCCTACATATTCAATCACAGCCCAGATAACGCCAATCGCTCTTACGAGCACAAAGCAGCAGTCAGGGAAGCATGCCGGGCAGCAGTGCTTCAGAGCAAGCCAAGGCTAGTCCAACCAATGTATTTCGGCGAATTGACCACTCCCTCGGTGTATTTAGGTGCAGTCTATGCTGTTCTTGGTGATTGTCGAGCAAAGGTGCTGAAAGAAGAGATGCAAGAAGGAACTTCACTGTTTACGGTGCATGCCTATCTGCCAGTTGCTGAGAGCTCTGAATTCTCTGAGAAGCTTAGGAGCGCAACTTCAGGTGCAGCCAGTGCACGTCTTGCTTTGAGTCACTGGGAAGCTATTCCTCAAGACCCCTTCTTTGTCCCGAAAACTCAGGAGGAGATTGAGGAATTTGGAGATGGTTCAAACATGGGACCAAACTTGGCGAAGACACTCATCAACTCAGTGAGACGGAGAAAGGGGCTACATGTTGAAGACAAGGTCGTGGAGCACGGCACAAAACAGCGCACTCGTGCTAAGAAAGTGTAGTTATGTTTTTCGGGATTACATATTTTGTCCTGTGATAAACTGAAATATAATCAAATCTGTAAATTGTGTCGGTCTTTTACTTTTACTCGCTGAGGATTTATAGTGGAGACTGTTGTATTGAGACATGTGACATGATGTTGGATTCTTGAGAGGGATTTGTAGTAGTTCCTTTTTTTTTCCTGCTCCTCCATGTTTGGCTCCTCTAATACATAGTAACTGTGAACTCAAATTAGAATGATTTATGTGGGCATATCAGGTTAGTAGGCTTCACAATATTCTGTTTCTCTTGCCTTACCTTGATGGAAGATTGTAGAAAGCTGCCCAGAATCCCCTATATGACATAAGGCAAAGTCAAATTCTAGATGTGGCTGCTTCTGCAAAATTGCAATTGGACAGCGGATAGACTGCTTCAAAGAGGTTGGCCTTGCTCTGTTACATGTTGCCTGTGTGATCAAGCTCCCGAAACGGCAGCCCACGTCGCCTTGCTGTGCCCTTATACCAAGCAGGTTTGGTCCCTGATCACGACCTCCAATGCTGACCTTGCAAGCGTCTCCCAAGCGGCCACTTCTCTGAAAACCTGGTGGTTCAAGACCCAAAGATGTGCCCCCAAGCGAACTCGGAAAAAAACGGTGATGCTAGCCTGCTACGTTGTTTGGCATCTTTGGAAAGAAAGAGGCACAAGAGTTTTTGAAAATAAGAGTATCAATGAGGTCGGGCTAGTTCACCTGATAAGAAACGATGTTGCCTACTGCAGTGTGTCTCTCCTGGGGTTTTTGATCGAGACTTTCTAGCTATATGTATTGATCAGCCAGCTTTTAATTTCTCCCTTTTTGGATTCATCCGCCATTTTCCATGACTTGTACAGTTTTTCCCCCTCTATCAATGCAAAGCAGAGCTTCTGCCGTTCAGGCTCAAAAAAAAGATGATGCGGTAATCAGTACACTGCTTGGTTAAAAAAATCAGGAGTACACATAGTCAGGAAATGAAATGACAACTATGCTAAAGAGGCTTATTCTGACAATGACATCTTTACGTTTTTTTTTTAGATAAAAGGTCGCCCCAGCCTCTTCATCAAAATGATGCACATCTTTACGTCAGTCACCTACAATGTCAAAATGCACGTTATCCTGTTTTTTCTTGTATTTTCTTTGACCCTCCGTGTTAGCCTCTATTTTAGGCACAGCAAGCCACTCATGTGTATCCCATTTAGTGGCCGACTTCTTAATTACAGCGACTACGAAAGCAATACAAGCCTGAATACATCCACGGAACATGACAATAATAACAAAACAAAGTCCCATCTGTTCTGCATACATTTTGTCACTCGTCAGACTCTAATCCATGGCGCATATTTAACACTTCAGACGCTATCCGTGACGATTTGCGCGAGCAAGCAAGCAAGTAGAGATAACATATTGAGGCCATCCAAACACAAAAAAAGAAACATTCCAGGCGTTGTCAGTGCAGGTTCGTGAGCAGGGACGAACCGGTCAGAGTATGAGCCATTTGAAAAGACCATAGCATTGCTCTGGAGAATAATCTTATCTCGAAATTATGTTCCAGATGCATAATTTGTTTATAAATGTATAATTCTTTGGTGTTTGTATAGAGGCCAGAGAGATATACACGTTTTAAATAGTTAAGACGTTTTAAATAGTTAAGAGTACTAAATGGAGTGCGTCACGTCAGTGAAGGGACCAAAAACGCATTTTCCTCTTACAAAAATAGTTCAGATGTGCCATAAAATATTAATTTACTTAACTTTGAACTTTTTCATGCAGATAAAAATCTTAGTTACACCATCAACAGTTACAAAATATCTCGCGCAACGAATACAACTCAACAACTATCTTCCACGGCGACAAGCCATGCATATAGTTTTACAACTTATATATTCTTCACTATGCATAATATTTTACTAGCAATTAGTCGCTGCAACAATTGAAGCATAATAATTTGGGAAATTAGTATACCAACTTGTAAATAAAAAATCTAACGTGATTTTTCTTTAGATTTTGGACCTACATTCTATTTCCATGTCATCACCAATGCTATCAAACTGTAAGATAAATTTTATCAGATTTGCACATGAAAATAATTATAATAAGATGAAAGAGAAGTTATGTTGTTTGCTCGCATGTAAGCATATACAAATAGAACGTACAAAATTCTGCGAAGTAGTTTTTTTCAAATTATTTATGGGACAATGCTCACCCTTAGCTTGATCTATTTGAACATGAAACCAAGTTAAAAGTTAGAAAATAAACGATGATGAATGTTTGTTGAAATTTTATGGAATATTAAACATATAATGTTTAGATAAAGCAGTATTATTTTGCAAAGCATGGAAGGCATCAAAAGTTGCCGTGCCACTCTGCAGGAGACTACCAAGCGGGAGGATACAGTAGAATGGACTTATTTTTTATTTGCTTCTACACCTATTCTACATATAATCTATAGCGTAGTGAAGTCGTGCAGAGGGTTAGTTACGACACATGACTTGGCATTGCTCGTCAAAGCAAATATCAATACGTACCAACTCCTTTAGAACACTTGTGGTGGAGAATAAGAAAGGGTGGATAGACAGATACAAAACCATGGCCCTAAGTCACCCTGTGCATTCACGGTTTAAGACGGTTTTGACAGTTTCCTTAACCCGGACCAGTGCCTGCGGTTCTAACTGGGCTGGTCTGGTTTAAAGTGTTTACACCTGAGATAATACCACGGTGTGGTTTGGGTTGGTATAACGCACATGGTCTTAGATTCTTCATGCACGTCAGGCTTGTATTACTGCTCCAGCGGGGTCCACTATAACGCATGCCTCCGACGCATATACTACTTGCATGCATGCGTGGCATGGACGGAAGCCTGTCAAACTCGTGCTTTGCTTGCTGCTTTTTTTTTTTTTTTTTTTTTTTCAACATGCTCTAACACACTCCACACGCACACACACCCCTAGTGCACAAGCTAGATAGCACACGTACTAAACCGCGAGCCTAGTCAACTCCAGGGTTATACCCTGTGGCAGTGGAAAGCACTGCAATACCTCTAACCGAACCGCGGGAGGAAACTAACATTTTTTATTCTGGGGCAGAGCCCCCGGTGAGACACCCGGAAAATCGCTCCCTCTGGCAGTCGATCCCGGGCGGGCTGTGTGGCCACCGCCAACCACAGCCACCGAGCTACACGCTCGTTCTCTGCTTGCTGCTTACCGGTGCTAATGACGGCTTGACCAGTGATTCCAAACCGTATTAAACCAGCTCAAGAATATTTGACTACGGGTTGGACAGTTTACTGCTGCAACCCGGCCGAAACCGGCAGTCCGGTGCGGTGCGGTCTGGCCTCACGGTTTGGCCGGTTTAAAACCAAACTGTGCCCAGCGTTAGCCCTAAGTGTTCTAAGTCTGTAACTTTGCACATATAAGGCCTATTTATTTCCTTAGACTTCATACTTAGGTCGGATCACTTATTACCATTTTTGGGAACACTACATGCTAAACATTCATATGCATTTTCAATTTTCAAAAAAATATTTTCATTGTCATTAAAAAAAATGGGAATTTTGTCTAAATTCTGATAATTTTGCTATTTAACTTTGGAAGGCAAAATACCATTTCAGTTGATATGTTATTTTAAAAATCTTCCAAAGGTAATAAATCCAAGGAAATTAGCAGATAGTTTCTATAGAAGATAAGGATCATCGTAGTATGATGTGACCAAGGTGGAGTCTGGTTACTGAAGCGACCAAGCCAAGTCAGAGTTACAAGTATCTGTCGGCATATAAATGGTGTCGATGGAACGAAATAATTAAAAGAGGGACCCTCCCCCCACCCCACGTCTCGAGGCTGGATCCAATCAACAAGAACCTTAAGAACAGAGGGGAAACACCTCTCCCCGAAAAGGTAGAGGTCCAAGGAAGAAGGAGAAGGACACATGTGCCTTTTCCCTCGCATTTGGAAATAGTGGAGTGCCATTGGGGGCATCTGCTTGACCATTGCCGCCATCGTCTTCTTTCATATACCGGTGTCTACATCAACGAACATCTGTAATATATTGACAAACATTATGTGTGGTGCTATATATTATTTTCGTGTCATTTATTGCATCTCTACATCTTCTTTTGAGTAGTACTGTAACTTGTTCTATGGAGATGGTGAAATAGTTTATTTTTGGTAACGTATGAATATGTTTATTTTTATGCAATTCTTTCATTCTAGTGTGTGAGTGCAAAATTACATTAGAAGAACACATAAGGGTTGCACTATGGTTTGTTGAATTGATGAGGGAGGGCCGGAGTGTCGTGGTATCGTCATGACATATGCCATAGGGTGGCTAATCGAAGTGGTTCCTAGTGGTCTCACGGCGGTATCCGGAAGCGGGTATGGGCACGAGCGACACGGCGACGTACCCAGGTTCGAGGCCCTCCGATGGAGGTAACACCTCTACTCCTGCTATGAGTGTATATGATGATCACAGTACAATGGTGCTCCTTGAGCTGTGTATCCGGCTGCTCGAGGTAAACGAAGGTCTCTCTCTCTCGGGCAGCTCTAAGACTAGTGAATGAGAACGATCGATCGTCCCCCGCACGAGGGGTAGCCCGGCTTATATAGGCACCGGCACTTTACATATAAGTCCCTAGAGTCTAGTGGCCAGCATGGCGGCCGGCTCCCGTCCCTTCCCGAGGCGCCGACGCTGAGCCGTTGAGCGTAGTGGCACGTCCCATCCGCCGCTCCGGCGGCGTGGGAGGTGGTCGTTGTCGTCATCATGCTCGTAGCGCGTACGGCCGGACGTACGCCATGATGGCCTGTGCGGCGCGTGGCACCGCTGCTCTACGGGCCCCGACGGGAGATGAGGTCGCGTGGACCTTTGAACCGGCTCACCTACCCGTTCCTTCACGGGCAAGACTCGCCAGCCTCGAGTCGGTCCGAGGTGCAAACCCATCGGATATGGCTTGTAGGCCGGCCCAGCTACAGCGTTGAAGGCCGCAGCCAGCCGACTAGGACTTAGAGCCGCCGGCTCCGAGGCAGCCGGCCACGGCTCCAGCCGGCTGCTCCTCGCCGGCCTTTGCCGCGAGCCGGCCGACCTCCCGGCCGCTCCGCGTCCATTGCCCTACCCGGGTCTTCCCCGACATTAGCCCCCGAGCGGCAAGGTCCTACGTCTAGGAGGACCTAGGCAGGTTCCCTTTGCATATCTCTCGCTGTTTCCGGCGGCTTGGAGGGCCAGTGAGAATTTTCATTCAGCGGCTGCGCCTCGTCCGGCTCGCCCCGTCCGGCTTCCGCCGCGTTTTGCTCCGTCGTTTTCACTTTTTATTAAGTGTTGAAGACGCTTCCGCTTGTTGCCGAATTTGGGGCCGGGTCGATTTTATCGTCCGGCTCCGGCTCGGGTACACCGGCAACTCCGCCGCTCGAGTCCCGCGCCCGACTTGACTGTTCGGCCGTCGCCGTGGCCGTTCGTATGGTCACATCACTGCCCCTTCCGGATTTTCGCGGTAGTGGGCGAAGTGGTGCGGCCGTTTCGGTAACCGCCGGCGCGTGGGGCGGTTTCGGCGCAGTTAATCCCATCGTGGCCCACGATCGCCACGTGGCTGCGTAACGGGCGTGCGGGACGGCTATAAATGCCCCCCGCGCGGTACCGAGGCACTCTTCTTCTTCCTTGCGCCACCTTCTTTCTCTCTCTCGCTTTCTTCGCTTGAGCGCTCTCGCACGCCGTCGATTCTTCTTCGGTGACCTCTGGCGAACCTCGGCGACCTTTCGCGGAGTTCTCCGCCGTTCGGCAGCCGCCCGCACGCCAAGCCGGCGCCACGAGGCCCCGCGGCTCCCGCGCTCATCGCCGCCGCGCTCTCCTCCGGTGAGGAGTTCCTCTTCTCCCTTTGATCTTGATTGGTCTTCTTCCTCCTCTTCCTCGTCCATGGCCTCCGCCAGCGGGTCAGGGGCTCGCACATGAACGACGACGACATCGAGCGATTGGTGCGCCTCCGCCGGATTCCTCGGGAGGTGGTCACGCGGGCGCCGGCGCGGAGGTGGAGCCCAAGCCGAGCCCGCGAGCGTCGTCTTCGCGCACCCGACCGTGGGGCGCCGGCCGGCCTTCTTCCGCCGGTTCTGGACTTCTTTGGCCGCAGCCGCACCACTTGCCGGCCAACGCGTGCGTCCTCCTTAGGCTGTGTGGCTTTTATGGAGGGCTACGCCGGGCCGGACGTCGACTTTGGAGCCGGCTCTTCTACCTTAAGTCGCAGATGACCGAGGGCCGCCTGAGGACCTGCGGCTGCGCCTCCATATATCCCCGCACCGGCTCGCTCTTCCCGAAGATACCGACCGTCGATTCGGTGAAGAACTGGCAGATGTCGTTCTTCTATGTGAAGAACGTCAACCCAGCCTTCGACCGGATCAACTGCCGGAGTATAATCCGGCTCCTCCGACCACCCGGCTCAACTGGGTCACAACGCCAAGTCGTCGGATCCGGACGCGGAGGTCAACCTCCTCTGGGACTTCTTGGGGGAGTGCGTCAACGAGGGCCGGCTGAGCGCCGAGGATCTCCTCTGCACTTATATTGAGCGCCGGGTGATACCACTCCAGGGCCGTGTCCATAAGATCGGGCTCATGTCCGGCCGGCTGGATCCGACCCGGACGTCGAGGGTAGCGCTCACCAAAGCCCAAGTCGCTCACCGGGTGAACAACATCACCAAGGCCAACCTGCCGAAGGGGGTGGGGGCTGCCGCCTTACGACCGGGCCGCGCCGCCTGAGCGGGTAAGTTGTGTTTTAGCTTGCGCTTTTCGACTTGCGGCTGCGTGGCTCGCTTGTTATTCATCTGTTCTTGTTTTCTAGATCTTCCCCCGCCAAGAGATCGAGGACGGCGACTTGGCGCGCAAGATCTGGACGGTGGATCTCGTGGATCCGGCTGACCAAGCCGGCGACCAAGCCGGCGACGACGACCGGGCGTGCCCGACCGGGCGGCAGGGGCGGAGGCGCCGCCCGAAGAGCCGAAGTGGTTCCCACCGAGCCGGCCGCGCGCCTCCGGCCGGAGCCGACGAGGGCGGAGCCTGCGGGAAGGGGCCGCAGCGGGAGGAGCCGGCGCGCGCCAGGGACGCCGACTCCCGGGCGTTGAGGTCGAAGGGCCCGGCGGTGTCGCCTTGGTCTTCACGTGGCCAAGGGTGCCCGGTTGGTGAGCGTGCCGTCCGCCTCGGACTCCGCTTCGGCTCGGTTGGCACCATGGAGAAAGCCTGGAACCAGCGGACTCGCGAGATCATCAGCCGGGAGGGGCAGCCTGCACGGCGCCCTTGAAGATGCTTTACTCCGGCTACCGCGCCGCCCTCAAGAGCAAAGCCGCCGAGGCCCTGGCCCAGGCGACGCTGGAGGAAGCTGACAAGGTAGGTGGCGTCTCATCTTGTTTTCTGCGATTTTGTTATCTTGGTAGCCCTCCGAGGCATGGGCCGGCTGCTTGGAGCCGGCCCAGGTTTCGCCTAAACGATTGACTCTTTTTTCGATGGTCGACGAGCGGCGCACCGTCTTGTACAACAAGGTGGTGACCAGCTACCACAAGGACAAGATTGAGCGGGGCACCTTGGCTCGTGAGCTGGAAGCGCCAAGGGTAAGCTCTTGCTTCTTTTGGCTTAATGTCTTTTTCTTTTGTCTCTGTTGGCTGATATTTCTTTCCGGCTGTCTCTTAGTTGAGGCCGCCAAGGTCCCACAGAGGGATCTCCAGGCTCGCGCTCAATGCGCCGAGAGCGAGGAGGCGGGCCGGCTGCAGCCGCCAAGCTCAAGGTGGCGATGGGGAGTTGACGCGGCGCGCGGCTGGAGAAGAACCATCTCGCCGAGCTCACCTCCCTTAGGACGGCGAGAAGGAGAAGGTAGAGGATCGAGCCGGCGGCTGGCCGAGGTGGAGAAGCAGCGGCTGCGCTTCAGCAGGAAGTCACCGCCAAGTCCACGGAGCTGACGGCTACGCCAAGCACCGGACGGACCTGATTGGCGCGATCGATGTCGGTTTCTCGGGTGAGTGTCTATGTTTCCTTCCCCTTGCCGGCTTTCACTGTCGGCTGCCAGCTCCGTTGGTAGCCGGCTGCAGAAACTTATCTTTTCGCTATCTCCATCTTCGGCGGTCGTGCTGCCGCGCCTTTTTCTTTATCCTTCGAAATCTCCATCTTCAGGGGCAGCGGCTCGTGCCGGCTGCCGCCCCTACTTGAGCTTCGGAATCTCCATCTTCGGCTGGGGGCGGCTCGTGCGGCGCCGCCACTTGACTTCGAAATTTGCATTTTTCAGCTTATTTCGGCTTTTATGACTTCGACATGCTTCCTTCTTGCAGCGGCCTTCCCGGAGACGCAGGATGCCGCCTTGGCGGCCGTTGGCGATGCGCGAGGCCGGGGCGGCGGGCGAGGGCGCCGCGCTTCACCATGGAGGACCACTGTCGTCCCTGGCTGCCCGCGTCGAGCCCATCACCAAGTTTGGCTGGGAGCTCCGGAAGGCGGCCGAGGAGCTGGTGCCGATGCGTGGCACGGCAAGGAGGCGCCGCAAGACATCTCCACCTCTTCCTTGATCGAGCAGGCGCCGGATCGCTTCATCGGCGGAAGGGGTCGCACGCGTCCGGCGCCGACATGGCGCTGTTTCGTCCTCTCCGGTACAACGAGGTGGACCGGGGCAGCTCGAGTATCGGCGAGCCGGCGTGGAGGAGGAGCTCACCGATCGAAGGCCGCCCGTCTTGCCCGAGCCAGCGCCATCGCCGACTTCGTCGACAAGCGCCTTTATCGCGGATCCGAACCCTCACTCGATGAGGAGGAGGAGCTTGAAGATGAAGGGGTCGAGATGGATTCTCCGCCTCTGCTGTTGATCCGACTGGTCCTGCTCCAGCCGGTGTCTAGACTTTCCTGTTTATGCAACTTTGCTTTTGCCAAGACAAGTTATTAAATCCCCGGAATGCCGGGTGCCTTATGTAAAGACAATATTATCGCCTTTTTTATTATGACGCACTTTAATGTGTTTGTTAATCATTTGTGTGCCGGCTTGCTTTCTTCCGACTTGTTCGCTTTTTCCATCCGCCCTCTTTGGCTGTGCCCTTGCCGGTCGTACGTCCGACTTGCGGTCCGTCGCCGGATCAAGAGCGTGCCGCCGGGTGAGGCCGATAGTATTTCAGTCGAACGAGTCGATTTCGGCAGTCCGACACTTTTATGAAAGGTTGCGAGTCAACTCGCTTTTACTCTTTCCTTAGTCGTTGCGTGTTTGTTCCCTAGGCCTTACTCCCCAGGACAGGGGCGGTGTATGGTCGGAAGCCGGCGTCGGAAATCAGATCACGTTACTAAGCCGTCGCGTGAAAGGGTTCAAGCCAATTGGCGAAACGAAATAGAGTGCGCGAAAAACTTGTCGGAAACGGCGCTCTTGGCGCATGCTTTTTCATAGCTTACAAAAGGGATACAAGGGATACCTACATTCCTGCTCTCAAGTGTAAAATGGTCGAAGCAACCTGACATTCCAGGGACGTTTTGTCTCCTCGTCAGTTTGCTCGCCTTGTTCTTTTTGGCCTCTTGGGCATCTATGAGATAGTAGGAATCATTGCCTACCGCCTTGCTCACGATGAAGGGACCCTCCCATGGGGATGCTAGTTTATGCTGTCCGGCTGTCCGTTGGATCAGCCGGAGCACTAGGTCTCCTTCTCGGAATGCTAAGGACTTAACCTTCCGGCCGTGATAGCGACGGAGGCTTTGCTGGTATACGGTGGACCGGATTCGGCCATCACCGACCTCTTCAACCAGGTCGACTCCATCTTCGCGAGCTTCTTTGGCTTCAGGTGTATAGCTTGATCCTTGGCGCGTCGTGCTCGATGTCGGTCGGCAGACGGCTTCAGCCCCGTATACGAGGAAGAAGGGCGTGAAGCCGGCGAGCGGTTTGGCGTTGTGCGCAGCTCCACGGCGGGCAGCTCTTCAATCCAGCAGTGAGCGCTCAAGCGGCTCCACCAGCCGAGGCCGGATGCCGGCTAGGATCAAGCCGTTTGCCTTCTCCACTTGGCCGTTGGTCTCCGGGTGTGCTACGGATGACAGGTCCATTCGGATCCCCATCTCCCCACAATAACGCTTAAAAATGCCTTCGGCGAAGTTACTGCCGTTGTCGGTGATGATGCTATGCGGGTAGCCGTATCTCGCGATTATCTCCTTGAGGAATGTGACGGCTGTGGAGCCATCCAGCTTCTTGATCGGTTTGGCCTCGATCCACTTAGTGAATTTATCAATCATCACCAAGAGATGCGACATGCCGCCTCGGGCTGTCTTGAATGGGCCCACCATATCCAAGCCCCATACGGCAAACGGCCGTAATGGGGATGGTTTTAGGGCGGAAGCCGGCGTTTGCCTTTGCTTGCGAAGCGGCGGCAGCCGTTGCACTCTTCACCAAGTCTTCTGCGTCTCTGAGCGCAGTCGGCCAGTAAAAACCGTGCCGGAAAGCTTTGGCCACTATGGCCCTGGAGGAGGCGTGATGGCCGCATTCTCCCTGGTGGATTTCCCGTAGGAGTTCAATCCCTTCAGCCGGCTCGACGCACCGCTGGAACACCCCACTTACGCTGCGTTTGTACGCTCGTGGTTGATGATTGTATAGGCCTTGGCCCTTCTCTCAATCTGCCTGGCTTGAACCCCCATTGGGCAGCACACCATCGGTGAGGTAGGAGAGGAATTCTTGTGCCCATGGTACGCATTTTATTTCAAACACGCTAACCACCAAGGCCTCCATCTTCGGAGCTTCCGGTTTCGTGGACGCCGGGTTCGGCTGTGAAGCCGGCGGGTTTGGCTGATAAGCCCCCGAGTTTGGCTGAGAAGCCCCCGCGTTGGACCGATAAGCCCCCGGGTTCGGCTGAGAAGGCGGGTTTGGCTGATAAGCCCCCGACTTGGGCAATGAAGCCCCCGGGTTCGGCTGAGAAGCCCCTGGGTCAGCCGGCACGAATATGGAATCCGAGTCCGGTGACGGTATGATGGACGGTTTCTTGAGAATCGCCAGGGCGGCGCCCGGCGGAATGGCTTGCCGGGTCGAGCCAATCTTGGATAGGGCATCTGCCGCCTCATTGTTTGCTCGTGGCACATGGTGGAATTCACAGCCATCGAAGAAGCCGGATAACGCTGGACGTGGAAGCGGTATGAGGCCATGTTGGCGTCCTTCGCGTCCCAGTCGCGATGCTTGCTGTATAACCAAGTCGGAATCGCCGAAGCAGGATGCGACGCACGCCAATCTCCTTGGCCAGCTTCAGCCCATGGATGAGCGCTTCATACTCCGCCACATTGTTGGATGCGGCGAAGTGGATCTGCAGGACATAGTCCAGCCGATCTCCCTTGGGGGAAGTGACGACGATGCCGGCTCCCAAGCCGTTTCGCATCTTCGAGCCGTCGAAGTGCAGCTTCCAGTGCGTGGAGTCGGCACGGGCGGTGTATTGCATCTCGGCCCGGTCGACGAAGAAGTCCGCGAGGATCTGCGACTTGATGGCCGTGCGCGGCTCGTAGAGGATGGTGTGGGCGGCTAGCTCCAGGGCCCACTTGGCAACCCGGCCGTTGGCATCCTTGCTGCCGATGATTTCCGCCAAGGCGCTGTGGCCACCACCCTAATGGGGTGCTCTTGGAAGTAGTGCTTGAGCTTCTTGGCCGCCATGTACACGCCGTAGGTGACCTTGGTAGTGGGGGTAGTTACGCCGACGGGACAGCACTCGCTGAGATAGTAGGCGGGCGCTGAACCAGCTGCTCCCTGTTGGCTGCTTCTTTGTGCTCCACCACCAGGACAACGCTAACCAACCGGTTGGTGGCTGCGATGTACAACAGCATCGGCTCCATTGAACCTGGTGTTGCAAGGATTGGCGCGGTTGAGAGCACGCGCTTTAAGTCACGAAAAGCTTCATCCTCCTGCGGTGACCAGACGAACTTGTCCGCCTTCCTCATCAATTGATACGGGCGGTGCCTTCTCCCCCGGCGAAGCGGCTCAAGGAGGCCAGGCATCCGGTGAACTTCTGGACGTCCTTGAGGCACCGCGGCAGCTCCATCTTCTCAATGGCACCGATCTTCTCTGGGTTGGCTTCGATTCCTCGCCGAGAGACGAGGTAGCCCAGAGTTGGCCGGCTGGCACGCCGAACGTGCACTTGGCCGGGTTGAGCTTCATCCGGAATCTTCGCAGATTGGTGAAGGTTTCTCTCAAGTCATCAAGGAGGGTAGGCATCTCCTTGGTTTTACAACGACGTCATCCACGTATGCGTGAACATTTCTGCCGATTTGATCCTGCAAACACTTTTGCATGCACCTTTGGTAGGTGGCGCCTGCATTTTTCAAGCCGAATGGCATAGTCGTGTAGCAGTAAGCCCCATACGGGGTAATGAACGAAGTCTTTATTTGATCAGCCGGATTCAAAGGAATCGGGTGGTAGCCTGAGTAGGCATCTAGGAAAGACAACGGTTCACCCGGCAGTCGAGTCTATAACTTGATCTATGCGCGGCAGGGGAAGGGGTCCTTCGGGCACGCCTTGTTGAGGCTGGTGTAGTCGATACACATGCGCCAGGAGCCGTTCTTCTTCAAAACCAGGACCGGGTTCGCCAACCGGTCCGGGCACTTCCATGATGAAGCCGGCAGCTAGGAGCCGGGCAATTTCTTCACCGATGGCCTTCCTTCGTTCTTCGGCGAAGCGCCGAGAGGGCTTCACCGGCTTGGCTTTAGGCCCGACGTGGAGGTGGTGCTCAGCCAACTCCCTCGGCACATGGCATGTCCCTTGGAGACCATGCGAAGATGTCCCGATTCTCACGGAGGAAGCTGGTGAGCTCGCTTTCCTATTTGCTGCTCAAGCCGGCACCGATGGTGACGTACTTGTCCGGCGGGGCCGGGTCGAGCAGGATCTTCTTGGTGTTGTCGGCCGGGAAGTGAGTCGTCCCAGCGGGTTGCCCACAGCCGGCATGTCCGCCTGCGCGGCCTTGGCCAAGGCAACGGCGTCGTGGATGAGCTGCTTCTCGGTGGCCGCGTCAGTAAAAGCCATCTTGGAGCTCTGCGTGGCGCAGTCCATGGAGCGGCGGTAGTCGCCTACGGTGATGACCCCTTTAGGGCCAGGTAGCTTCATCTTCGGGTACCCATAGTGGGGCACCGCCATGAACTTGGTCGGGCCGGCCTGCCAAGAGCGCGTGGTAGGGACTCACGAGGTCCACCACCTCGAACTCGACGTTCTCCGTGCGGAAGTTGTCCGGCTTGCCGAACATGACCTCCAGGGTGATCCGGCCAATCGGCTGGCAGCAGTGGCCTGGCACGATGCCATGGAAGACGGTGGGGTGGGGCGCAACTCGGCCTCTGGATGCCCAACTTGCGGGCGGTGTCGCGGTAGAGGATGTTGATGCTGCTGCCCCCATCGATGAGGACACGCGAGAAGCGCACGCTGCGCCGGGTTGTGCCGAGGGTGGGGTCGAGGACCATGGCGTAGCTGCCCGGCTTTGGCAGGACGGCCGGCGTGTCGCGGCGATCAAAAGTGATGGCCTGCTCTGACCAGTTTAGGCGGGGGACCGGCGGCATGACCGCGTTGACTTCGAGGGAACGGCGCTGCTGGCTCGTCTTGTCCTCGGGCTCGGAGGTGAAGATGATGTAGGTGGCATCCTCAGCCAGGTACCGGCCGCCATGGTGCACTTGGTTAGCCTCGTGGTGCTCGAGGTTGTTGGCTTCTGCGCCGGCTTGGCCACCCGCCCGCCGCTGGAGGAGGTGGGGTGGAGGCGGAAGGGGCTCGCCGCTCGTCGGCCGCTTCATGAAGTGGCATCGCGGGTGGAGTGGTTGGAGGGGTTCTTGCCGCGTGGTACTTGCACGGCGAGTCGAGCATCTGCTCGAAGGTGTACTTCGGCTTGGCCGGTCCGTCGCTGCGCCGACTTCCGCCACCGCCGCGTGGTCGACACGGCTGCCACGTGGGCAGCCGTACGGCGGTCCGGTGGTCGCGTGCCTCTTGCCGCGTAGTTGTCCCGCCGGCTGCCATGGTGGCCGCCTCGGCCGGCTTGTTGTTGTCCCTCCCGGATGGAGCCGCGAAATCTCAGCCGGCGTGTTGCTGCCTTCCCAGCGCATACTTGTCTGCGATGGCCATCAAGGCAGCCATCGTCTTGGGTTCAACTGCGCAGTTGGCCAAGTGGTGGCGGCAGCCATGAAGAAGCCGCTGGATCTCGTGCACTCCCTCGCGAGTTGCGCATCTCGCACTGGCGCGTCAGGTATGCACGGTCCGTCTCGTCTGCGCCCTGCTTGCACATCTCAAGCTGTTGGGCGCGACCCGGCCGGCGGTGGTGAAGTTGCTGATGAAAGCCGCCTCGAAGTCGAGCCAGCCGTTGATGCGCTGCCGGCAGAGTTCACCAGCGGGCGGAGCCAGCATGAGGGGGAGTAGCGCACGGCCCAGCGCTTGTTGCCCTTGGCGATGCCGACCGCAGTGGAGTAGTCCTGCACGGTCCTCCGCTTGGCCGTGCCGTCGACTTGGGCGGTCGCGGGAGCAGCCGTCAATCATGGGCTCGTTGATGATCCGCGGCCCGGCACTTGGGGCCGGCTGGCCTTCTTCCTCCGCGATGCGGATTCGACCAGCCCGAGGCGATCTCTCGGCGTCTGCCGGCTCGACGCGCGGCCCAGCCGGGAGCGGGCGGCGGCTGGCCTGGCCGCGCGCGATGCTTGATGGTGGATGGCCTCTCGTACTCGTACTCTTCGTCGTCGTGCCGGCTTGAAGGTGGCCGGCTGCGCCGCTGGCTGGCGGTTTGTGCGGCTGGAACTCGCGTGGGTGTTCCGCTGTCGCTCGCCGGCTTGGTGCGGGGAGGTGGACTCGGCCGTGTCCCTCGGACCATCTCGGTCGTTGCCGGCGCGCCACGAGCGTGAGAAGCTCTAGGGGCATGGGCGTACTGGGGTCCTTGGTCAGCCGGTTGGCCGCCTTCAGCGGCTCGGTCACCCGCTCGGTTGGCGGCGTAACTGCGCCTTCGAGGCGGTGCAGCTCTTCCGCGGCAGCTTCAGCCGCGAGCATGTTCTTGTCGGGGTGTTGTAGATGGGTAGCTCCGTAGACGGAGCCGGCGATGCGCCGTCCGGCGATCTCTGCGCCAGGCCGCCTCTTCGGCGGATCTGGCCGGCTCGGCTTGGGTTGTCGCCGGCGGCGTGAGGCCGTGGGCGCGGTTGAACTCGCGCTGGGAGATCTCCCACTGGCGCTTTGCAGCAGCCAGCTCTTTTTGCTTGAGGAGGCGGTGCTCCTCCAGGTCCTTCTCGATGGTGGTGGGGTCGGCACCAGGCGTGAGCGGGGCTTTGCCCGGACTTCCTCCAGCCGGGACGGTGGTGGCGGCGCCTTGCGCCCGAGGCGGATGCGCCGTGTCCTTGTTGCGCTCCAACTCGGGACCGCGGATGCGCGTGGACTTGCCTCCGGCGTCGTCGCCGGTGGCCATGACCTCCTGCATGATGCAAGGGCCGGTGGTGGTGAGGTGGCGCTCCCGGGGGAGGGCTTGCACGGCGCACGATCTCGCGCGGGTAGCGCGGTGGTGCGACGGTGGCGACGTAGACGTCGAAGCCGCCGAAGGATGATGTTGCCGCCAATGGCCGGCGAAGCAGCCAGCGTTGTCGCCGACGCAGTCGAGGGAGCCGAATCTCCAGACCAAGCCTGAAGCGACCCTCTCGCCGGTGGTGGTGGTGAGGCCCGTCCGGATGGAGACACCGCGCGACGCTGAAGGCCCCACGGTGGGCGCCAAATGTCGTGGTATCGTCATGACATATGCCATAGGGTGGCTAATCGAAGTGGTTCCTAGTGGTCTCACGGCGGTATCCGGAAGCGGGTATGGGCACGGCGACACGGCGACGTACCCAGGTTCGAGGCCCTCCGATGGAGGTAACACCTCTACTCCGCTATGAGTGTATATGATGATCACACAATGGTGCTCCTTGAGCTGTGTATCCGGCTGCTCTGAGGTAAACGAAGGTCTCTCTCTCTGGGCAGCTCTAAGACTAGTGAATGAGAACTGATCGATCGTCCCCGCACGAGGGGTAGCCCGGCTTATATAGGCACCGGCACTTTACATATAAGTCCCTAGAGTCTAGTGGCCAGCATGGCCGGCGCTCCGTCCCTTCCCGGGCGCCGAAGGGAGCCGTTGAGCGTAGTGGCATGTCCCATCCGCCTGCTCAGTCGCGGCGTGGGAGGTGCTGTCGTTGTCGTCATCATGCTCGTAGCGCGTACGGACGGACGTACGCCATGATGGCCTGTCGCGTGCACGTGCTCTCTACGGTGCCCGTACTTTACGGGAGATGAGATCGGCGTGGACCTTTGAACCCGGCTCACCTACCCGTTCCTTCCAGCAAGACTCGCCGCCTCGAGTCGGTCGAGGTGCAAACCCCGCCGGATATGGCTTGTAGAAGCCGGCCCAGCTACAGCGTTGAAGGCCGCAGCCAGGCCGACTAGGACTTAGAGCCACCGGCTCCCGAGGCAGCCGGCCACGGCTCCAGCCCAGCTCCTCAGCCGGCCTTTGCCGCGAGCCGGCCGACCTCAAGCCGGCCGCTCCGCGTCCATTGCCCTACCCGGGGTCTTCCCCCCGACACGGAGATGCTAGGAACCAGGGACGGAGCTAGGGTGCTAGCTGGGGCCATGGCATCCCTGTGCTGGAAATTTTGCTGAAAGATCCCCTAAAATATATGTGAATTGATCCCTAAATCTTTGGATATTTGCCTATCTGGCCCCCTTCAAGCAAAATTTTATTCAATTGGCTCCATCCATATAACATTCCTTGCTCGTTCCGTTCCTGCTATGAACCATGTCCAGATTTTTGGTCCATGTCATAGAACAACCTAGAGAACTCAAATCTTGATGTGGTGGTTAAGGGGGCAATTATGCCTAATTTTTCCCTTGGTTATGCATGCAGATGGTATGGAGATCAATCACTGCACCGAGCAAAGGTTCCACCCCAAGAATAAACAAAAACTCTCACCTGTGGCTAGAGTCACAAATTTCCACTTTCTGTCCACCCTTGAAATGTTGAGTGTATGTAGAACATTGAGATGCATTATGTCCACCACTCTTGGACGTTGCCTATTAATCATCTATGTTGAGCTTCACTTAAAGTCAACCCCCTCTTATAAAATAACCAATGGCCTAAATCGTTTAGTTTTCATGGTTGTCACTTCGGATACAACAACATCAAAGCTTCTTTTTCCCCAGAAAGTTGGGTAGGCTAGATATGAGATCCAACAGGATTAAAAGGAAACCAAAATAAGAAGAAGAAAGAAAAAAAAAGTAAACTAAGATTTTGGCACATAGATCGCTGATCTCCATAAAGTCCTTTCAAGGGTCAAAACTTTAGGTATATTTCAATCCCTTAGGTCTATTTTTACCACCTCAGCCCAAGTCAACTTCGATTGTCATCTACCTAGTCTTCTCCATGTTTTCTAGAATTCCATTGTTAACTAGAGCTTCTAGAGGCCTCAACTGGGTATGCCAAAACCATCTTAGTCGGTGTTGGACTAGTTTTGCGTCTATCGGTGCCACTGGTAGCACATCGTAAATTACCTCGTTTCTAATCTTGTGCTTTCTTGTATGGCTTCACATCCATCGTAGCATGCACATCTCCGCGACACTCATTTGTTGAACGTGTTGCCAGATTGCCGTCCTATAAAATTTACCTTTTAACTTTTGTGGGACATTCTTATCACATAGGATACTAGATGCTTGCCGCCATTTCATCCACAATGCCTTGATTCTATGGCAAACATCTCCGCCGATATCTCATTTAATTTGACAAGTCAATTTATCCTCTTCTAATAAAGTCTTTCTGTGTATTCATTTATAAGTAGAGATGCCTTTACTGTCTTGCATCCTAGTTAAGTGAATATATGGTTATATAATTGATTTATATAGATTTGGAGAATAGATTGTTCACCTTCATCTCTTGTATTATAGTCTTGCATTGCATCCATTATTGTGTTCCATCCACAAGAGCATGCCCGAACCACACAACTTTCCCCTAATCCCGCCTGCCTTGGCTACCATCATGAAGAGCTTCGGGATAGCATAGCGACAACAAAAGCGTCATCACTCCCAACAACAGGAAAACTGCCTTCTAGTAAAAGCATATCTTCCCATGGAGTGCCCCAATGGCTCTCAGAAGTTGAGCGAATTCGTGATTGCTTTTTGCTGACAAAACAACTAGATAGACTATACGTAGTCAGAAATAGAGCTGTGTTTCTAGAAAAATAAACATCACCTATTTTCCTAAACTACCCTTACAACTTCCAAAATTTGCTGCCACGGTCACAATTCTGCCGACTGGGCGATTTGAACCAAAACTAAGATGGCCTGTGATGTTTAAGGATGCGCTTGCCAAATTTGTAGGTTGATAGGCTAAAACTTAAGAGCATCTCCAACAGAGGCTCTAAAATTTGGCGCTGTAAAAGTCGTTTGCAGCGCGCTCGATCCGGATATAGCGCGCGACGCCGGCGCGAGCTTCGCCGGAGGCTCTATTTTACAGCGCAAACAAAGAAGCCAAAAACAGCCCTTCACCAGAGGCTATAAAATAGAGCTCCACAAACAAGTTTTTCCAACATACATACATCAAACAAGATCAAACATGCCACAGTTAAATCTGAAAAAATCAACTAAAATTTACAACTCTAAACATGCCACAAATAAGAGAGAGCAAGCTAGTCTATTTCATGCGCCCGCGGTGCTCGCGCGGCCGACGCAATCGATCTACTAGCTAGCAATGCACGCGCGGCCGCTCCAATTGATCTAGCTAGCAACGAGTGCGGGGCAGCCAAAACAAAAGATTGAGCAGCAAAGCGAGGCGGCCACAGCAAGCAAGCGGCGGGCGAAGCTCACGCTGGCCACGGCGGATGCCCAGCGCAGGCGTGCGAGGAGAGCCACGGTGGGCGGAGCTCCGCGATGCGGGGCCAGGCTGGGCCGGCGGAGCTCGACGGAGCTCGACGGAGATTCATGCGGAGGGACAGGCGAGGCCAAGCGCAACCGCTGGATCTTCTCGTCGTCGCAGCTCGGAGGACCGGGCATGGCCAGGCGCGGCTCGCGGACCTCTTCGTTCGTCGCAGACGAGGCCAAGATATTTCAGAGTCGTTTTTCTTCGCGCGGTGGCAAGAATCGCGATGCCAGTTTACAGCGCGCGCTAGCCGGCGCACAAGATATACAGCTTTGGATAGCGCAAAGTCCGCGCGCACAAAAATATTTACAGCGCGGCCTAATTTGCAGCGTCTGCTGGAGGGAGCAAAACGCGTTCGGCGCTGTATATTGACGGTTTTTTTTAGCGCATGACTAGTTTACAGCCTCTGTTGGAGATGCTCTAAGTGTGTGGACAGTTCATTTTCTTTATGGTTCAGTTTTCTATTTTCCCGTAAAAAGGTCCACGACTTTATTAATAATCACCAACATCGGTTCAAAGAACCCAAAAGCAATAAAAATTACAATGTAGGTGACCTTACTGGATAACTTGTCGTAGAAGAGCTTGTTGTAGTAGACATAAAAAAATCACTGTGCTAATATGCCCCGAAGGACCAGTGCACCACAACAGCAACAATCACCAATGATGAGAACCATAGGCCAGATCGAAGGTCCAAACCTGCAAACATAGAGTCTGACGCGAACATCAACCGGATCCTAGAATATCTGCGAGGAAGTCCACAACCCCGTCGGTGTTATACACATTGGCAGGGAGATAGAGCAAGGCAATATCTTATTATGCCTTCGGAATGTTCATGCTGCCTCATTATTCGGGAGAGATGTTGAGATCGCCTAAAACGGAAGGACGGGAAACCTTCCGCCGGTGAGGGCCCGGGTCTGTCACACCTCCATGGCCACAAGGGCTACTGAAGGCGGGGCAGAATGACGGCAACGCCAACAAGGGGTGTACAGAAACCCTAGATCACCGAGTGTTTCCTCGGCGGCTCCTTTTCAAATAAAAAAGAACGAATGGATCCCGCCTTTACATCGACAGATGTACGCGATCATTTTCGCAAAAAAAAAAATCAGCATTCGAACATGCTTAACCCAAAAAAAAACCTGAGGCCGGTTGCCGATGTGTGTACTTGCGGGCTGGTTGAACACTTTAGACGCCATGGGAGACGGTTTACGCGAGCAAGCAAGAACAGATGAAGTAATAAAGCCGTTCCGAGGTTTGTGAGAGCAGAGAGGAACATGTCGGGACACGCGCGTTCCACGCCTCCAGCGTAGCGAGTATATATACGTAGTACACGAGCTATGGCTTTGGTAGGTCGGGTGATTTCTGTGAGCCAAAATAAGATATGCTTCTTGTACGGAGTACTACACATCCAACAAAATAGTTTAACCGTGGTGGCTGCCGATTCGGCGTCGCATGGACGACATATATAGTTCCAGGCTAGGTAACGGGCACGCGTTCCACTTCCACGCCTCCATTATTGGGTCGGCTAGCGATGGGAGGGAATTAGTACGCCTCGTGGATAACATGACAAACTGGAGTATGCATGAGTCGATCAATCACATGGCCATGGAGAGTACTACTGCCTGATCTCAAGGAAAAATGGGTCGGTGTGTTGTGTAAACCAGGCCGGACGAGGGCGTCGTTCGCTTCCGTGATCTCAAGGAAAAATGGTTGACGGTAGAAGAATTGTACGGTCTGCGCAACTCAACAACCCCGGAGTTGGACGCACGCACGCGCTCGGCTCCCGTCCGCCTTTGGACGCTGCCCACTCCATCGCCGCTTTTTTCCTGCTCGACTGCCGAAGCAGCTAGCAGCAGCTGCGACCTTTCCCTCCAACCCCCACCATCGCCGACCAACTCGTTCCTGGATTCCGATCACCTGACGGTCCTGTGTCAGTCAGATGCTCACTCCAACATTGTTTGACTGGCTACGATCGTCAACATGCAGTGACACGCACCATGTGACATCCTACTCCTATAGCACAATACAATACTTATGTGCTCGCCTTTAATACAGCCACTCACTCGCTGCTCAGAATTGACTTCCGAATGTTATTTTACAAATGTGGACTAGTTGCGCTTGAATATCTAATCGATGTTCCCTTCTGCGATGTCCTAAGAGCAACTCCAATAGTATAGCCGGTTGCTGGCTATAAGTATGATGCCATGTCAAGTCAACATGTAGCCAACAAGTACAATAGTTGGCTATAACAATGTACTACTTTTTCAATGAATGGCCTACCTTTCATTCACACAGCTTGACTAGGAGCACGTGCTAGAGCTAGCTCTTGCATAAGAGCTCACTCGCATTCTCTCTCCTCTTCTCTCTTTTCCAAATAGACACAAATATATTATTTTATTCCTTGTAGCCAGCTGACTAGACCTTATTGTACTTGCTCTAAGGACGGTCACAATGGGATACGCTGAAATCGTATCTAAGCCTCTGCTCATTGAATGTGAAATTAGATACGGACCTCCACAATGGCATGTATCTATGCGTGGGCCAATACATTATTTGTAGCTGCTTATACATAGATCAGGGATTAGATGTGGGCAGCCACGGAAGGAAAAGTGAGCGGGGGAGGACGATCGGATTAGACGGAAAATAAATTAGCCTCGCGGATGTAAACAAGATACGTATCGAAAACAAGATACGCTCGTCTCCTCTCTCATCTTAATTAGCACTCCACCTAAGCAAAAGATCTGACGTGGAACATTAAGATACGATACAGGGTGGAGCGTTGGGGCTGCCCTAAATGCACGTCAAGATCGCATAGGTTGCCACATGGTAATCCCTCATTCTTAGTTATTTACTTTATGTTTTTTTCTTGAGAGAGACTATGAGGCAAAACCTCACAGCAATTTATTTATTAAAGAGAACCCCCACCAAAGTTACATATATACAATATATACAGAAGTAAGAAAACAAAAAGGAAGCTATGGCAAAGATTCAATCCATGTCGAATGTTTGTCTTTAACCCTATGCTTATGCATAGAGGCTTCATGTATAAAATCTCTCTTCCATGATCTGAAGGACGGTCTTGTATGTTCAAAAATCATTCCATTCATCTCCTTTCAAATATGCCAGACTGCTAAGATAATAACCTCTGTGAAGAAAGGTTTTTGAAAGTCCTTCCTTGCATTGATAAATTATCCTCAATTGTCTGCCCATCCGACCAATCAATTTGCAAGTAAGACCACACTCTCGGACTAAAGACACAATCAGAAAACAAATGCAGCCAGTCCTCATAGATGTGAGAAGGGCAAAGCACACAGTGATGCACTTCAGTGACATTCCAATTTCTCCTCTTGGGCAAATCCTTGGTGTTGAGCCTGTCACTAATCAGCAACTAAGCAAACACTTTAATTTTCAATAAGCATTTACTACTCCATATCCAACCATATACCTTACTGCAAGTGATCTCTCTGAAGCTATGCTGATAAAAACGTTTAGCAGAATAAACTCCATCTTTCCATATGGTTTTCCATTCATCCTTCCCATTAGTATCCAGAACCACTCCTTGAATTAAACTCTGTAACTCTAGCAATCCAGTGGCTGCTTGTGTGAAAGCGGCCTCTCAAACAACTCTGAGATATCAGGTATAAGCAAAGCTTCCTGCACCGAAATTATTTGATTCATAGTATAAGAATAAAGACTAGGAAATTTTTCCTGGGGACCCATTCCACTTATAACTTATAAGCCCAAAACAGCGCCGTGCTTCCATCCTTGACTACCACAGAAGTATCTTTATAATTCCGAAAGTTCCATCACATCATGCAAGAAAGATCCACATAGTTTAGAAGCATGAGGTACCCCATCTGGATAGTAATTCCACACGAGTTTCACCCAAGGTAAATCTGCACGATTGAAGAACTTATGCAAATGCTTTAACAGTAACGCCTCATTTTGCTGTTTGAAATCCAAAATGCCCAGACCCCCATTCTGCTTTGGGTTGCAGATCATTTCCCATGAGGCTAAGGACTGACCGGTAGTGCATTCCCCCCTTTTCTTTCGCCGAAGGCACTGACAAATAATCATGTTTAATTGCTTGATAATGCCTACAGGGATGCTAAGAGTACAAAGGAAGAAAATAGGCATAGAACTCAGGCATGATTGAATCAACTGAAGTCTCCCTCCATAAGCCAGCAAGGAAGAGCTTGCACATAATCTTCTCTCTGTTCTACCAACCATAGGCAACAAATCCTGCATGGATGGTCTGGTAGTTCCCAAAGGTAGCCCAAGGTAAGTGAAAGGCATCACACCAACCACACATCTCAGGTTAGTTGAAGTTAAATTTTGCAAAAAAATTAAAAAGGTTTATTATACTTTACATTGATTCAAATATGGGATTTGCTAGTTCTCAGCTAGCTGAGAATTAACTTCGTGTTCAGTCAACTTCTACACAATTTAATTTGCATCGTGATCCGTGCTAGTCATGAGTTGCAACTGAAATTAGTCGACTGAGAAATAGTCACACCTTTCTAATATAGTAAATTTTCTATTGTAGATGTTGATATTTTCCATAAATATATTTTGTTAGAGTTTAGAAGAGTTTCCCTCTGACCAAATCTAGAGCACGGAGTAATTGTCAAGAGAGGGAGTACAAGTACAAACTTTTGTGATACACATATCAACACGTCGCTCATAAAAAAGAAGTTGTTGGTGAGGAAAAACTAGTACGGAACTTTGTTCCTTCTAGAAATTCTAGAAATGCACTTTTTCGTCTACACATTCGGAATTTCTTCGTCGAAGACTGACTAAAAAAGAGCGAACAGAGACAAACCGCGACGTGGGACATGGCTGTCAAATAGAGCAATCATCCTAGACCACGAAATCAACAAATTTGATGCTCAAATTACCAGCAAGTTGAAACCTGAAACATCTACCAACCTCTACTATTTCCGTCTCCTTCACCAAAGACGGTGCACTTCAAAATCCAGCCCTGCAGCTGGTGACACATGTAGGTAAGCAGGTTTGGGCATGACTTTCTGCAGCTTGATGACATCGCCCTAAATTTCAATGTGCAGTTCATCGCTGAGCTGCTAGCCCTAGCCGGCCGTGAGAGCATCTCCACCGGCGGCTCCAAATAGACGTCGACAGGGACACCGGTACTGCCATATGAGGGCGTCGGCAGAGCATTCTCTATTGGGGATACTGCTCCCACACCGGCACCCCCTATACTGTAGCCCCAATAAAATTTTAAATTTAAAATGACATTTAAAAACCAAAATTCATACGAAATTTATACAAAAATAACTCGATTTTAAACCTAAATAAAACTTAAACTTAATCATAATCTACTGGCCGTCGGTTGGGACGCGCGATGGGCCTGCCTCGTCGTCGTTCTACGCGTTTGCCGCCTGCGTTCGTGCCCGCCTCGCGTACCTTCCTTCGCGCATCTAGCGGTGGAGCATGGCGGCCGCCGTCGCAGGAGCTTGCCGGCGGCGCCGTCCCTGCGCTTCCAGCCTTTGCCGAGAAGCATCGTTCTCGGCGCGCCAC
Source organism: Lolium multiflorum (assembly GCA_030979885.1). Lineage (NCBI taxonomy): Eukaryota > Viridiplantae > Streptophyta > Magnoliopsida > Poales > Poaceae > Lolium > Lolium multiflorum. The sequence continues at coordinate 49,980,759 of CM061752.1, read as the reverse complement.
GCTTGCTCGCGGGCGAACGCGTCGTACTGGCGATGAGCGTTGAGGTCGTAGAGCTTCTGTCGCTCCGCCTCCATGAGGAGGCGTCCCACCTCCTCCGTGGTCGCTCGCTGCCGCGAGATCTCGAGGGCGTGCTCGAGGTTAGCCTCGTTGACGAACTCCCGCTCCTCCTCCTTCAACCTCTGAAAGCGTTGCACGTTCAAGACGCCAGGATCGCTGCCTGCTCCGGGTCGGCGGGGGCCTGCGGCTGCTCACCCCACTGCGCCGACTCCTCCGCCGCCTCAGCTTCCGCGTCTGCGATGTAGGCCTCGTGACACGCCGCGAACCGTGGGTCCTCGTCGTCGGAGCTATAGTCCGCGTCGGGCTCGGGCTCCGGCTCCGACTGCGGTGGTGGTGGAGGCAGCGTGCGGCCGTTGAGGCCAAGCATGGAGTACGTCGTCTTCAGACGGCGCGGTATTTTTGAGGTGGAGAGGAGAGAATGGCGTGGCGGCGGTGGTGGAGATGAGAAGATAGTACCGTGGTGGTGGACGGCGTACATACTAAATAGTGGTGGCAACTACCCGCATTTACGGCGGCGTAGGCGACTGGACGCCGCGTGGCCAGTCGCTACCCTCGTGGCCGTCTCGGTTTCCGCGCGGGAGACCATTAAACGCTGACGACCAACCTTCCCGCGTCGCGGCCGATGCGAACCATCTCGTCCTCTCGCTGACAAGGCGCCCCCACCCGCGAAAACTGTCGTGCCGCGAGGCGCCGGCGCGCCCGATTCATGCCCTACGCGAAGGGACCGGCACAGAAATACCGGCGATTCTATTGGGCTCGAAAACTAGCCGGCGCCGTTTGGGGCGCACGGATGCGAGCCCAAAAACCACGCCAGCACCGGCGAGTGACCAGACCTACTATGCACAACGGATATAATTGTCTAGTTCTCCTTCATAAGATCGATCTCTTCTGTTGAACTAGCTAGCGCATGCAATTCCACATGGTATCAGAGCATAAGATTATGGGTTCAAATTCTGGCCAACACAGTATTTAAAATAAATATTTGTAGCCTCCCTAAAAAACAAATCCAATGATACACCGTGTGAGATCTAAAAAAAGGCCCACCAGCCAAGAATTGAGTAGAGGTGTTGAATATAATTGCCTAGCCCTCCCTGGTTAGATTAGTTTTTTGGTTGAACTAACAAAAGCATTCAATTTCACATGATCCATAAGATCGATCTTTTGGTTGAATTAGCTAGCGCATATAATTCCACACTGTTATGCATCGAGTCATGGCGCGCACGCCAAAACTTGGTCTTACATTACATCTCCGATAGGGAGCTTCAATTCGTGGCCGCCTAGAATAGGTTCATGCCCAGGGAACCGGCTGCTCTTGCTAAGTTAGTCTAACATAGTTGTTGGAGCTAAAACATGAGACTAAGATTATGTACTGTAACTCTGTAAGACACCAGGTACATATATAGCCTTGATACATCCTCATCCGTTGTGCATAGTAGGTCTGGTCACTCGCCGGTCTCCATCCATGGCGCATGTTGAACAGCACTTGAGGCGTACGGAGACCACTGAAAACTTTGTGAGAGCGGGGAGGAACAGGTCAGGAAACTCACGCGTTCCACGCCTCCAGGCGAACAATGTGAGCGAGATACGCGTGCTTCGCGTGCGAGGCTAGCTACCTGTACGTGCCGCTTCCGGTGTAGACGACAAAGGCTAACTACCTGATGATCCGTGTCTTGGCAAAACTGGTTAGTATTACTTACGGCCTCAAAGTTCCATGAGCAGGCCATGCGCGTCGTTGGCTTCCGTGACGAAACGAGGAAAAAAGTTTGACGGTTGACGGTACCCTCGTCCTGCCCAACAACCCCGCACGCGCACCGCCGCCACTCTAGGCCATGCACGACGTCGCTGCCTTTTCCTGCTCCACTCCACGACCTTTCCCTCCAACCCCACCATTGCCGACCCACTCGTCCGTGGATTCCGATCACCGGACGGCCTTGTGCCGTCAGCGTGACGTCTCTCGCCCCGCTCCACCTCTCGGTCGGACCGGAAGACCACGGTGCGGTAGCATAAAACCCACCGACGGCACTGCATGCCCTGTGCCTTCCCCGTCAGAGACTACTTCCCTCCAACATTGTTTGACCGGTTAGGCTCCACAATATACAACCACACGCACCATGTGACCTCCTAGTGCAATCGTACAATACCAACATGTTGTCCATCCTGTCGACTAACTAGATCGAATGCAGAAACAGCGCCCAAGATTATGTGTAGTAGCACCCAAGACCAGATCCCCGCATATTTTTCATGCACATGTAGGAGCGGCTTCTCTTGGAGCAGTTGAGGGATTAGCCCGTCACATTTTGGTCACCAAAAGTGACCATTTGCATATGTATGCGTCGGATCGTGGATATCAAATTGGCTGCCATAGCACGATAAAAAAAATTGTTGACATTTTTTATTATTAATAGAAATAATTATACATAGTGCGGAAAAATAATTGCATATGAAACCCTAGTCTGCTGGCGCGCCTCCACGGCCGCCTACTGCTCATCGTCATTGTCGATCCCCACCATATTTTTCATGCACACGTGGGAGCGGGATCTGTTGAAGCAGTTGAGGGGTTACAAGGGAAAATTTGTAGTTGTTGTTGTTGCCGCTACTTTTCTCCCTCACATTACAGCCGTTTCGACGATGGAAGTGATAGCTATGCATAAAGATACGGAGTTAGGCACCTTGTCATGGTGGTGTCACGACAGATACCATAGGATTCCTTAAGGTAGGGGTCGATGGGGGAGGGAAGATGTACTAAGAAGCACACAAAGATCTACCTAGGTTTAGGGCCCTCGTGAGGAGGTAAAACCCCTTCTCTTACTTGTTTGTCTATGTATATCGAAGTGGAATACCCACTACAATGGTGCTCCTTGAGTTGTGTAGCGAGAGGAGGAAGAAGCATTGTGACTCTCTCTACGTACCAAGGAGAATGAGTGATCCTTTGCCATGGAGGCCCTGCACCCCCTATATAGTGGGGGCAGGTTACAATGTCAGAAACCTTAGCATGGAATATAGCCCCTTGTTGTGGTGCAGAAGTCTTCACTTGGGCCCGGCTTGGTGCTCCATCTTGTCGTCAGGATTGTCCTCGAAGGGACTTGGCTCGTGTACTTGACTCTGCGGCCACGCTGACCACTGTTCCCTCTGTCACAACAGTTACCGTATGATGAGCTCATATGGCGCTTGGAATGTAGCGACGTGCTCTGCCATGATGATGAGATTTTTCGTGATTGTTGCGATGGGATAGTAGCTGACCTTGGGGACAGGTATATGGCCATTAGCCCTATGCCGATCACCAATGTCGGTTCCAACAAACTATGCCGGTTCTTCCCTTTCAGCTTCCTTGATGTAATCCGACATGACAAACTATGGGTATGTCGGTTTTGGTATGCCGACTAGGGATGTCGAGGTCACCCGATGTCGGCTACCCATATGACAACCTTCATTTTGGTCAACACTATTTCACATGCAATTAGATTATCCGGTTTATCTCAATAAACCAAAGTATGGAGATATCTTTGCTATAATGCCATACCCTTAGCCTATCGGGGGTCATCCCCCGACATTAGTCCCCGAATCTGGTGGTCCTGCATAAGGGTCGCAACTGGTTTCCCCACAAATTCCACTTTTTCTCTAAATACCGAGTTAGTTATCTCGGCTCCATTTTATATCTCGACAATCACTTGCCTGTTGGTATCGGCAACTCTTTTGCCAAATCTTCTAGTGAAATCGACATAGTTTACTTGGCCGCACCTTTTATCTTGGTTTCAAAATTACCTCTCCTTTTCATATGCTGGTGTCGCAATCATCTGCAACTTGAGATTTCAAACTCTCTCTCTGGTTCATTGGTTGTCACCACGTGGCGGCAAGTTGCCACAAAACGCCTCGATTCTCGCTAAGTCAGAGACATCAGACATGCGTCACTATTGACTGCTCTGCATGTACATTGATGAGTCAAATCTCGCAGACACTTGAGTACCTGCATGCAAGCCCACGATTAGATCCGCGGACCACGATCACCCCGCGCCTTTAAATATGGGAGCGAGGGATCCCTTGCCAGTTCCACCCAACTCTTTCTTTTCAACAAGGCCATGCCGCCACCGCGCCCTTCTCCTCCAAAACCTTGCCGCGCCGGAGCATGCTCGCGCCGCTGCCACCACGCACTGCTCCGAGCTCGACACTGCGGCCACCGCCGCGGGCAACTCCACTGATTCATCTTCTTCCTCAAGATCTACATCACCGCGCCGGTGCCTCCACGAGACCGGTAAATTGACAGCCAAAGCTTGATGACGACACACTGGCTTCCAATGAGCTTATCCCCAGCACCGTCCTCGACGACGAGGTGATGGACGAAGGTGGCGAGGGCTCCATGCACGTGGCGTGGGAGGGCTCCAATGTTACGCCCGCGCACATCAACTAGTTGTACAAGACCCCCAGATTCCGGTGGAGGTACATTTCCGCTTGCCCGGTGGCGAGGTTGTGCCGGTGCCGGAGCCAGACGAAGCCGTGGTATTCATCGCGCACTTTCAGCGCTGCATCAGATTGCCGGTGAGCCAATTCGTCCATGACTTCCTCGAGAAGTTCAATATGAATGTCCTCGATGCTCTTGCGGAAGGAGTTAACACAAGAGTCCTCCTCCTCCTTGTCGTGTCCGCGATTGCTCCCGCCATCGGAAATACGGCCCACCATCCTGATACTGGGCATGTTGCTGGTACTGTAGTTGTTGGAGATATGCCCAAGAGGCAATAATAAAGTGGTTATTATAATATCTTTATGTTTATGGTAAATGTTTATATACCATGCTATAATTGTATTAACCGAAACATTGATACATGTGTGTTATGTAAACAACAAGTAGTCCCTAGTAAGCCTCTTGTATAACTAGCTTGTTGATTAATAGATGATCATGGTTTCGTGATCATGAACATTGGATGTTATTAATAACAAGGTTATATCATTAGTTGAATGATATAATGGACATACACCCAAATGAGCGTAGCATAAGATCAAGTCATTAAGTTCAATTTGCTATAAGCTTTCGATACATAGTTGCCTTAGTCCTTCGACCATGAGATCATGTAAATCACTTACACCGGAAGGGTACTTTGATTACATCAAACGCCATTGCGTAAATGGGTGGCAATAAAGATGGGATTAAGTATTTGGAAAGTGTGAGTTGAGGCATATGGATCAATAGTGGGATTTGTCCATCCTGATGACGGATAGATATACTTTGGGCCCTCTCAGTGGAATGTCATCTGATTAGCTTGCAAGCATATGAATAGTTCATAAGAGATCACATACCACGGTACAAGTAAAGAGTACTTTTCGGTAACGAGGTTGAACAAGGTATGGAGATACCGATGATCAAACCTCGGAAAAGTAAAATATCGCGAGACAAAGGAAATTGGCATCGTATGTAAATGGTTCAATCGATCACTAAGTCATCGTTGAATATGTGGGAGCCATTATGGATCTCCAGATCCCGCTATTGGTTATTGCTCGGAGAGGAGTCTCGACCATGTCGCATAGTTCGCGAACCGTAGGATGACGCGCTTAAGGTCCGATGTCGCATAAGTAGATTTGAATATGGTATGGAGACGAAGTTTGTTCGAGTCTCGGATGTGATCCAGGATGTCACGAGGAGGTCCAATAGTCCGGAGAATAAGATTCATATAAGGGAAGTTGATTTCTGGGTTTCGGAAATGTTCGGGATTTTTCCGGTGGTTGACTGGAAGGTTCTAGAAGGTTCTGGAGGGGTCCACCATGGGGCCCACGACCTAGGAGGCCCACCGTGCGCCGAGGGGCTGCTCCCTGGCCTAATGGGCCAGGGGCACATTGCCCCAAGGCCCAGGCCGGCCAAACCCCTAGGGTTTCCCGGGGGATCTTGGGGAGGGGAAAGCCCTCTCCCCCTTGGCCCCCTAACCCTAGATGGGAAAGGGGGCCACCTTGGCTGGCTGACCCCCTATATAAAGAGGGGAGGGGTGGCCGACCACACCCCCATCCATTGCCTCCTCCTCGGCCGCCTCTCCTTCCACCATACGCTCGAGGCGAAGCCCGGCTTTCTTCCTCCACCACCACCACCACCACGCCGTCGTGCTGCTGGAAGTTGGAGGAGATCTACCACACCTCCGCTGCCCGCTGGAACGGAGAGGAGGAGCTTCATCGACACCGTACGCGCGACCGAGTACGGAAGTGCTGCCGGATTGCAGCACGGGATGATCGTCTACACCAACAACGAGATTAATCTCGTAGGCTTTGGAATCTTCGAGGGTTAGTCTCATCTCCATCTTGTTGCTTCGATCTTGTAGATTAGATCTTGGGTGTTCCATAGATTAGATCTGTTGGTTTTATTCGTCTTGCGGTAGGAAATTTTTGTTTTCTATGCAACGAACCCCATTAGTGGTATCAGAGCCATGTCTATGCATAGATCTGTTGCACGAGTAGAACACAATGGTTTTGTGGGCGGTGATGCTTTTGTTGCTTTGGTTTGTGTACTTTGCATCTTGCGGGATGGTGGGATGAAGCGGCTCGGGCTAACTTTACATGACCGCGTCTCATGAGACTTGCTCCACGCTTGACATGCAACTTGTATTGCATAAGTGGCTTTGCGTGTCTGTCTCTCCCACCATAGTGAAGATTACAATTTGCACTTTCTATTGTCAACACTAGTATCACCGTTGTGGTTCATGTTCGTAGGTAGATTGGATCTTACTCGAAAACCCTAAACCACGTAAAATATGCAAACCAAATTAGAGGCGTCTAACTTGTTTTTGCAGGGTTTGGTGATGTGATATGGCCATGATGTGATGATGATATATTTGATGTATGAGATGTTCATTATTGTATTATGGCAACCGGCAGGAGCCTAATGGTTGTCTTTAATTTTTGTTAAAGACTGCGTGTCTATTCATCATGTAATAGCTTTATTTCAAGTAGTTGTTATAGTAGCTATAAATGATGGACAACCATGAAGCGGCGCCACTGACCTTGACGCCATGCTGGTGGTGATGGAGATCATGTCCGTGTTTTGGAGATGGAGATCAAAAGCACAAGAAGAAAGGCCATATCATATCACACATTATGAATTGCATGTGATGTTAATCCTTTTATGCATCTTATTTTGCTTAGATCGCGACGGTAGCATTATAAGATGATCCCTCTCACTAAATATCAAGATAATAAAGTGTTCATCCTTGACTTGTCGTTTCGAAGCATCTCGTGATGATCGGGTGTGATAGACTCTACATGTGCATACAACGGGTGCAAGCCAGATTTGCACACGCGGATACTAAGGTTGCCTTGACGAGCCTAGCATGTACGACATGGTCTCGGAACACGGGATACCGAAAGGTAGAGCATGAGTCATATGAATGATATGATGAACACTTTGAGTGTTCGCCTTTGAAGCTACATCTTTTCTCGTGAAGATCGGACTTGGTGTAGTGGATTTGGTTCGTGTAATCACTAAGACAATGCGAGGGATGTTGTTTTGAGTGGGAGTTCACCTAGTTAATTTAAGAATTAAAATTGAACTCATTTTATCATAAACTTAGTCTAAACTCTTTGCAAATATGTTGTAGATCATGGCGCCCCCCATCAATTTTAACCAGTTCCTAGAGAAAGAAAAGCTTAAGGGCAATGGTAGCAACTTCACTGGGTTCCGTCATGTGAGGATTTTCCTCACCGGTGGAAGCCTGCAATATGTGCTCGATGCACCGCTAGGTCCCCCACCACCTCCCAGTATCCGAGGACATAAAGAATGTTTATGAGACTCGGTTACTCGATACTCCGAAGTTGGTGCCATACTATGCAGCTTAGAGGCAGAGCTCCAAAAGCGTTTTGAGCACCACAACCCTTGTGATATGATGCGTGAGCTCAAACTTATCTTTGAAACTCATGCGGTCGTGGAGAGCTATGAGGCCTCGAAGCAGTTCTTTAGTTGCATGATGGAAGAGGGCAGCTCCGTAAGTGAGCACATGTTCGCCATGTCCGGACATGCGAAGAAGCTCAGTGACATGGGGATAATGATCCCTAATCAGCCGGGTATTCATCGTGTCCTTCAATCACTGCCACCAAGTTACAAGAACTTCGTGATGAACTACAACATGCGAACATGAATAAAGATTTACCTGAACTCTTTTCCATGCTGAAATCTGCTGAAGTTGAGATTAAGAAGGAGAATCAAGTGTTGATGGTCAACAAGACCACCGTTTCAAAAAGCAGGGCAAGCCTAACAAGGGTAACTTCAAGAAGGGCGGCAAGAAAGTTGCTACGCACTGAGAAGCCTAAGGCTGGTCCTAAACCTGAGACTGTGTGTTACTGCCAGGGGAAGGGGCACTAGAAGCGTAATTGCTCCAAATACTTGGCCGATCTGAAGAGCGGACACGTCAAGAAGAAAGGTATATCTGATATACATGTTATTGATGTCTATCTTACTGCAAGTGGGAGACTGTTGGAGATATGCCCAAGAGGCAATAATAAAGTGGTTATTATAATATCTTTATGTTTATGGTAAATGTCTATATACCATGCTATAATTGTATTAACCGAAACATTGATACATGTGTGTTATGTAAACAACAAGTAGTCCCTAGTAAGCCTCTTGTATAACTATCTTGTTGATTAATAGATGATCATGGTTTCGTGATCATGAACATTGGATGTTATTAATAACAAGGTTATATCATTAGTTGAATGATATAATGGACATACACCCAAATGAGCGTAGCATAAGATCAAGTCATTAAGTTCAATTTGCTATAAGCTTTCGATACATAGTTGCCTTAGTCCTTCGACCATGAGATCATGTAAATCACTTACACCGGAAGGGTACTTTGATTACATCAAACGCCATTGCGTAAATGGGTGGCAATAAATATGGGATTAAGTATTTGGAAAGTGTGAGTTGAGGCATATGGATCAATAGTGGGATTTGTCCATCCTGATGACGGATAGATATACTCTGGGCCCTCTCGGTGGAATGTCATCTGATTAGCTTGCAAAGATATGAATAGTTCATAAGAGATCACATACCACGGTACGAGTAAAGAGTACTTGTCGAACGAGGTTGAACAAGGTATGGAGATACCGATGATCAAACCTCGGACAAGTAAAATATCGCGAGACAAAGGGAATTGGCATCGTATGTAAATGGTTCAATCGATCACTAAGTCATCGTTGAATATGTGGGAGCCATTATGGATCTCCAGATCCCGCTATTGGTTATTGCTCGGAGAGGAGTCTCGACCATGTCGCATAGTTCGCGAACCGTAGGGTGACGCGCTTAAGGTTCGATGTCGCATAAGTAGATTTGAATATGGTATGGAGACGAAGTTTGTTCGAGTCTCGGATGTGATCCAGGATGTCACGAGGAGGTCCGGAATAGCCGGAGAATAAGATTCATATAAGGGAAGTTGATCTCTGGTTTCGGAAATGTTCGGGATTTTTGGTGGAAGGTTCTACAAGGTTCCAGAGGGGTCCACCATGGGGCCCACGACCTAGGAGGCCCACCGTGGGCCGAGGGGGTGCTCCCTGTCCTAATGGGCCAGGGGCACATGGCCCCAAGGCCCAGGCCGGCCAAACCCCCTAGGGTTTCCCTGGGGGGATCAACTTGGGGAGGAAGCCCTCTCCCCCCTTGGCTGCCGCCCCCTAACCCTAGATGGGAAAGGGGGCCACCTTGGCCGGCTGACCCCCTATATAAAGAGGGGAGGGGTGGCCGGCCACACCCCCATCCATTGCCTCCTCCTCTGCCGCCTCTCCCTCCACCATACGCTCCGGCTTAGGCGAAGCCCGCATTTCTTCCTCCACCACCACCACCACGCCGTCGTGCTGGGAGTTGGAGGAGATCTACCACACCTCCGCTGCCGCTGGAACGGGAGAGGAAGGAGCTTCATCGACACCGTACGCGCGACCGAGTACGGAAGTGCCGCCGGATTGCAGCACCGGGACGATCGTCTACACCAACAACGAGATTAATCTCGTAGGCTTTGGAATCTTGGAGGGTTAGTCTCATCTCCATCTCGTTGCTTCGATCTTGTAGATTAGATCTTGGGTGTTCCATAGATTAGATCTGTTGGTTTTATTCGTCTTGCGGTAGGAAAATTTTTGTTTTCTATGCAACGAACCCCATCAGTAGTCTGAGTAACCCACTTTGTCAAGAGGGTTGTTTCCTCGTTTTCATCATTTGCCTCAACTGGTCTAGACTCGGAACTGACGTAACCGACGAAGTGGTGATGGCTAGGGACCGGAACCCTAAATAGGGAACCGCATCCCAATTGGTCTTCCACCTTGATCTCCGCCTCAGGGATAGGTAGGGTGTTTTTTTGCGGATCTAGAATTCAGTCCCATCTTTGGAGAGAGTAGATCTAGGTCCGCCTAAAGCCTCGTACTCCGCGATAGAGATGGGCGTAAGGTGGCTAGCATCGAAGCCAGTGAATCATATGTAGAAGCCGTAGCCCAAGTCACGTCATCCGGCACGATCGGCAGATTGTCATAGTGCAGAACACTGCCGATGGGGATGGTGTCATCGATTCTGGCAGAAGCTTCCGCCCACACATGGACTCCAGGTAGCACTTGTCCCACTATGGGTGCCAATTGTCGTATATCGTAGATGGATAAGCCATAGAGGGTACCTCATGGTGTAGAGAAAAAAAGGAGTGGGCGACTAATACGTCTCCAACATATCTATAATTTCTTATGTTCCATGCTAGTTTTATGACAATACCAACATGTTTTAGTCATACTTTATAATGTTTTTATGCATTTTCCGGGACTAACCTATTAACAAGATGCCCGTTTTCTGCTGTTTTTGGTTTCAGAAAAATTAGTTTACAAATATTCTCGGAATTGGACGAAACAAAAGCCCACGGTCTTATTTTCCACGGAGGGTTCCAGAACCGAAGAGGAGACGGAGAAGGGCCATGAGGCGGCCACCCCATAGGCGGCGCGGCCCCACCCGGTCGCGCCGCCATATGGTGTGGGCCCCTCGGGTGCCCCCTGCGTTGCCCTTCGCCTACTTAATCCCTCCATCGCGAAACCCTAGTACCGAGAGCCACGATACGGAAAAGTTCCAGACGCCGCCGCCGTCAACCCCATCTCGGGGGTTCAGGAGATCGCCTCCGGCACCATGCCGGAGAGGGGAATCATCACGGAGGGCTCTACATCACCATGCCCCCTCCGGACGATGCGTGAGTAGTTCATCCTTGGACTACGGGTCCATAGCGTAGTTAGATGGTTGTCTTCTCCTCTTGTGCTATCATGTTTAGATCTTGTGAGCTGCCTATCATGATCGGGATCATCTATTTGTAATGCTACATGTTGTGTTTGTTGGGATCCGATGAATATTGAATACTATGTCAAGTTGATTATTGATCTATCATATATGTGCTATTTATGTTCTTGCATGCTCTCCGTTGCTAGTAGAGGCTCTGCCAAGTTGATACTTGTGACTCCAAGAGGGAGTATTTATGCTAGATAGTGGGTTCATGTCTCCATTGAATCTGGGGAGTGACAACAACCCCTAAGGTTGTGGATGTGTTGTGCCACTAGGGATAAAACATCGATGCTTTGTCTAAGGATATTTGTGTTGATTATATTACGCACCATACTTAATGCAATTGTCTTGTTTGCAACTTAATACTGAGGGGTGCGGATGCTAACTGAAGGTGGACTTTTTAGGCATAGATGCATGCTGGATGGCGGTCTATGTTCTTTGTCGTAATGCCCTAAGTAAATCTCATAGTAGTCATCATGATATGTATATGAATCTTTATTCTGTCAATTGCCCAACTGTAATTTGTTCACCCAACATGCTATTTATCTTATTGGAGAGACACCACTAATGAACTGTGGACCCCGGTCCATTCTTTTACATCTGAAATGCGATCTACTGCAATCATTGTTCTCTGTTGTTTTCTGCAAGCAAACATAATTCTCCACACCATACGTTTAATCCTTTGTTTTCAGCAAGCCGGTGAGATTGAAAACCTCACTGTTAAGTTGGGGCAAAGTAGTTTGATTGTGTTGTGCAGGTTCCACGTTGGCGCCGGAATCACTGGTGTTGCGCCGCACTACACTCCTCCACCAACAACCTTCACGTGGCCTTCATCTCCTACTGGTTCAATAAACCTTGGTTTCTTACTGAGGGAAAACTCGCTGCTATACTCATCATACCTTCCTCTTGGGGTTCCCAACGGACGTGTGCTTTACCGTCACAAGGAGCTGCCTACACGCTAGCAGCGACCTAGTGTACGCAGCGACAAGACACACAAGTTACCAAAATTCAAGATCCACGGCGGTGGCGGATCTTTAATCATGTTATCACTCACTATCAGAGCACAATGTGTCGATTAGAATGGTGCAGATTGCATACCCTAAAGTATGTCTTTAGACTGGCATATCAACGTATCCGTCCTTATGATTTAGAAGGAAACTCCTAACTAACTAGAGTTGGAGTTCTAAATTGGTAGGTCCTAGAAGCCGTGTTCTCCACGTCTTAAGGTTCCTTATCTAGTTCCTCCTTGGACTGGGCCTAGGAACTTCCGTCTTGGATTTTATGCGGACTGATGGTCCCGGTGGGCCTTCTTTTCCATCTAGGTGCACTCGTATTAAGCCTTGTTGTATGTATGCCCATAAAGTATATCCACAATAATCGGCGGTGTCATCCTGAAGCTCCTCGCCCAAGATGTCATCACCGAAAAAAAGCTCCCCTCAATCGGAAGCTCCTCCTCATCCACCTTCATGGCCGATGCCTCGTCGTAGTCAAACACGTCGTCATCGAGGAACCTGTCATGGAGCATCAATTCCCTCACCAAATGCCCGAGTGTGTCCCACATCAGGGAGTTGAGGGCACATGATCTCGTCACCTCCCTCCCCTTACGTTGCACCGGCGACGCAGGCACCCTTCGCGTGTTGAGGAGCCAGTCATCGGGAACTGGATGTCGCCCCATCTTGCCGACATGTTGGTGCGATAGAGCACTGACGCGATGTCCACATGGATGTATACATGGTTGTGATGCGGCTTCGCCTTGGCCCGCAAGGACTCAACCTCGTCGCCGTGCTTCGCCTTTCTAAAAGGCCACCCCTTTCCCATGGCTGAACCGGGGAGACTTGCCAACGGTTTGGGTACAAGAAGGCCTCGATATTGCAATGGCAAGAGGTGTGTGGCCTGGCGGGTACGACGCTTGCCTTAGAAAAGAAGGTGACCCATCTTCCATGAATGCCGACCCTGGGCTCCAAGTGCGTGTGGCATTATTGGCAGCGCAAATGGACAGCACCACCTATGAGTACTTGCACGCACGCACAAGGCTAAGCAGGCCATTGATGGTGGCACAAAAGTTGGCATGTGTGCGTAAGGTGAAGTGTGCGCGCAGAAGCTGCTCCCGCTAACCGGAGCAGGAGGACACATGCGTGATCCACGGCTCGTTCGCGCGGACCATTCGCAGCCCAAATTTGGTTTGAAATAGATTTTCCCTATCCTACTATCCATGGGGATTAAATCGGACCATTTATGTTCATTTGCGTCAAGCAGTTGGAGATGTCATGCAATCCAAACCAAGTCCGACACCACATAAGTCATTGAAGCATGTATGGGAGGCGAGACTTGGTGGAGCGAATGTTCGGCCATCTTTGCAGACCGTGTGAATTTAGCAACAACTATTGGAAGTGTCTCCTTTAAACACTATTCGATGAAAGCAAATAAAGTGGATAGTTTTTTGTTTTTTGTTTTTTTTGCTTGTGGCTGTAATCCGGGACTTCTTTAAACTATATGGAAGCAAACAAAGTGGCTAGGGCTTTTTTTGCTAGTGCCATCTCGTGGCTGTAATCCTGGACTTACGGGCTGATGGGCTACGGAATTCTCTACGAACTGGCGTGGAATAATATGGTTGGTTCGGGTACCACTAGAAAAAGACCAACCTTTACGAAAGGAAACCAGACCACCACAGAACGACACGTGTCAGCCTGTACTGCTTCCGCGCGCGCGGACGTACAGCCGGACTTGTCCACCGCGCGCATCGCGTACTCGCTCGCGTACCGCGTAGTACTTCCGCTCGCGCGTACCTCCACCGCGCGCATGGGCGTGGCCCTGCCTGGGCATAATCCCTGATGCACCATGCATGCATGCTAGCTGCTAGCACATGTATGCTATAACTTTAGTTTTTTTTACACGCGAGCACATCTACGAGTTACATACGAGTACAGTTACACGTAACACACAGTTACGATTTTATACAAATACACGAGTACAGTTATGTATAACAGACGAGTACAGTTATGTATGACACACGAGTACAGTTACGTACAACGCACGAGTACAGTTACACACATGGGTGAGCACAAGTACAGTCGCGCACACGAGCAGGTACAGTTGCGCACACGAGTAGGTACAGTCACGCACAACACACGAGTACAGTTGAGCACACGAGCGAGTACAAGTACAGTCACACAGACGAGCAGGTACAAACGCGCATACGACAGGTATCGTGAACACAAGCAAGTACATGTACAAATATGGCGAACATACAGGTACAGGCATCCAACAAGTACGAACAGTAAAGGGAAAAATTGCACCAAATACACTAAAAACAAGACTTATCATAAACACGAGATTTAGACACATCACGTGACAATCATAATATTATTGGAAGTACAAAAAAAAAGTATCTCCAAACCTATCAACATGGGATCTAGTTTTGAAGATCTCGACGCAAGGATCTCAAAAGTGAAAATGGTTCGTAATTTGGACTTACGGTTCTCAAGATATTTCTTTTTGAAAAAACGAATCTAGAAGAAAAAGGGAAAACGACACAACCCAGTCTTCTCTCTCCTCCCCATCCCCACCTTGCTTCTGCGACACGTGGCGAGCGGAGACAACTTCCCAGGAATTTTCTGGCACCACAGCGCGCCACTTGTCGCGTGCGGAGCGAGTTGCCCTCCCTTCGCGAAGGTCGGCCTTTTTCTAGAGTTTTCGGGTTGGTTCAGTTTGGATTGATTGCTTAAAAGTTGGAAATCTCTTCGCTGCCTGTTAGGGCATGTACAATGGTTATATCTTAGAGATGCCACGTAGGATAATTGATGACATGGAGGAGAGAGAAATAGAAAAAAAAAGGTTTATCTTCTTTTAGCTAAGAGATTATCTCTTAGCAACAATCTCTCTCACCACATATTTAGGGACGTCTCATTACTAGAGATAAGAATAACTTATTGTATACTACGTGGCGGAGTTAAGATAAGACGGTCTTATCAACCATTGATCATGCCCTTATGCAAATGGTGAGTCCGTGATTTCCGTAACAGCATGCCCGTGGGCGTGGGATGATGATTCTCTAGTTTTATTTGTAAGTGAACTCATTAATGATGTAATTCTTATTCGTACTGTAATTAATAAAACCGGCAAGTCGTGTTCAGGCACGCAGTCCTTGCTTACCGTTGACTTTCGGTGTTAAACGTGCACTCCCAACTTGCAAGAGCTTGCATCGCTCATCGCGCCGCTTAATATTCCCTTGTGCGAGTGGTGTTAAAGTATGTTCTGCCATCGAGAGGATGGAATTCCATTATTACAGAGAAAAGTCCGAGCCAAGTACTGAGGCCCTGTTTGTTTGGACTTCTGCTAACAGCTAAATTTTGCAAAGCGCTTGTGAGAAGCGCTGCCAAAAAATGTACTGGGAGGGGCGAAGCAGGTCGAGACCTGCTTCTCGAGCTTCCCCTGCTTCCCGAGCGGCCGCGTTCGAAAATGCCCCTGCCTCTTCAATAAAATTACGGAAAAACTGCCCTCCCTTATAAACAGGCCGGACCCTTGCAGTTTTGCCCAGCCCGGCAGCCCCTGGGCGTTTTTCCCTTCTCCCCTCCCGTTCCCTGGACATTGGATAGAGATAGGGTACGGTTCCCCGCCGCCGCCTCCGTCCCCGGCCGCCGCCGCCGCCTCCGTCCCCGGCCGCCGTCGTCGCCAGTAGGTCGAGGCCTCCATCCCCGTCCGCCTCCATTGCCTTCATCCTCAAGGTCGCGCCGGCGTCCCCGTCGTCCTCAAGGTCCGCTGCCGGCGACAGCAGGTCGAGGCGCCGTCGTCCCCGTCGTCCTCAAGCTAGCGCCGGCGTCGTCCTCCACAAGGTCGCGCCGCCCCCGTCCTCCCCGTTCTCGGCCTACCACAACTCCCTCCGTCCGCTGGATCTTGCGTTTCTTTCTTGGATCTCCCTGAGGCACCGTCCGCTGGATCTTGGTGTCTCAGATCTCCCCTTGCTGACTTGGATCTCCAAGAGGCACCGGCCACTCGATCTCCCTGTTGATGCTTGTTCGTTGTTGACGAAACCTGTACGATGTAGTGATGGTCTTGATCTGCGCATGTGTGCTCTATGGATGTATGTATACGATGCGAGCTTGCTAAAAAAAAATTTCAGTTCTACATGCTTTCAAAACTAAGCTAAACATGGTAATTATGATAAAAATGGGTTAGATATAGCTAATTTGTTTCAAAACTACATTTTTTCAACATCTTAATTACTCAGTGGGCATTCCAGACATTTCATCCTAAAACCAAAAGCAACAGCTATAAAAAGCTCTCCTACCAAACATCAAATTTTTTGCTTCTAACAGCTGCTTCTTACAGCTGCTTTTTCACAGCTCAACAGCTACAGCTGCTTTTCAAAAGCTGCAGCCCAAACAAACAGACCCTCAGTACTCCAGCAACTTAACTAGGCACTTTTTTTTTGCGGGTAAAAAGAAAATGCATTAATTCGGAAAAATTACAAAAAGGTCCCAAACAAACACAAAAATATAGCATAGCCCTTCTGCAAGTTGACCACGTCGTCAACCCGCCGTTGCTGTCGGTGGCGCGCAGTCGCCGCTGCCTCCCTTGATGCCTTGGAGCGGAGGCAGTCCCTAGGCTAGCGGGAAGTCACCGAGCACCGGTCCCGGAGGACCTAGACTGGAGAGCGCCGCCATGGACGAACCGAATCGCCACATCTTCTTCTTCGAGATCTCGATTTGTTGTCTTCACCGTCTCATGGAGCCCAACGCGGGAAAGTCGCACAGCACACCTCCAGGGAGATGCGAGCGCGACGAAGGCGGTGGAACGAGGACGAAGCTCCAGGGAATGACGCCGTCGGGGAGGAAGACCACCACCCGCAAACTCCAAACCGGCTGCATCTCCACCCCAACGCCGTCGGCCGGTAACCCTAGCACTCCTACACTATATACACGCCGCGAGACGGGGTTGTCCCGGCCTCCTGCCGCCGGAGCGGCCGGCGGAGGCCGAGAGAACCGACGAATCGGCGACGGCGAGGTGGAGAGCCCGGTCGATCTACAAATCGCCTTCCTTGTACTGTAGACGGGGAAGGGGAGGTCCAATGTCCTTTTGATTGTATTGAGGAATCCACACGTCTAACTTAACTAGGCACATATGCAATAGAGGTGTAAGTATTTTTTGCGTTGGATCAACTAGATCGGTGAGATAGGGCAATATCACTCGAAAACATCAAATGTAGCCCGGGCTACGTGTAGTCTGGTTTCATTTTTCTTGATTCAAACTTTGAAACTTTTAATTTTGAAGTTTCATAAAAATTTTAAAAATATATGTAGACGTACAGAATGTTTAATCTATCAGTCTGTAAATTTTCATATTGAAATACATTATATTGTGCTCTCAGTAAAATAACAAAACCTCACAAAATGACAAAATCTAGATTTGAGTGTACTGTTCACCAATAGTGAAATCAAGATTTGTTATTTTTTCCGAGCCCAAAATACAACATATTTGAATCTGATAAGTTACACACTTGTAGAGTACAATATTGTCTACATCACATTATTTTTTTCAATTTTTTTTAGCATGTTTCAATTAAATTTTTCATAGGTCCAAAAAAATAGCCTACATGTAGCCTGGGCTACAAAAGTACATTCTGAATATAACTTGTGTATTTTTGGTGTTGTGGTTGGTTTGAGGCTGCTTTCACGTGTACCACGCGATCGGTGCCATTGTCCTCCATGCGGATCAGGATTGTGTAAGTGGGCACATGCTATCCGTTTCTATTTACTTTGCGTTTTGGATTAAAGTTAAGTTTTCTAAAATTTAACAAAAAAAAAGGAAAAAGATTATCAATAATTTGATACGCGCAATAACAGATACCATAGTATGAAAATATACTTTACAGCGATCTTAATAGCACGATGGGTCGATTTTACATTGTAGATGTCAATATTTTTTCTAATCGTATTTAGTTCAAGGCTTCAAGCATACACAATTTTTTTTTCAAGCATACATAGTTTAACTTAACCGAATCTAGAAGCTCATATAAAAATGTTTGTTGTTGGCCAGGAAAAACTATGGAACTTTGGTCCTTTGAAAAAGACACTTTTCTCCGTGTACACATTTGAAGTTCTTTTGTCAAAGACTAAGCAAGACAAGGTTGTCAAATGGAGCAATCACCGTAGACCAAAAAATCAACAAATTTGACCCCAAAAATACCAGGAAGTCCAGCATGAAAGTTGTGCCAACCTTAGCTATGTCCCTCTCCTTCACCAGATATGGAATCAGGCCTGCCGCAGGTGACACGTGTATCTGAGCAGGTTTGGGCATGGCTTGGGAAATGGAACAACCACCGTAGACCACAAGATCAACAAACTTGACCCCAAAAATGCCAGGAAATTGAACCTTAAAATTGTACCAACCTCCTTCACCTGAGATGGTGTAATGCAAAATACAGCCTTGAAGGTGGCGACACATGTTTTATTTTGGAAAGAAAGAAAGGTGACACATGTATCTGAATCAGGTTTGGGCATGACTTTTTGCAGCCTGAGAGGCAACCATCGTCACCAACCCCGGCGCACGAATGAGCGGCCAATGCGATCGAGGAGGATTCCGTCGAACGGCTGGCCAAGCCCATCGAGCTGCACGCCGATCATGGAGTAGAGTAGGTAAACGACGTCGACGTGGCACCCCTGCCCCAGTCAACGAACCCCAGCCACTCTCTCCCGTCTCACCAACCCTAGCACTCTCACTGCCATGCTGGCCCCACGCGTCATCCTCCTAGGCCCCACTCACCAACTCCCCGACTCCTTCCCCCGTATATTACACCCGCCATCTTCCCTTCCTCCATTCTTCTTCAGGAGATCAAGCAAGCGCGCACGCACTCGCACAACCTCCTACCACTAATTTAACCAGATTTCCTTAGTCTCCGTTTCTCGATCGATCGCCGGCCGGTGAGGTAGCAGCTAGCTACTCGTACTAGATCATTACCATGGGGTCCGTGCCGGAGGAGTCAGTGGTGGCGACTCCCGTGGCGGAGACGGTGTTCCGGTCGAAGCTCCCCGACATCGAGATCAACAACGAGCAGACGCTGCAGAGCTACTGCTTCGCGAAGATGTCCGAGGTGGCATCCCGCCCCTGCATCATCGACGGCCAGACGGGCGCCTCCTACACCTACACGGAGGTCGAGTCCCTCACCCGTCGCGCGGCGGCGGGGCTCCGCCGCATGGGCGTGGGCAAGGGCGACGTGGTGATGAACCTGCTCCGCAACTGCCCGGAGTTCGCCTTCTCCTTCCTGGGCGCGGCGCGGCTGGGCGCCGCCACCACCACCGCCAACCCGTTCTACACCCCGCACGAGATCCACCGCCAGGCGGAGGCGGCGGGCGCCAAGGTGATCGTCACCGAGGCCTGCGCCGTGGAGAAGGTGCTGGAGTTCGCGGCGGGGAAGGGGCTGCCCGTGGTCACCGTCGACGGGAAGCGCGACGGGTGCGTGGACTTCGCGGACCTGATCGCCGGCGAGGCGCTGCCCGAGACGGAGGAGGCCGGGATCCTCCCCGATGATGTGGTCGCCCTGCCGTACTCGTCCGGCACCACGGGCCTCCCCAAGGGCGTCATGCTCACCCACCGCAGCCTCGTCACCAGCGTCGCCCAGCTGGTACGTTCGCCCGCCCGCCCCCATTTTCTCCGATCGAATCCTCTGCTCCTCTGAGCTCTGCTTCCATTCCGTTTCGGGGTCAACGGCTCTGCCAGCCTGGTACTACATTTCTACTATACTGCTACTGTACCTGTCGGTGCCGAGCCAGCTGAGCTGAGCTGAGCTGAGCTGCAGCAGAGGATGACATGTGGGTCCACGTTCGACGCGTCTAACCGTGGGACCCACCCATCTAGGATTATTATTATTCTCCCACTATTGTCTTGCGTTTCTCGAAGCATTTCAAATGCTGCATTTAGTCAGAGCTCTGGGTGCCAATCGAGCAGGCTGGCTCATAAATAAACAATTTCTGGTTATATTCTTGGCATCTCGTGCTCCATGCGTAGGTTCCACGGCTCGCAGCGCGTTGGACGGGCCCACGGAACCAGGTCCCTTCCCTGGGTCCGATCCAGGCGCCAAGATTCGTGCTCGCTGGGCGATGCGTTTGGCGCCAACATGCAGCATTTTCAAAAAATAAATCACTCTAACAGTAACCACTTCTGATGCTCATTCAGGTTGACGGTGAGAACCCTAACGTGTGCTTCAACAAGGAGGACGCGCTGCTGTGCCTGCTGCCGCTCTTCCACATCTACTCGCTGCACACGGTGCTGCTGGCGGGGCTCCGCGTCGGCGCCGCCATCGTCATCATGCGCAAGTTCGACGTCGGCGCGCTGGTGGACCTCGTCCGCGCGCACCGCATCACCATCGCGCCATTCGTGCCCCCCATCGTGGTCGAGATCGCCAAGAGCGACCGCGTCACCGCCGACGACCTCGCATCCATCCGCATGGTGCTCTCCGGCGCCGCCCCCATGGGCAAGGACCTCCAGGACGCCTTCATGGCCAAGATCCCCAACGCCGTGCTCGGACAGGTCCGCCGATCGACCGCGCAATGCCGATGTACACGAGCTCGGTAATCAATGACATTGACTGACGATGAGCTTTGTGTTTGTTTCGATCAGGGGTACGGGATGACCGAGGCTGGGCCGGTGCTGGCCATGTGCCTGGCGTTCGCCAAGGAGCCCTTCAAGGTCAAGTCCGGCTCGTGCGGCACCGTGGTGCGCAACGCCGAGCTCAAGGTCGTCGACCCCGACACCGGCGCATCCCTCGGCCGGAACCAGCCCGGGGAGATCTGCGTCCGCGGGAAGCAGATCATGATAGGTACGTACCACATTAATCTCTACTTGGTGCTTTGCGTTGGCACATCGCATTTTGCCTTAAGGAAAGAAAAGTCGCGCGATGTGGACAAACCTTCCTAGTGTTTGGGCATGTAGCAGACTAACTTGTGCGATCAGGCCGAACGACGGCCACCAACAAGTTTGTCGTCCAAAGCGATGTCGCTTCTCGACAGGGACTCGGATGAGCACACACCCATTTGGTCCGGTAGTTCTGAAAGAGAAAACATTGTCCCATTTTACCTGAAGTTTCCTCGCAACTTCAACTTCGAACTCCCTTTCACGAGTTGCAAAACAAAATAAAAGGATGTGAAACGGATGTGTAGTTAGGCCACTTTTAAGTGGTTGGAGACTTGGTGAGAAGAAAGTTGATTGATTAGTTAGTGGTCTGGTCCATTCCTAATGATGGTTCATCGACCGGGAGAGAATTCCCCGTCCACTCCACTCCACGTTTTCGTGCTAGCAGCCGCAGGCGCGTGGTTGTTGGCACGGCAGACTGACTACAACCTGTAGAATACTGTCAGGGAATAAATAAACAGCGACGCACGTTGCTAACAACCTGAAAATCATACATCCACGTTCTCAGCTTGCCTGCCTGCACACAGCTCACCGTCAGTCGCCATGGCAAGGTTCCAGAATCGAAGTTGCACATGATCAAGAGATCCAACGACCCCACACATGCGCAAGTAGCTAGGTAATACTACTAGAGCCAAAATTTGGTGAAGGAACAGAAGGAAGTATAGTATTTAGGTATTGGCAGGCTGTGAGCATATCGATGGCAGTAGTGGAAGCACCAACAGCTGAGACTGCACAAGCATGTTGGAGGAACCGGTCACTAGCATTACTTTATGTCCAGTTGACAGAAGTAGTAGTATCTCATTTGTCCATACACTCCGTGTAGTGCTCAACGCAGAATACGAATTGTATTATACAATACCCTGCCAGGCATTGGACAGCTGAAGCAATGAAGCCTCTGAAGTAGTAGTGTCAGGGAGTTTGTTAGGTGTACTGAAAACTTAGAACGAATCGTCGTCGGTTGGTGTGTACTTGGCGTCAGAAGTGGAGATCACGTCAGATGGTTGCTGCAGCTACAGCTGCATCTTCAGTGCAGAGAGGCCGTGCCGTCGTGGTCAAGGTGCTACTCACGCCAACGATTCCTATGCATCTATCTGTGTCACAACCACTAATGAACCAAACTGTACCAAATAAAACCAAACCAGCGACCAAATGCAATGGATGACCAACTCCACTCCAGCCAGCAGAAGAATCGAGCTGGTGTCACGAGTCAATTCTAACATTTCTCGTGAAACAGCCATGTCCTATCAACTCTTCGGATGATCCTCCCAAGAATCTCGGGTTCATTCATCCCATGTGAGGTGTTCACTTTCAGACAGTTTGTATCGTATCCATGCTGCAGCAACAGCAAACGAGAACTGCCACATGTGGTTCAGTAAGTTTTTTTGGCTTACCTGAAGCCATCGTCTGAATGCGCTTGAATGATGGTCGGCAGTCGGCACCGCCCACCTGAGATCATCGATGTGTACCTCTGCAAATGCAGTTTGGTGGTCAGGTTCCAATAACTGAATGCTGTCATAGTGTCATGTGCAAACTGCACTTCAGTTATGGTGGCTGTTTCTGAATGTCTGTCTCCTTCCTTGCGGTATCCCATGTGAATGCTGAATGATTTATGCTTTTCTGGATGAAATCCTCTGTCCTCCCAAATAAGATCATTGTTTTAATGGGTACTAGAATTTTGTGACGATGGCGATGGTTTCTCTGAACTAACCAGCACCGCTTCGGGGAATGAATCACGCAGGTTACCTGAACGACCCAGAGTCTACCAAGAACACCATCGACAAGGACGGCTGGCTGCACACCGGAGACATCGGCTTGGTGGATGACGACGACGAGATCTTCATCGTCGACAGGCTCAAGGAGATCATTAAGTACAAGGGCTTCCAGGTGGCGCCGGCGGAGCTCGAGGCCCTCCTCCTCACGAACCCGGAGGTCAAGGACGCCGCCGTCGTAGGGTAAGCCGCATACTACATTTCTCTTCCCTTTTTTGTGGCTACAACTGTAGTGTCGTGTTTCCTCTTTTTTTCAGCTGAAAGAAAGAATGCTCATTTTCCTCCTGGTTATTTCCCTTTCAGGGTGAAGGATGATCTCTGCGGCGAAGTCCCGGTCGCCTTCATTAAGAGGATCGAAGGATCTGAGATCACCGAGAACGAGATCAAGCAATTCGTCTCAAAGGAGGTAAATTAATGCTCAAGCTTCAACACAGCTCTCACGCATAACAACTGCTGTTGTACAGAAAGTTCAGAACAACTGGTTTACCACTATGTGATAAGTAGTCAGTTAGTGCTAATCATGTTCAGCTAGTCAATTATTTGCATTTCTTCACGAGCAATTGCAGAGCTCATGTGTCACGTCTAAGATATTCGATGATGCAACTGCAGGTTGTTTTCTACAAGAGGATCAACAAGGTCTACTTCACCGACTCCATTCCCAAGAACCCTTCCGGCAAGATCCTAAGGAAGGACTTGAGAGCCAGGCTCGCCGCTGGCATCCCCACAGAAGTTGCCGCGCCGAGAAGCTAAGGGCCGCCGCTCCGCTTCTCAGGAACGCAGTCACTGATGGTGCTGTTATAGATCACACCAAATGGGGAAAGAAACTACGGGAGGGTACATGATCATATTATTCTGGCAGGAGATATCAGTTTGTTGGTTCGCCCTGCTTGTGTAATGTTGACAAAATGAAATGATATAATAGATGTGTTGTTTTATTTTTTGACCATGTAAGAACAATGCTGGGTTTTTTCCAAAAGGCGCTATGTATGCACTACTTATTTTTTGAAACGATGCAAAATAGTTCGCATTTCATTTATTAAGAGAGTAAAAGTTGCAGCTTAATTAACAGAAAATCAGGGGAAATAGTTTATCGATAACCACACAGGCCCTCATGGAACATGACACGTCAAAGGGCATCGACTGACCTGGCTACCAATCTCGAGTTCTCGACTCCACACGCACTGCCAATAGAGGAGCATCTATCAAGGCTAGCTACAAGTGTCATCATCGTTACCCATCATCTTTGATCGAACAACTAAAATATGCAAGAGTCTTGTGAAGACCGATATACCCGGCAAACAACCACCCTTCACACGTCAAGGCCCCCTGTTCCTCTGAATCAAAACGAACGATGAGGCGTGGAAAGCCCATCGAACACACCGCAAAAGAGGACTACCAAAACCCACACCATGCATCCAACTCTGCTCGATACCAAACAAATATCTACACAAAAGGAATTGGGGAAACCACCACCCCGGGTCCATGTCGGTGGTCCCTCCGGCTGGTTCTAGCTCCACAAATGAGCCCCCCTGTGAGGTTTTAGCTGCACAAACAATGTCCCCATGAGGGACACGACACCGACTGTTGTCATCACTCGGTTTGGTAATATGGAAGGGTCTGATATACCTAGTATTGGCGATGTCGATGCTCCTCGGGAAACTGCCGCATCAACATTCAGCTTAATGAAACTAGCGGGATGAGCAAGCTAGACTGCACTTGTTGGTGTAAGATTTCATACTGACCGCATTGGCTTGACTTTATATGCGATATTTAGCTCCATGATCCAAAAATCGAGAGAGATCTACAAAATCTCCTCGTGTATTGTCTTTCGCCTAGCACCCCACAGTGCCCACAACCTCACAACAACCTTAGTGAATTGCTCATGTGATAGTGACTATAAAAAAGAAGATTCATTCATATGCGCTTCTGCATTTGTTTGTACTTAAATGTGCAGAAAATTCTTTATCCGCAAGGGTTTGTATCTTAGCTAAGATAAAACAACCATCTCATTTCTTTTAAATCACATGCCACA
This sequence comes from Lolium multiflorum, assembly GCA_030979885.1. Taxonomy (NCBI): domain Eukaryota; kingdom Viridiplantae; phylum Streptophyta; class Magnoliopsida; order Poales; family Poaceae; genus Lolium; species Lolium multiflorum. The sequence continues at coordinate 49,955,735 of CM061752.1, read as the reverse complement.
TCAGTAAAATACGTAGGATACATCGCAAAGAAAAAAACCATTGTCAAAGGGCAAGGGAACTGGTAGAAGCTCCATTCATTCACGGCCCATACTGACCTCGCTGCACGTTGAATTCGATGCAACAGATAGGCCCATTTGATAAACAGAGCACGGCCCGCTTTGCAAAATGCAAGAAGGATATATAATACCGGGCCTCATTTCCGGGAATCCTATACACCGACCAGGTAGGTGCCTACCAGGCACCGCACACCCTGGTCCGCTGTTGGGCCTGGCCCATTTTCACCTTTTTTCTTTTTTTTCGTTTTCTGTTTGTTTTTTCATTTTTTCTGTTTTCTTTTTTGTTTTGTTTTCTGTTTATTCTTATTTTTGTTCAAAATCGAAAAAGTTCAAATTTGAAAATAGTTCAAATTCGAAAAGCGTTCAAATTTGAAAAGTGTTGAAAACAAAAAATGTTCAAAGCTAAAAATTGTTCGTATCCGAAAAATGTTCATAATCGAAAAATGTTCAAATTTAAAATATGTTCATTTTCGAAAAATGTTCAAATTTTGGGGAAAATCGAATTTTTGAAAAAATGTTCATTCCAAAAATTTTCAAATTTTTAAAAATATTCAATCTAAAAATATTCAAATTTCTAAAAAGATATCTAATTTTTTTGAAAAGATTATTTTAAAATGACAAAATAAAATTAAACTTCCAGATTTAAAACGGATTAATAAAATTCTTCTTTTTAAAAAATGAAAATATGTAAACAGAAAAAATAGAAATAGAATAAGAAAAATAAAAACGACCTTAACTGATGGGCCGCGGCCCACTACACAACCGCCGGGTCGGGGGGTGTGCGGCACCGCGTCCGCACCGACCCGGTCGGTGTATAGGAGGCCCCTCATTTCGGCTAGTGGCCATATTTTGTTCACAAATTTGCTCTATTTTTAAAAAAAATTCACCGGGGGGAACAAATCCCCACCTGAATATATTTCAAAGTTGCCTATGAGGCTTTTGAGCCTCTACAAGATAGGTTCAAATGAACAATACACAAAAGGAAAACACACACACCCCAACAAAACACAAGAACGGGGAGAAGGAAAGGCCACCCCGCAAAACCTTGGGGGACGGTTGATTGAAGAGAAGACTCATCGCGACCCAAGCTCGGCGGTCACAAGGAAGAGCCTGACGGACATGGTGGAGGGACCCAACAACAACACTGCACCATCGACGTAATCGAAGGGCAGCGCGCATCCGAGACCACACTACGCACCGACACCATCTGTGACGAGGGTGTGGCCGAAAGGTCGCGCACAGCCGAGACGATGCCACACGATGCCTGTGTGCCGCCGGATGGAGCCGAAGGGCATGGAGCACCCACACCGCACGCAGGGGGCACCGCCGTAGTCGAAAGACATAGCACCACCGAGGGTAACCCCAACCCCACCGGGTCCGATATATCCGAAGGGTAGGCCAGCCGAGAGCATGCACATAGACCACCTGCGCCGAACATGCCATAGAGATCCGATAAGAACCCGAAACCGGAGTCTAGCAACCGGCAAAAGAAGCCACCACCACCACTGCCACGGCTCACCTCACATCAGAGAAGAGACCGCACCCATGGCCGCCATCTGCATCACCACGGGGCACATCAGAACAGATGGAAGCAACGTCCGCTGCCACTGATGGCAAGACAGAGAGGCTCAACACTCAGCCACGACGGTTCCCTGGGTGGGGAGCGCGTCACCACCATGGCCGCCATCTGCGAAGCCATGGCACCCGCCAGCCCCAGCGGTCAACCCGTTGCAGGATGATGGCTGAGCAAAGAGGCGGACGACTCTCGCAGCCAAAGGTCCCCGCCCATCCCCGGCCGCCCCCACGTAGGGAGCGAGTCGCATTCATGGCTGCCATCTGCAAGCCAAGAAGATGCCAGCCCCTGCGGAGACGCCGCAACAGGCTGATGGAGGACAGGGAGAGGAGGGGCGACGCCGACACACGCCGGCCATCACCGAGCTTCAGAGCAAAACCGCCTCGAGCACCTCCACACAGCCACCACCACCGACCAGGGACCAGCTGCCGCCACACGCCGCTCGCAGAGAGAGGCGCCCCAGCTAGCCCAGATCGAGCCCGCCAACCCACCGAGCCCGGGAGCTAGGACCCGCCGCCGCCTCCTGGAGCCGCCAGGACCGAAGCCGCGCGCCGCTGGTCGCCACGCCGTCGCCGCAGCAACTGCGCCGCCGCGCCCCAGCCCGCGCGACGCCCTGGCCCGGCGATTTCGGCCCGCGCCGATCTCACCACGCGCGGGGGAGGAAGGGCCCCGCCGCCACCCACGACCAGCCTTTGGCCGGCGTCGCCTTCCGGGCGGCGGCGACGGGAGGGAGGGGTTGGGGGGGGGGACGAGAGGGGCGGCGGCGCGGGGGTCCTCTCATGTCGGCCGCGGGAGCGACGAGGAGAGGGACGGGGTCCCGGGCTGCTCTTCCAGACCAAAAATTTAATTTGCTCTATTTTAGGTGTTATGTTTCTGTTGTTTTAAAAAAAAGGTGGTATGCTTCTGTTCATGACCAACTGACCATGATGAAACATTGAAACTTACACGCGGTTTCACAAACTGGCAAACCTGCTCCTCTCGATCTTGTTGCGAAAAAAATCCTGAAATAATTTAACTTTTTTTCCTTTATACTACTCATAACCAAATGCATGTATGTGTTCGAGTATCAGAGATCTTGCTAGCCGCTAGAGCAGATCGAGAGGCAAACGGAGATCACAAAGGAGCCTCATAATCATGCATTTCTCATGGTTTAAGCAGTTCTGTGGTCGACGACGACGTGGCCGTTCCCAGCAGCTGTCGCTGCGTGTGCGCGCGGCGGCCGAGCGGCGTGTAGAGGCGGAAGAGGTCACGCGCGGAGAAGGCGGAGAGGACGGCCATGGCGACGGCGGCGGCGAGGCCGCAGACCATGCCGAAGGCGCCCTGCACGCAGAAGCGCGTGTAGATGTTGCAGAGCTTGCTCCACTGCAGCGGCTCCACGCCGATGAGAGCCACGAAGCACGCCTGCAGCGCCGCCACGCTGCTCGCGAACACCACGTACGCGCAGCCCTGCGCAAATTCACACGGAGGGCACAGCTGTTAATCAGAGACGCTACGAGGACTGACATGATGAGAATTGTGCTTAATTTGTTCATCAGCAAGATAATATGTATATAGCTCTAAATAGGTAGCTACTGGTTGACGATCGAGTGTTAATGTGCTGCGGTTGGCGCGCGCGTACGGTCGGCCATCAATCAATCCATGGAGATCCTTGTCACGCGCGCGCGCGAGTTAAGCAGGGCCCTGTCGGAGACGACGTACCGTTGCAACCATCCGCCTGAGTTAGTGCGCCTCCTTTCATCCTCGTCAGTTGATCGAACGAGATGCATACCAAGTTACTCCATATGACATGGACACGCACGGTTAAGCACGTACCGCCAGTCGAAAACGTACGGACGAGAAGGACGTCCACAACGGTGGTGGCGACATTGAGGGTGAGTCGTCGGGAGGTTTTTTGCGCGATGGCTGGCGTAGGTGAATCGGAATTTCTTCAGAAATCGGTTGCATTTCAAGTTGAGCTAGCCGTCCATCTAGCTGTTGGCTAAAAGCGACGTACACCCGTCGCTCCGGCAAGCGAAAGCTCACGATAATTCCATTGAGCGCGCATTAATGGAAACAGTTGGGCGCCGGGCCAATCACGCACACCTGTTTCATCCCCCTGTTTTTCAGGAACTCTACTGCTCCCCGGCCATGTTTTCAGGAAGGAAACTAAGCGACAATTGAAGGGTCAGGCAGCTCACCTTGTCGAGGAGGAAGGAGATCCACGCGACGGCCTTGCTGCGGCTCCGGCCGCCGTCGTTGCCGGCGCCGGCGAAGCGGCTGCCGGAGTAGAGGCGCATGGCGAGCCGGGCGGCGTGGTACCCCGCGGCGACGGCGGCGGCGACGATGAGCACCCAGAGCGCCTCCACGTCCCTGGGCACGGCCTTCTTCCGGACGAACAGCACCGTCTTGGTCTGCGCGCTCAGGCCCAGCAGCAGCGCCGCCGACGCCGACGTCGCCGCGCACGCGCCCCGCAGCACGGTCTCCGCCCTCGCCGACGTCGCCGCCGCCTGCAGCCTCGCCAGCGCCGGTGCCATCTCGCGCTCTACGCTGGTGGAGCTGCTACTTGGCCAAGTTGAACTCTGTAGAGTCGGACACGGACGCTCACGTACGTAGTAGCGGCGTTGGCCCCGCGCGCGCGGAAAGCGTTGGCCTCGCGCGTGCTTATAGCGTGGAGCATGGATCGTTGCTGTCAGTGCTGGTGCAGAGACACTTCTTTTTTATATTTTTTGAATGGTTGGTTCAGAGACTTCAACGTATGCGAGAGGTCAGATATGGAATTTAAATTTTCTCACTGTCAGTCCTGCTGAATTTTCGTCATGGGATTAAACCGCAAAGAGGTCGAACTCATATGCTTGCTATCGATTTAGATTTTTCTTTTACCATGGTGTGCAAGGCAGTGTACAGTTACCTGCATGTGCAGCTCCGCCCTGTGCTGTGTAGCCTTCACATTCATGGAGGCCGGCGTCAACGAGAAACCATAAAAGCGGGAGCCACCTCGAACACGATAGGTAGCCACTTCAGCTCCAGGCTCCAGCCATGATTATTATACAGTATACTGAAACAGAAAAGATATGCACTTGTTCAATTTGCCTTCCAGTTTACTAGACCGTCTCCTGAGTTGATGAGGCTCTGGTATGCGAGTGACATAACTGATTGCAAACAAATACTTCCCAAGATAGAACCAAGCGAAACATGGCAAATTATGGTCGGTTCAAATTAGCTATTAATAGTAACATAATAATGCCCATGTACTACCAGTTCAGCAAAATAATTGAACCTTACAAAAGGTGTCCGTCCTTCCACAAGTTCTGGACCACAAAAGATTTCTAGCCATATCAGCATAACGCTGTTTCACATTAATTCACATCGTTTTCTACAGTAATAGTCTGCACGAATTTAACCAAAAAACGGGTACAAAGTTAAACGAGAATTCATGTCGAAATTATACAAGGACGGTCTTTTTACAAGATAACTGAGCTACCCGCTGTAGATTTACAGAAGCTAGTTTCGGTTGAATAATGTGAACCAAAGAACTAGTTTGCAGCAGCAGCAGCTGGGGGTATTTCACATTTCAACAGTAACATCTAACTGTGAGCACATGTCGTCTAAGGTATGCTTTCATCCTCCAGCTCAACAAGCTGTGCCCTTCTCTCTGCAGCTTTCTTCCTGACAAAGATTCCCCATCTCATAGCAGCCTTTATCTTGAGCCACCCAACAACGGCCTTGCCAGATGGACGGCTGGGCTCACCATCAAAACCTATGGTTGGCAATGGGGATGGCATGTAAGACTGGAAGGCAAACGTTTCATCTGCCAAACCATTAGAAGCTCCACCCATATTGAAGACCCTCAGCAGCTGCTGCATGTCTTCACCCTCGAGCATCTGGTGGCTTTTCATGCGGATGTCTTCGGTAAAGTCATCAGCATACTGGCTATCACGGGTTCGATGCCAATCATCATAACCCATGTTTGCTGGCTGAATTGACTGGCCTTGAGAAATTACTTGTTGCAACTGGCCCAGTTCGAGACCCATGGTGTCGCTGGCAGCTCCTTGATTGACAGACCCCATCAACATGCTAGGCGGCAAAAATGAAAAGGTGTCATCATATGGTGCGGGAACATTGGCAGGTGTACTTTGAAGCTGAGAAAACTGTGTTGCTGACTGGTTGACATCATATCCTATAGAACCAGTTGTGCCTGAAATGAATGAAACAAAACATATAGTTATAAAGGACTGCTATTCCACAGTGAGACAGTAACATAATTCATATACTCCATACACTCTTTGGTTAATCTGCTTATTATGTTTATACCACGAGCAGAGCTTCAGTATTTCAATATCCTATTTTCCCAGTTTTGAATTAAAATATAAAAAATTACTTTATCTAAGCACTTAGGTGCTGCTCACCTGCTGATGATGGGCCTGACATACTCGTTGAGGAAATGCGCTGCGCATATGCAGCAGGAGGAGCGTGAGCCTCAGCTTGACTAATTGATGCAACCCTTTTCTTCGATTTAGAATTCACGAGAGCTTTACCATCATATTCAATGACATACATCCAATTGTCATATGCTTTCTTCACCAATGCATCAGCAAAGAGCTGTACAAAACAAAACCATTCTAATCACTCAAGGCTTTATCTAAAAAACACTTCTGCTGATTAGAGCGGTGAAAATACTCATAAGGCGAGTTATTTAAAGAGAAACTGCTGCAGTCAACACAAGCACAGAAAAAGTTCTAAAACATTTAATGAACTGGCTATACTTGATGGTTTAACTTACCTAATGAACAGTCGGTGTGTTAAACAAACTATAACAGTACCAGAAATTTAATAGTTAGTACACATGATCCATGACAATCATTGTGGACAGATCTAGACCAATGTGATATAAGATGAAGTCAGCCGTCTACATATCCATTTTCAGAACTCCACAACAGGACAAGTTTAATTCATTGTCTTGAATGACATGTTAAAATGAATGTAAACAATATTAAAGTTCAAACATAACATTAGATATCAAATGCATCCAATATATGCCCATAACACAAACCTTTTGGCTATCATCAAGACTCTCAGATGAATAGAATTGCTCGCCGGAAATCAACCCACAGAATGCATATAAGTCATTGAAAATAGCACCAGCAGTTCTGTTCTCATCAGAGTAATATATGTAATATTTTCCACTTAGGACACAAGTTTTTGCATGTTCAACCAGGGCATCCCACATCTTGTTGGACATACCACTTCCGAGGATCTACCATAGCAGAACAGCATACGAGTTAGAACGAAAATAACAACAAAAAGAAAGGACGTGAAAAAGAAACAAACTTACAGTGCGCAACTTCTGTGGGTCCCGAACAACAAGCCTAAGGAATTCTTCAACTGTTAAAATTCCAGATTTGTTCAGCCTCTTATGGAACGACCCATCCTTCCCTATTTTCTCCAATCTCCAGACCTCATCCTTCAATGCAGGTGGATAGTGCTTCTTGTACACTAAAGAAGTGAAATTCAAAGTTTTCAGATATATGTCAAGAGGAAGCACGTGATGATCATGGCAGAGGACTTACATTCTCCTCTATGGTCCTTAACCATGAAGGCTTCAGTTTTTGCCTCGCGGATGCGAACACCTTCGCAAAATCCTGAGGCAATTTTCAAACCAAGTCTGAATTTCCTACTCCTTATCCAGCTAGAGTTATCCGTGAACGTGAACTCCCCAATTGTGCCAACACCTTCTTTCAATGTGACTTGTATATCGCCAGTTATAATAGGTCGTTTTCCCTCACGCTCCTTCACTACATGGCTGTCGAATTCTTCCCCTGTCCAGCCTTCCTCGTCTTCATTGTTGAAATCACCTTCTAGAACAACAATATCAAGCTTGGCACACGACTCTGGTCCAGAAGATACAACACGGCCAGTGCCAGTATCGAGCAAAACAACATGAATTGCGGCACCCTGCTCCCCTTCAACTTTTCCTCCGGTAAAAAGGGGAAGGGACAGTCTTGTCCTGAACTGGAGTTGCAGATTACTTCCACCAGGACCTTCAATTCGCTTTGGAGAAGACCTGAATTATTCCAATAGGTAGCAAATAATTAGTATCAGATGGTTCCAAAAGAAGGTCATTCGCCTTTTAGACCTCAAAGTGTATGCAAACTATGTATTTAATTTTATTTGTCAAATAGGTAATTTAATGCCTAGGTGGGGGAAAAAAGATGGACATGGAAATGATTGAAGTGCAAATATGACAATTCACCCACACTCTTAATTCTTATGGCCAACTCTAAAAGTACATCTAAATGGTGGATGTATACAACTATAAGATTTTAGGAAAAACTAGGATACAGGAATACGGCGATACATGATTTTTCCTTAACAGACTGATACCGCTGGAAGGGTAGGCCTGGCGCAGTGGTAGAGTATCTCCACTTGTGCTCTGGAGGTTCTGGGTTAAAATCAGCCTCTTTTCATGAAAAAACAAGGGGCAGACTGCCTAGAAATTCCCTTCCCCACAATTTAAGGGAGCTTTCAGCACTGGGTACGCCCTTAGACTGTGCATATATGCATTTGAAAACTTAAGAAGTACTCTACAGTATAGTTCGTTTAGGCTAGAATTGACACTAGGAACATAGAATCTCCAAGTAGAACATACGCCACACAAAGCATCTTCATTTTGTATTCATTTTAGATCAACTATGCACACAAGATCCCACTGCCGTTATTGCAGTCCTGAACCAGGTCTAAGTTGTAACAGGGTTCTGTAGATTGAAACAAAGAAAAAAAGTTCACAACGGAACAGATTGTGCTCCATCAACTCCAAGAGATGAACCTTCTTCTCGATGACCCCATACCAACTAATTTGAGAAACAACCTGCCAGTATCCTCCAATCTTCTGTTTTAATTCGCACTGGAGGGGGAGATGGAGGTTGCTAGAGGAGAGGGGGAAGGTAACTGGCTTGGGTACTCGCATACTCCTACATTGTACGATGAGTTTTGTTGTCTGGCAGAGGGTTGTATGCCATGAACCAGTGTGCATCAATATTTCAAAAATAATCAAAAAAATCTGATACACCTGATACATATCATACAAGAGGCATATCCATGTCAAGTAACACGGACAAAGCACCACACAGACATTTTGGTGAATCTTACGCACAAAGTAACATGTTGACTTTTAACTAAGAAATTAATATATTTGTGTCATTGTTGGTTTGATACCATACCTCCCAGTGATTGCACCAGAACCAAGTTTTCCCAAGGCACGCTCCACTTCTTCACTAACCTACAAACAAGGAGTACGGAATTACAATCTAAAGAAAGAAACACGAAATTCCAATAGACATTTAGCAATTCCATAAAGAGATGTGAACAATATTTGCGCTTAGTATGTACACTCTTTGTTCTTACCACTCTACGGAGAATTGGTTCCAGTGATGAGCAAAGCCTCTGCAGACTATCCACCTTTAGTGCTTCAACAATAACACTGTACAAATAGAATGAATAAGTACTATTGTCCTGATCAAATGATCATCTGGATGAAAGATAAACACTAACAATTAGATGTTCGCTTAAACCATTCATGTGTATTTTCGCAATCATGTGTGAGGCTAAAACATCATTCGAAAAGGAATGGAGGGAATAACTAGCCTAGAGTTAAAGATGGCAACAAGCTGTCAAGCTCAGAAAAAAGGTGTATTTGGTTTTTTCAGGATGCGTGCTGGACGATCTATAACACTTTTCTTAAATAGCTGGACTATGGCGCGATCCCTAAGTGTGTGACGCACAAACTCCTTCCACACTCTATGTTAAGATGAGACTAGTCATGCCGCAAGACCAAACAATGAAAGTGTCTATGTTTTTTTTTTCTTAAATTGATTTCAATGACAAGGGCAGGAGTTTCTGTTACAGGTCAGGAGTGTGCTCTCCCAAAAGCAACTCACAGTGGATCTTGTCCTTTCTTCAAGAGTTAGCTACCAATTTAGCAAGAATCTCCCCAGCAGGTCACACCAAATCAAGCTTAAAATCTTTGTAGAACTACAAAGTATAATCTCGGAAAGGAAACTTCAACTCGGCCATGGTTACTAAAACCATAACTGATAGTCCAAAGTTATGGTTCAGCACAGCAACTAAAAGCGTAAACATCACTCCAAAATAACAGAAGGCCTCCGTTTATCCATTAAAAAACAAAGGATTGTATTTACTGGTCTTCAATTTACACAGCACCAAGTCAGAAGCAGTAAATTTTTGAACATGAATTCCCGAGCCCTAACCGTATCGCCACTAGATCACAACTAAATTCACACAGCTATACAAACAAGTACTGAAAAGGGGGAACCTAAACTCCACGAGGTTCAAACCTAGCGAGAGCCGGGGGCCGCGGCCGCTTAGCGTCAGGGCCTCCGTCGCCTGCGGCGGGTGCTTCGAGCCCGCGCTTCTCCTTCATCGCCGCCGGCACGGAACCCTAGCCCGCGCTTCGAATCTGCACCGAATTGAGCGAGACTCGGGTCAGATTTCTGCCTTTGCAAATCCGGCTCGCCGGGAGGAATCAATCGGCCGGCTCACCTGGGATTCGGGGAGGAGGCGGGCGGAAGGGATCGCGATGAGGACGGGAGGGGAGAGAAAGCAAGGAGGCGTCGGCGTCGGCGGGGAGGTGGCAGATTCTCCGCAAGATAGCCACTGGAAAGCCCAAAGAGCTGCTTCTTTGCAAATCACCCCTCCGTGTTGCTTTGTTTTCTTCTCCGGGTAGTTTGGTTCACAAGAAACAATGGGCAAGTTTTTGCCCAAAGAAACATGGATTCACATTATAAGATTTGGGATTGGTAATAATACTCTATCCATATTTTGGCAGAAAAATATTATTCTATAAAAAATTGTAACTGGATTAGTGCAAAGAGGACATACAAATAAGAAAGATCATCTTCACGTCCTTTTGGACATGGAGTTCTCGACGAAGAGGAAAACATGTGTTTCTGTATTGAGTTTGACATGGTTTGGTGTTTGGATTTTTAGCTGCCGAACTTTCCGTTGGTAATACTAGAATGGATGACAAAATTATAAGGCTTGCGTTCTTCTCGTATAGATAATAGGGATAGTCAAAATTGACAGAGTGAAGATAGGAACATATCTTTTGTCGTTGTAATATATGGATTTATCTTTTTTTCTGGATGCTTCTTTTCTTCTTCTTCTTTGGGGGGGAGGGGGGGTAACAATATTCAATCCAATTGTATGAGAGATGAGACCATACGCAAAAGCACAAGGAAATGGATGAGGACAAAAACTATGTCATGGTGGAAGAATTATCTCTTAATTGGTAGGATATGGTGCAGAAAGATGAAGCCTCGTGCTTTAGCTGTTTGGTAATAAAAAAAATCATTACTTGGCCAGGGAGGCCCTTTGCTAAATTGGTAGCCTCAAATCCTATAAAGTTTATTCTACGAGCCCTTCATTGCAAATAGGCAAAAGCCACCACACCAACCAGCATATTTTTTGCAAATAGCACATGCGGACACGAGGGCTGGGTATGATTTGTCCATGCACGCACTAGCGCAAAAGCGGGAGCTGCACATCGCGGGACCCACGTGGACAGTGACGTCGCCATCCAATTGGATGACGTGGATCCGGGCCCACGGATGAGGTACATGCACTGACTCCAGCCAAAGTACAGAGCCAAAGCTACACGAAACGGCGTGGCGCGGTGTGGGTCGGCGTGATCTTTTTTTGCAGGAGCTCTAGAGCTGGATAAGATAATTTTTATCCCATATGTTTTTGGCATATCATTCATATGGAAATCGGAATTGTTTTCCTATAAAAAAAATCATACAGAATAGTTCATTTCTTAGTGAAGCCGTCTAGTAGAATAGTATACAAAGAAGGCTTCCATAAGTTCCACGAGTTGGTAAGTGTATGAGCATGGAGAATTTCTCCTTATCGATGTGATGCCAAAAACAAATACAAAGTGTTATTTACACTCTCCAGCTCTTCGTTACTAACTATGAAATATTTTAAATATTTTAATGGACATATGAGCTGCATATCAAATCGATCTACATACATGCTTTTCATAAAAAGTTAGAGCGTATTATAATTTCAAGTGGAAAGAGTACAATATAAGTACCAAAAGCAAGGTTGCTCTTCCTTTATAGTTGATGCACTAACCAACTCAACTAAAAATCTTGACTAATGGAGAGAGACTCAGCAATATATTTTTTCCAACGGTCCTTTCATGTATAGACTATTTCAGTCCTTAGCATGGGTTAAATGTAGGCCGCGTAATCTTTGCTGAAAACCTCTTAGCTCTCATGCCATATAAAATTATTGCACTAACCAACTCAATCAAATTCAAATTAATACAGAGATTACGCAATATATTTATTTCCAACATTCTTAACATGCCATTCATGTATCTCTAGCACGATGGTTATAATTTTTATTAAGGACTAATAAGGGCAGGAATAGTGCCAAAAATCCATTACCCACATGACCATCCTTTTAAATCACCAAAATTATCGAGCACGTTGGAGCTCTTTTTTGAATCACCACAAGCGACTAAGAAAAATAAATTTTACGCCCGAGCCAGGTCCTAGGTGGCTCGAGGTCTGTCCTCGGTCGTAACTAGGAGAAAAGAAATTCACTGGCATCACCCTTAAAAACAACCACTAAAAAGGGGTCAACATTTGTAATCATGCTCAACGGCATTGTCTTTGGGCCAATTAAGAAGACTCTTATTCTAATGCCCTAGCTGCAAGGTTAACTATTTGTCGGCCAAAAAAATCATGGTGGCCTGGGAATTCTCAATTTGGAGTTGCAAATTAAAGCTCCGCTTCTTAAACAGCTTCATATGTTTTATGATATGAAAGAGCAAATATTCCTTTTGGGTGAAGCTTGTTTGGTCCATGTATGATAATAGACTCCCTCATGCCCAGTTTTATCGTGGGACTTTTCGTTGGCGTGATATTTTCAGCTTTGTGGGTGATTATAGAAGCATCTCGCCGTGCAAAGTGGGTGATGGTTCTTTTGTGCTCTTCTGGAAAGATTTTTGGAATGACAAGGGAACTCTTTGCGAAAAATTTCCAAGGCTCTATTCATATGCTATTGATGAGGCTATTTCACTAAATATTTCAGTAGAAAGACTACAGAGATAGCTGGTCTTGGGTCATGTTTTTCTCTCCCCTTGTTAGTACAAGCATTCCAAAGAATTTCACCAAGTTGCCACATTAATGACTAAGACGCCTTTGGAGGAAGGATCGATTGATAAAAGAACATTCGTGTGGGGTAGTAAGTACACTCCTTCGAGGTTTTATAGATTCCTATTTGAGCAATTACCATGCATTGCTGAATGACATTTGGAAATTTAAATCTCTATGGAAACTGAAAGTTTTCTCCTCGCTGCTTATGTTGAATCGCCTTAATAAGGAGTGGCATCTAGATTGAGGGCCTGATTGTCTCCTTGGGTATTTATAGTCCAAGGAGAAATATAGTCGTTTGGAAAAATTCATGCGCCCCAAACCGGCGACAAAATTGGCACCTTTGGGTTTCCTCGCTAGTTTTGTTCGGTGGCCAAACCCGACACACCGGAATCAGCTCGGTTCGGTATCCTAGGTCAAACCAAAACCGGCATGCTGGTTTCCTCGCTGGTCTCAAACTAGCCCACCGGAACCATTTCGGTTTTCGTCAAAATTTCTCATTGATATGCCTTTCGGCACATTCTGAAGCAATTCGGCGACGCTGAGAATTTTTGGTGGGGAAATCGGCACCGTCGATTTCTGCCCCGAAATCACCAGAACCTTCTCAAACTGTGATTTCTCCAAAAACTAAACTCACCCCGAAAAATGTGATGGGTCAATTTTGTGGAAGAATGTGTGTATAAAACTTAGACAACATCCCCAACAAGCTCATCGAGACCACCCCTCTTGATAGTGCAATGTTTCCTATCGCCTCAAGAATAAAACATTAGAGAAAATAGCCAAAAGGTCGTCGCTTCTCTCGAGTGTTAAATGGGGGGTCTCTCACCACCTTCCAACCACACTTGCTGACTAAAACTTGCGTATACACTTATAGATACCAATAGTCCACACATTAGCTCTGGTGTCATCATTAGCCAAAATAACAGTTAAGGGTAAAATATCCTTACAATCTCCCCCTTTTGGTTAATGATGACAAACCGAGCTAGAGTCACATAGCGATATTATGATGAGCTTGTAAAATGTTTCCATAGAAGATAGTAAGCAAGCCCCCCCCCCCATAAGATATGCACTTGGTTGAATTTTTCTTTGAATGCAAAGTGCATCTATAGAGAATGTAGAGCCCCAATATATTTTAGGAAACAAGCATGGGATAGACAAATATAAGCATCTATATCTAAACAAGCATGATAGAGAACATAGAATAAAATAAATAAATATCCAAGTCTCACACGGAATTAATGCAAACTTGTCCATCACACGGACTTAAAGCCAATAGTCTTTTTTTTCTCATGCACTACCTCACAAGATAGTATTTTTCTCGAGCCAATTTTTCTCCTCCAATCTAATTGCATCCATAAATTCCGCGACACTCTAGCCACCCTCCCACACCTCTATGTCGTCTATCTCCGGCGTGCAACCTCATCTCCCTCATGTATGTCATCGTTGCATCGCGCGCGCGAAGAAGTCAAGCACCGCCGGCCTCCATCCTCTCTCCAACCCACTTATGCCGAGTAATTGTTGCTGTGCTCGATGGCTCGCCGACTGCACCACAGCCATTGCTAGCGGCGGTGTTGGCCTCAATCTCCTCGACACCTTATCCCCGACCAATCCTTGTTGTCATCTTCTGCCGACAGCAGCGCCCGAGAGTACTAAAGTTACCAATTTTTTCGCAATTTCAATAGCAGATCACACTAAATGCAGCTTAAGAATATTTCTAGAACCAATAAGTACAATCCCAAAAGGGCAACTTCGAATCGCCCATGGTTAGACAATAAAGTTATGATTCAGCATAAAACAAACAAATACTTAGAAGTTGATCGAAAATAACACGTCACCCTTCCATGGGAAACAAACGTTTGTGTTTAAATCAAATTCCACAGCGCCAAATTGCAAGCAGTAAATTTAAACATGAATTCTTAAATCACAGTACCACGTTGAACGATGTTCAACTCGAGAGTGGGCCTAGATCCCAGCCCAACTTGCGATCAGACTGATACAAGAGGCCCACGTGGACGCTCTAGGTCCTCGTCCCCGGCTCCGGCTGCTCCGCCGCCGGCGTCATGTCCCGCGGCGGCGTATTCATCGGCGTCGACGTCGGCACCGGCAGTGCTCGCGCGGGTTTGCTGCGTTCAAAACTCCTCCCTCCTTGTTCTCTCGCGTTTCTAGTAGTATGATGTTGGATTTTCCATATTAGGGCGAGATTTAGGAGGCTAGTTAATAGTTAATACTGATGCTGTCTTTGGAGCGAAGTAAGCATTGCTATTTTGGTAGAGAAAATGGAAGGAAATATATTTCATGCGAGTCCACTCCAGTGATGAACTAAATGCTACCTTCATCGGAGGAAGTATTATTTTTTTACGGAAAATGAAAGAAAATATGTTCAGTTCTCTTTAACACTCTCTAACTGACTTTCTGTGATGGAGGTTAATGTGAATAAGTAATAAGACACTTTCTTTCCTATGAACATACTGTAGTTAAATTAGGAGTTATTTTTCTTCTTTTATTAAAAAAAGAAGTTAATAAAATAGGAGAAGTTTCATTGGGAGTTTAGAGGATTCCTTGCCACTGGACATACTATAGAAAACTAAAATAGGAGTTAATTTCATTGGGTTGGCGTTGTAAATTGTTCGTTGTCTGTTGATGCAGGCCTCTTTGATGAGAAGGGTAAGCTTCTTGGCTCCGCAAGCAACCCTATATAGATGTGGAAGGATAAGGATTGTGTAGAGGTTGGCAACTTCTATGTTCATCAATACAGTGTACAACGTGATCAATACACTGTCTTGTTAATTCTCGGTTGTTTCACCACTAGCAATCGTCAACGGATATCTGGCATGCAGTGTGTGCTGCTGTAAGATCTGCATGCTTGCTGGAAAATGTTGCCCCCGAGGATGTCGCTGGCCTTGGCTTCACCGCTACTTGTTCTCTTGGTCTGCTCTGATCTCCATTTTAACCACGTGCCTTGTGGTTTGAATGAGAATTTTGTGTCTTAGGTGAATAGAATTTTTATAAAGTTGATGACAGAGGATGGTTGCTTGCAGTTGCTGTCGGTGTTGATGGTTCTCCTGTTTCTGTTTCTTCGAATGGTGATTCAAAAAGAGACATCCTGGTCTGGATGGACCATAGGTCTGTTGACCAGGCTGAGAGAATTAGTTCTCAGGGTTCACCAGCATTGCAATTTTATGGTGGAGGTGTCTCTCCAGAAATGCAAGCTCCAAAGGTAACTGCTTTTATTTTCATGCATTTTAAAAAAAACTGCTAACCATCTTATTGGAGATCTCAACTCTTGTTGGCTGCTCGATATTATAATACCATGTTGTTGCTCTACCATCCTAGAACGTTGGCTTGAAATTTGCAGAATCTCAGAACTCTAGCATTTCGAAAACTGAACAACACAATGTTCTCTTGTCGACTTCTTCAGAATATGATGTTTTGCTTAAAGAGTACCAACGCCGACATAGTTTTGATTTAATTAGTACCTAGCAGTGGTTTAAACAATAGGTTTGTTGTGTATTTTACTGTTAACTCCATTGCTTGTATCATATTTTTACTCAAAACATTTACAGCTTTTGTGGGTAAAGGAAAATATGCAAGAGTCTTGGTCTATGGTATGGAGGTGGATGGACCTTAGTAACTGGTTAACATATCGGTGAGGTAACACTGAAGCCTGATTTTATTATAAGCGACGACTTGAATTCCTGACATATTTTGATTTGGTTGTTTATTTTCTAGGGCGACCGGTGATGACACCCGCAGCTTATCGCACATGGAGCAGTGGAGGGCATCAGATTCATCTGATATGGAACCATGTGGAAGGGATGAAGTCTTCTGGGCACAAATAGGCCTGGGAGACCTTTATGAAGGGAGCAGTGCCAAAATAGGTTGAGTGCATATCTATTTCGCTTTTGGTGCTAAAACCAGTGTATGATATGTGGTTATTAATTTTCTAAACGCCAGTACTTACTTTTCTGTGCGATCGAAATAGGACACAGCGTTGCGTTTCCTGGTCATCCTCTAGGTTCTGGTTTAACACCTACTTCTGCAAAGGCAAGCAAATCGGTTTTGCTCCTGATTTATAATGGCACTGTTTAAGCTGCCTTTATGGTAAATGGTACTATCATGCATGAACAAGGCAATCAATTACCAAAGTTCTTTCTTGCCGTTTTTATGTTAGAAATAAACGATTTTTTTTTCATCGGTGTATTTTGCTTGCCTCCAATTTCAGGAGTTAGGCTTGCTTCCTAGGACTCCGGTTGGAATTTCGATTCTTGATGCTTATGCTGGTGGTGTTGGAGTCTTGGAAAGTATGTCGAATGCAGAGTTTAAAGCTGACAGTAAGTGTTGATTCTCCTCTGTGTTTCCTAAAGAAACGACTACATCTAATTTCACATTTATCTATGTGGAACATTTTTCCCAAAAAAAAGCAAAAGGCTTGCAGCGAGATGCATTGCTAAAGAACAAGAATATGTACACAAGCCAAATATAGGCACACCACACACAAGATTATGTGGAACATTTTGTTTGCAGTGTCTGATGAGGAGGCAATATGCCATCGCATGGTTTTGGTTTGCGGAACATCTACATGCCACATGGTTGTTTCAAAGAAAAAGTTAATTATCCCTGGTGTCTGGGGGCCATTTTTGTCTGGTACAGTTGCCTTCATATCTTTATTATTTACTTCCCTATGGTCCTTGCCATCATCTCTATTAGTTTGTTTCTGCACTTGGTTCGCTGCATCTTATGTTGTCTATGTTAGTTAATGGCTTAATGCTTATCTTGTGATTCCACATTCAGCAATGATACCTGAGTTTTGGCTCACGGAATGTGGCCAGAGTGCAACTGGTGCTTTACTTGATTACATTGTTCAAAATCATCCTGCGGCTCCCCTTCTAGCTAATCAAGCTGCTTCCCAAAGTAAGTTTCATGTTTGCTGAAGTAGATCATCTTCGAAGCTGTACCATGTAAAAGGTGTGTAATATTCTTCTCAAATTGTGCAGATCTGTCCATTTGTGAGTTGCTGAACAAGATGCTGCTTTCCATGTCACATGAACAAAATATGCCTTTTCTGTCTACATTGAGTCAAGACACCCATGTTCTTCCAGATTTTCATGGAAATCGGTAAGGATTGTGCATTCTGTGTTAACCAAGAATGTTGGTTGCCTTGATTTTTTTTATTTGTATATTTACTATGTGACACCAAAAATTATTAGTCGGTTTTAATTGAAGAAATATCCTTGAGCGCACACTGCGGAGGCCAAGCCTTGAATGCGGGTGGGTTAAGGGCCTGCACTCCCTCCTCTAGCCAACCGACACAAAAGATCTCAAAACAGATCAACCAGGCTTCTTTTCCTGTCATGAATTTCAACCAGACATCATGAATCAATATGTCCCTGACACTGCATCATTCTTTCACTCCGGGTCATTAAAATTGGGTCTATTATGCCAACTTTAATGGCATGTCATTATGCAATTATCTGTTCCATCTTTGTTTAGAAAACATGTTACTTTTTTTCTTTTATTGTCATTCTAATTAGATGTACTCAACGAAATATGGCAACACTTTCCATCACACAGGCATCTAGCAATCTCATGTAAAGATTAAATCTTATACCATAATCTTATCAGCCTATCAATTGCACACACATTATCCCCCCCCCCCCCCGAAATTGGTGGTTCATGTTTACTTGGGACCAGATTGCACACTTCCAGTGCGGTTGACATGAATGTAACAACTATTGTTATCGCTAGGTCCCCTGTGGCTGATCCAAAATCTAAAGGGGTGATATGTGGATTGACACTTGATACAAGTGAGAAGCATTTGGCGCTTTTGTACCTTGCAACAATTCAGGGCATTGCTTATGGCACTCGTCATATCGTGGAGCATTGCAATGCTCACGGGCACAAGGTATTTATTTGCTGCCAATGATCTGAGAAGTAACTTGGTCTAGAAGTCGGTGCCTAGAATATATATAATTTTTTCGTCATGTATATAACAGATTGACACTCTTCTTGCCTGTGGCGGACTTTCAAAGAACTCCTTGTATATCCAAGAACATGCAGATATCATAGGCAAGTATCCTCTTCCTGCAGTAAAATTTGGTCTCTCCATTTCCTCCTCTCCCCTATCCTCTGAAAGTTAACTTGTTCTTTACAGGATGTCCAATAATACTTCCTAGAGAGAACGAGTCTGTGCTGTTAGGCGCTGCTATTCTGGGTGCTGTTGCTGCAAAGAGGTTTTCTGGCGTTCGTGATGCAATGAGAGCATTGAATGCACCAGGGAAGGTATATCTTTTTTCTCGAACATGCGTCAACGATGCATGTCACATATTACATCCAGATGACAAAGCTATGCAAACAGAACGAAAACCAACAGCCAAAAGAAGACAGAAAGAGAAAGTAGAAGCAAAAGACCAAGGGCCCCTAACTAATTACGAGTATTCTTTACTCGTCTCTTGTTTCCACTTGCTGTTTCTGAAGTATAATTATTCCTTTTGAAGGTTGTGTATCCGTCTTTGGATCCTAAGCTGAAGAAATACCATGACGTGAAATATCAGATATTCAGGTGCCTGTATGAGCAACAGCTCTCCCATCGCTCAATCATGGCGCGGGCATTGCACTAGCGATTTGTGACATGACATGTATCAAGCGAGGATGCTGCATTCTTGTTCATCCGACGGATTTGTTGCCATGTTTTCCTGCGTTTTTTACATTTTTTTGGAAGTTTGGGTTATTTACTTATTTACATGCAGTCAGTTTTGCTTCCATGGTGGAAGAGGATGTACAATGTCTCCAAATTTGATTGTAGGACAAGATGACCCATTGTGATCGAAATATGTAGTGCGCTTATAGCCCCTTTCTCGCTCTATTCTGTCAAGACTATCACAGGAATTTCACTTGACATACCTTTCAAAATAGTAAAGAAGGGATTTCGTGTGTAAACTATTGCTGCCAATATTTTCAAACAAGATAACTGGATCATCTGCATACTGTAACTTGCTCAGGCCATGTTGAATTAAGTGAAGACTAACCCTAAGACGTGGCACTCCACCAGAAATTTTGAAGAAAGGGCCTTGCTTCTCATTAATGTTTATTGTGCCCATGTTTGACAGACTAAACCTTGCTCCTATCCAAGAGGAAGATCCTTCGTCATGGAGAGATCTTAGAGCATCTCCACTCGGGGCCCATAAAGGGCTATGGGGGGGGGGGGCTAAAAATCCCTCCCAATTTTAGTTTGGCGCTGGCGTGGCTCAACTAATAATCCGGCGCCCCTAGGCCAAACCTAACCCATGGGAGCTAGCGGGGACGCAAGATGGACACATGTTGGTGGGAAGGAGGGCGGGAAGAGAACGCGAGAAGCGCCAGGTCATTGTGTGCCAGCGTTATCAGTGGCTACGGACCGGTCGTCTTCTTCCTCCTCGCCTTTCGCGCCCTGTTAATGGCTTGCTCGCTTTCAGCACCAGCATTTGCAGCCGACGGCAAACAACAACATTGATGCGTCCCGTTGACGAGGCACGCATCGGCGTTAATGGCCACCAACGCATCCCCTTTCCCCACTATAAAAACCGCTTTGTCGCCGCCATTTTTTCCACCCAAGCCCTTCCCCTCCACCGAGCAGAACGTCGAGAAAATCCTCGACTTTTATCACACCGTGCCATGGAGAGATACGAAGGGGATGGCTTCAGGAGGCGATGGATGCTCGTCGAGAGGCGCACCCTCTAGCACGCGCGGTACCCTGCCCTGTTGGAAATGTCTCGTCCTTCAGGATGGGTGCTCAGTGCCGACGCCTTGCCAGTGCCGCCCGTGCCGGTCGGAGCGACGCATGGCATCTATCTATGACCTCTACCGGTTGGTCCTCACTCCAGAGGAGCGCAACGACTCACGGTGAAGGACGAGCACGGGGACCTTCCTTCCAGGCGCACCGACGGCGTTGCCATACGTGACCGCTGCTCCCCTTCTCCTCCTCGCGGCCGCCTCCACCTCATCAAGCTGAAGCGTGAGGCGAAGGAGTGGCCGCCTCCGCTGGAGTACAAGATGGCCGCCCTCCAGATGAAGGTGGAGGAGAACGCGGAAGAATTTCCGGGCCAGCGTAGGTTGCTGGAGTGTAGATTACTCCCCGAGGCCAAGTCGTTGGCGGCGAAGAAGAAGAAGCTGCGCATTTGCATCCCCGTCACCGTTGACGTGGCCCGCGCCCTATACCGCAAGCGAACGCCATGCACCCTTGGGTGGACCCACGTTCACCTCCCCGGTGGCTAGAGCCTTAGCAACCGGATGGTTCCCATGTTATCGATGCCATGACAAGACAGGAGCGGCGGCAAGAGACCTCCTTGCCGGTACCAAAGATTTAGCTTTGCCTCGTAGATGTGGGACTCTTTCGGCTACCTCGAATGGGTTCTGCGGCGCCTAGCGAGGTTCCTAGGCGACGACGAGTACAACTACGCCACTTCGCTCGCGCCAATAAAGGGGGAGGAGGAGCGGGACGACACCGAGGACTACATCGGCTACCTAGCGTACCTCGCGGATAAGGCCAAGGAGCATGGCAATGTGGACGAGCTCCCCGTCATGTCGGAAGTCGTGGATGAGGACGAGACGATGAGGCTGGCCATGAAGGTCTCATAGGAGCAACCTCCATCGCCACCTCCACAAGCATTGCTGCGCTATGCCTCGGCCGTCATGCCTCCCGGCCTCTCAGAGGAGAAGGCCATGGGCTTGTCCATGGAGGCCTCGACCGTTGTGCCGCCACCGTGGTCACCGTGGCCCTTGCCACCTCCTTTCTACCGTGCACCGCCACCAATAGCATACCCACTACCTTCCTGGGCGCTCCACGCGCAGCGGTCTCCTCCTCCCGTAGCAACACCACCGCCAACGCCTCAGCAGCCTCATCACTAGCTGTGGCCGTAAGCACCTCTGATCTTCATCGACCTCATCAACGACGCAGCCATGGCGGGTGCCCCTTAGCTAGGGTTATTTTCTAGTCTTTTTAATTCATTTTCAACATTATGTAAATTGGTTCTACTACAATTCAGGCAAAATAATCTGTCGAGCCTCTAGGGCTACCCGATCCAAACGAGAACACCGGCCAGGGAGGTTAATTTAGTATCCACAGCTCGACCCTAGCTAAAATAAACGAACACTTTTCTTATCCGTTTTATGTCGGGCCGCTAGAAAAGACCTTAGAAAAAAACGTGCAATGGATAAGATAGGTCAGTCAATCAACCACAATTCATGCCCGTCAAGCAAGAGCTGTGGCGTTTAAACCGGTGGTCATCGGACGGTCCAGCCTGTCTGATATGCTTGACTCATCCGTTGGATTTACCTTGACTTTTGTTCCCTTTCCAAGAAGCAAACGTTGCTCCGGCAAACGGATCAGATCAAACCGAGCCCACACACGCGACGCAGGCCCCGCCCACGTCGCCGCCGCCGGCATGTCCCGCGGCGGCGTCTTCCTCGGCGTCGACGTCGGCACCGGCAGCGCCCGCGCAGGCTCGTCATCCTCTGACTCATTTGAGCCAACGTCCACTTAATTTCTCTTGGCTAGCTAATACGTAGTAGTAGATAAGTCTTGCCCGTTTCTTGATTTGCGAGTAGCGATTGAGTAGCCTATGAACGCTGCTTAAGTTTGAGATGGATAAAACTTGCCCGTAGATAAACCTTGTCCGCTCATGAACTGAATATTTGTTTTACGGGAGCGAAGGAAGTTTGTTGAGTTTCCTGTAATTCTCATTCCATCTTTTTTCTTCGGATGTGCTGGAGGGTAATTTGAGATAGGTGTTAAGGGAGCATTCTTATCATCGAGTGTGTCAGAACTTGATAAACGAGTTCATTTTTGGCAGGTATAGCAATTAGCAGGTAATTAGGTTCGTGTTGTAAACTGTTAGTTATCTGTTGATGCAGGCCTGTTTGATGAGAAGGGTAAGTTGCTGGGTTCGGCGAGCAGCCCCATACAGATGTGGAAAGAGAGAGACTGCATAGAGGTTGGCAATTTGTGATCCAGTTAATGTATTCCATGATTGATGCATGAACCAAGTACCACCTTGCTGATTCTGGGTGGTTCACCACCAGCAATCGTCGACGGATATCTGGCTTGCGGTGTGTGCTGCTGTAAAATCTGCGTGCTCTCTGGCAAGCGTTGCCCCTGAGGATGTCGTCGGCCTTGGCTTCGCTGCTACTTGCTCCCTTGGTTCGCCCTGATCTCCACTTATTTGAATGGGGAATTTGTGTCTCAGGTGACTGGGATTTTACCGTTTTGATGATAACATAGCCTGCTGCTTGCAGTTGCTGTTGACGCTGATGGTTCCCCTGTTTCGGTTTCTTGGAGTGGTGATGCAAGGAGGAACATCATCGTGTGGATGGACCATAGAGCTGTCGATCAGGCTGATCGAATTAATGCTCGCAATTCCCCGGTGTTGCAGTACTGCGGTGGGGGTGTCTCCCCAGAAATGCAGGCCCCAAAGGTATCGGTTTCTCTTCCATGAAATGTGATTCACGCGATGTATTGCACTAACTCCTGACTCCCCGATGCACCATTTATTGAAAATCATAATCATGCTGTTGGAAATGTCGACTGTTGTGTCTATTGCCTGATAATGATAATACTGTGTTGTCACCTATGTGACTGGACTGGAGAGGGGCTTAAGAATGTGATAAACATAGACATTATTTAGGAAATCTCTAAATTTGATTGCAGCATGCATAAACACAGATCTGACCCTCCTGATTTTCTCGTTAATGAGAAAAGTGGTTAAACAAGTGATATCGTTGAGATTGTCTGATTATTTTTACTGCTAACGGTATACTTTCACTTAAAACATTTACAGCTTTTGTGGGTAAAGGAAAATCTGCAGGAGTCTTGGTCTATGGTATGTAGATGGATGGACCTTAGTGACTGGTTAGCATACAGGTGAGTTTCCAGCTATCCAAGTCTGATTCTTCTGTAAGCTATGAGTTCAATTTCATAACATGTTCTGCTTTGGTGGTTCATTTTCTAGAGCGACTGGTGATGACACCCGCAGCTTATGCACAACAGTTTGCAAATGGACATATCTTGGACATGCACACATGGGGCAGTGGAAGGAATCAGATTCACGTGATATGGAAGCATGTGGATGGGATGAAGTGTTTTGGGAAGAAATAGGCTTGGGAGAACTTGTGGAAGGGAATAGTGCGAAAATAGGTTGAATGCTTGTTCAGTTCCCCTTTTCATGCTGCAATCGATGTGCCATTTATTGTCATTGATTTTCTAATACGCCACTGTTCTTATGCAATCGAAATAGGACGCAGTGTTGCGTTTCCGGGCCATCCTCTAGGTTCTGGTTTGACACCTGCTGCTGCAAAGGCAAGCTAATTCAAATTGTTTTTGATTTCATATGGTATTGTATAAGTTTAAATTTATAGCAAGTTAGTAACCGCATCATGTAACAACTATGTGATCCATTCTCTAGGTTCTTTCTCTAAAGTTTTATCAAGAAATGCATGTGCTATCAGTTTTAAGTAATTGCCTTTTTTTAACTTGAGTGGATCTAATCCTCAGGAGTTAGGCTTGCTTCCTGGGACACCTGTTGGAACTTCCCTCATTGATGCTCATGCCGGTGGTGTTGGAGTGATGGAAAGTGTACCAGATGCAGAATCTAAAGCTGACTGTTAGTGTTGATTCACCTGTATTTTTCTGCATAAACTATTTCTAGAACTTTATATTTATCGCAGAACATTTCATTGCAGTGCCTGATGAAGAAGAAATATGCCGCCGGATGGTCTTGGTATGTGGGACATCTACATGCCATATGGCTGTTTCAAAGAATAAACTATTTATCCCTGGTGTCTGGGGGCCATTTTGGTCTGGTACAGTAGCCCTCTTATTTACTTCCATATGTTTCTTGCCAGCATCTCTTTTTGCCCCTTGGTTCTCCAATATCTTTTGTGGACCATGTTGACCGATGTGTATATCACACTTCCATATTCAGCGATGGTTGCTGAGTATTGGCTCACGGAAGGTGGACAAAGTGCAACTGGTGCTCTGCTTGATTACATTGTTCAAAACCATGTTGCTGCTCCCCTTCTAGCTAATCACGCTGCTTCTCAAAGTAAGTTTTTTTTAATGTTTGCTCAAGTATATTATCTTTGAAGTTGTACCATGTCAAGGTTGTAATTTTGTTCTCCAATATTCAGGCGTCTCCATATTTGAGCTGATGAACAAGTTATTATTTTCGATGTCACAAGAACAAAATATGCCCTTTCTTTCTGCCTTGAGTCAAGATACCCATGTCCTTCCAGATTTTCATGGAAATCGGTAAGAAAACCGTTATAACTTCTGTTTTTAAACAATATGCCTATTATCTACTCCCTCCGTCCTCAAATAAGTAGACGTTTAGCCTCAAACTTTGTCCATAAAAGAGTGTACTTCTATATTCCCAATGCACTTTAAAGTAGCAAAAATTCCTTCTCTCTAATTGCATGGAAATCAAACCCAATAATATTTAGCATATGTTATCTTCATTTTCTACATGCGCTTAGCTTATTGGAGGTGAAAGAATTAAAGAGGAGGGAGATATTGGTTTGCATCTTCCCAATGCAATTTTCTCTCCACTTGATAATCTCTCTTGAAAAACCCGCATGCCCACTTAATTGTGGACGGGGGGAGTAGGTCTTTTCTTCACAATTTTGTAATGTGACACATACAGATCTCAGACTAGATAAACCAGTCTTTATTTTCTGTCCAACAATGTAAAAATAACCAGTCCTGATAGACTAGTTCACTCCAGATGGTAAACACTAGATGCATTTAGCTTTATGTAATGTACTTACAAAAGCAGTTCTCTTCTCCTGTCATTGGAATGAGATGTACTCAACTAACGATATGACAACCGAACATAATCAGCGAGACAGCTAGCAATCTCAGTTGTTCCTAAGAAAATAAATCTACCAGAATTGTGACATTGCACACCTGATCAGCTGCACACAATTTTGTTATTCCCCTTCATTGTTTTGGTTAATATTTACCTGACACTGCTTAATACAAAAAGGACAGCATTTGATGGATCTTTCAAAAAAAAAACTAACACTAGATGATACAGTTGCAAAACTCAATGTTTTGGTTAATGTTTACCTGACACCAAATTATACACTTCCACTGCACCTGAATGTAAAACCATTTGGATGGTTAGGTCCCCTGTTGCTGATCCAAAATCCAAAGGAGTGATTTGTGGCTTGACACTTGATACAAGTGAAAAGCAGCTAGCGCTTCTGTACCTAGCAACGATTCAGGGTATTGCTTATGGAACTCGTCATATTGTGGAGCATTGCAATGCTCATGGACACAAGGTATTTATTTTCTACAAGGATTTGGAACTTAGTATGTAATTGGATGCCTATAATATATACTTTTTCCATGTATTAGATTGACACTCTTCTTGCTTGTGGCGGACTTGCAAAGAACTCCTTGTATATCCAGGAACATGCAGATATCATCGGTAAGTCTCCTCTTCCTGCAGTCACCTCTCCATATTCTCTCCTCCCTAATCTGTGAATTTAACTTCTTCTTTGCAGGATGTCCAATAATACTTCCTAGAGAGAACGAGTCAGTGCTTTTAGGCGCTTCTATTCTGGGTGCTGTTGCTGCAAAGAAGTTTTCAGGCGTTCGCGATGCAATGAAGTCACTGAATGCAGCAGGAAAGGCATGTGCCAAACCCTCCTATTTCAAAGAAAAAAAAAAAGAATCGGCTTCAATTTTGTATTTGTATTTGTATTGTTAGACGCCCTAGAAAGCATGCTAATCATCAAACATGCACCATTTTCTTCCTAAAAATGCATACATTGTCAGTTAAAATCTTCCATTTTTTTAATTTGCCAGTTGTAAACCAAAAAGGTTATTTTTTGTAGGTAGTGCATCCGTCTTCTGATCCCAGGGTGAAGAAATACCACGATGCCAAATATCAGATATTCAGGTCCCTGTACGAGCAACAGCTCTCTTATCGCTCAACCATGGCACAAGCATTGCAATAGGGATATGTAACCACTGAGCTGGGTACTTCACTCTTGGTTTATTTATACTTGTAAAAAATATACAGTCAGTGATGGAATCAGTGATACGGTGCTTCTGAGTCACAAAAGTAGAGCAAATTGAACCTTTGTCATGGAATGGCTGTATAAACCACAAAGTTTCGTGAAATTATAGAGAGAGTTTGATTAACCAGGGTAGCATTCATTGAGCACCAAGTGCTTGGTGCAAAGTGTACCGCCCACCATCGAAACATCCTAGCTGCAAATTCTCACAGCAGGTTATGCTAGCCTGTGAGCTGCCCTGTTTTTCTGTTTGTCTTCTTTTACTCAGATTACTTACATGTTAGATGAGCTACCACACTGCTCCTCATTGAGCAGTCTCCACAAGCTTGTGCAGAACTGCATGTATTTACATTGCATTGCTCATCAGTAAACTGTGCAGCATATTCTCGGGATGGGATCAGACTGAAATGAAACAAACAACATTGACATTAACATACCTCTTTGTATGCTCTCAGATCACCGGTGGACTTGGACACCTCGACGACACAGTGTGCTTCAGTCACCTCAATCACCTGCATCTCTCATCATGATCAAAATAAAAAAAATCAGATAGATGCCTCGCAAAGCTGAGAGTTCTGAAATGCCATTTGTTGTGTGCAAATTCTCGGTGTCGCTATTTCCAGCGGTTGAAGAGAATACATAGAAAAGGATACACTGCATGGTATATCACCTCTGCCGAGAGAGTAAGATCTAGCATGCTTCTTGATAGCAATCTGATGTCCTGAAGCTTCACCTGTGACAAAATGAGAAACCAGGCTCAAATGACTCGACCTGGGATTTCTCGAGATTTGAAGAAGCTGAATTCATTTCTTTCTTTCTGATCTCTAGTTAATTACCATGGAGTTGCTCATTCTCCTCACGGACAAGCTCACATCCCGGGCTGCAACCCTGATTATCTTCAGTGTCTCCTGCACCGCGTGCGGCGAGCCGAGCTTTGTTTTCTGCTGATCATCCATCAGTAGCCAAGTCAGTCACTGAAATACAGGTCACAACCTAGAACCATGTTTTGGTGCTGGTAAAATATATAAACCAAGTTGATCAAAAGGTCTGGTCACTGCACCTGCTCCTGGAATAGTCCTGACAAATCGAGATCGCTGCACGTTGCTATCAACTGGAACGCATTAATGAACCGGCTAGGCTCCGGACTTGCTTCTTCAGCTTCCCTTACCTATACACAAGAGAAATCCTAGCAACTAGAGGTAGGAAATGACAGGTGCATGGCGAAGAAAATAACTAATGTGTGTGTTCCCGACTCCAGAGCAGTGTTTACTAGTAGTACTCAGTTACCTGCGTGTTACGGCTGCTATCACTATCTGTGCTGGCTTCTTCAAGATCAACACAATCATCACAATAAACACTCTCTGTTGTCCTTATTGAAGGCTTGTAACCTTCCTGGAACCACTTGTCATTGAAAATATCGCTTATTTTTGCTCTCTACACCATGGTTGCAGATGATCTTGTTAGTCAACTGAAGATATGTATCTGTCCAATGCTTCTAGTATAACACTATAACTACATAAAGTTTTGCACAGGATTACCGTTATAGGAGATGGATCCAGTATGCTCAAGATAATCTTCTTCTGAGGCAGCGTAATCCACTGCGGGAAAGCAAACTGCCCTCGAGATATCTTTCAGGACAACAATTGTCAGAAAGGAAACTCCAATCAGCAAGGTACAGCACATCAAAATGCGGTATTGAATGCAGATATTCATGCATACCCTTCGGTACAAGTTTGTGAAGCTATGGTCTTGAAATGGCAGATAACCAGTAAGAAGTTCGAACAGAATCACACCGCAGGACCAGATGTCCGCAGCTGCCCCCTCGTAAGTTTTGTGCTGAATCACCTATCAGATCATATGGAATCATAAGTTGGCAATGCTAATGACATGCTTTGTGGGACATGTGATGCAGCTTAGCCAGTAGGATATGCCACTCTCTTGTTTTCTCGGCAGTGCTATGATTTTATAAATACCTCAGGAGCCACATAACACGGCGAGCCACAAGATGTAGATAGCAACTGCCCTGGCTGAATCAAAGGAAATTTAGATACAAAGCTACAGAGTTGATCGTTCCGAATCATCGAGAATTCAAACGAAATGAGCTCATGATCTTTGCAAGTTCCTACCTTCCTTAGAACACTGAGTCCGAAATCAGATACCTTGAGATTGCCTTGATTATCTAGCAAAAGGTTTTGTGGCTGTGTACACCATCAGGAAGTATATAGTAACTCAGTCATAAATAGCTAATACTCCGGCAAGCAAGATAGTTAGACAAGAGTGCTATGAACATGTAATTAATGGATATATATATATATATATAGTAGTAATATATTGACCTTGAGATCCCTGTGGAAGACGCCTCTGCGGTGGCAATAGTCCACAGCATCAATCAACTGGTAGAAGTACTTGTTTGCTTCCCTCTCATCCAACCTCTTGTGGTAACTCTTAAACAGAAAATTCAGGAAAGATAAGAAATCACAATCACCTGGTTTAAGCAAGTCTTAAGACTATAATCAAGAATGGGCTACACTACTCTGTTTGGCTATCTTACTAGCCTGTCAGACAGCTGCCCTCCTGGAACATACTCCATCACCAGGCATATCTTGGTCTTCGTCGCGATCACCTGCGTGCACAAGAAAAAAATTTGCTTCTGATTAAAATGGTATGTTCCTTGTTGAGTATATATATGGGCAACCGAATAAACGTAATGGTAAACCAAATTACTCTTGCTAATTCTAGATTGTAGGTTATATGCTGATTCAGTATTGATCCGAAGAATTGAGGAGACGACTGAGGTTCTGTGAAATTTCAGAATCCCATATATTTACCTCGTGTATCTTAACTATGTTGGGGTGATTGAGAAGCTTCATTGCGCTGATCTCTCTCTTCACCTTCAAATACCAAGCGATGCAATAACAACAAACGAAAGATCAGCCGAACACCAAAACATGGTTTAGAAACAACACTCGGGATCAGGCCTCAGGGTCGTACCTGATACATGAGGTTGTTCCTGAGCACCGTGCTCCTGTCGATGACCTTGACGGCGACGCTACCGCCGGTCTCCATGTCGACGGCGAGCTTCACCTTGGCGAAGGAGCCCTCGCCGATGGTCCAGCCAACCCTGTACTTGCCAATGCTCTCCACCAGCACCATCTTCCTCGGTCTCTCACTGCCCCCCTCGTAAATATTCTTGTGGCACATGAAGAGTCAGAGATACCGTAGCAAGCAACAAACTGTGTTGCTACTTTCTGATCTGCAAATCAAGCAGTCGAAGGAAGTGTGCAGCAGGAATGCAGGATTCGCGAAAGGTGGTGGTAATTTGGACACTCCCCTGTACGATAGATGGACTTGTACTGTGAAACGGAGATCAGGTGAGAGGGGGGAAGGTAGTTGGGGGTCTGAGGTTTGGAGAGAAAGTACAAAGTAGCCGTGGGGCAACGTGATCTCCGGGCGCAACTGCCAGTCGACGTCCACGCGCCCTTCCGACGACGGCGTGCACAATGGCCCCGCAAAATGAGAGGCCTGTGTGTTTCTGCCTCCCCTCGCCGGCGTGTAAACGTGCGGCTGGCCGACCGGCCGGCCGGCCTTGGTCGATAGTCGACGGGCCATGGATACCAAAGCTGAAACTTGCGCTGCTAAATCGATGATCGAATAGATCACCTGTCGCACCATACCGGTACCGGAAGATCGAATACTTGCAGCCGAAAAAGATGTCTCTACATTTTTTTTTGAAACGGTCAAATTTTTTTTTGCCTTATATTAATATAGGAGAAGCAAACAAGGGAATGACAAGAGCCATAAAAATAAAAAGAGGAGGGAGGAAGGGGGGAAAACACACCCCCCTCCCCCGAAGGAGAAAAACACTACAACACGGTCAGCCCACGAGCTCTGCTAGACCTTTTGCACCGGCAAGGATCCAGTCCTTGCCCTCCTCCCTGATTCTGAACATGATCTCCGAGGGTAAGGAGGATTTATTGTTGAAAACACGTTCGTTTCGCTCCTTCCAAATCTCCCAGGCGATCAGCACGATTGCAGTTCGCAGACCTTTGGTAGAGGAGGTGGGGGTTCTGGCAATAGCTTGCCAGTATTCCAGTACCTTAGGTCTTCCAGTGCTGAGACAACGGATAAGGTCCGGGCAAGATAGCCACGAACCCGCTGCATTCCATATTCTCTTGGAGAAGCAACACTCAAAAAGGAGGTGCCGGGCCGTTTCCGGGGAGCATCTACAAAGCTGGCAAGTAGGAGGGTGCGGCCATCCTCTTTTGGCAAGACGATCAGCGGTCCATAGGAGATTTTGGATAGCAAGTCAGGCGAAGAAACGACATTTCGGGGGAGCCCCAGTCTTCCAGACGATGTTGCCGAAGGGGCATGGTAAAGCCGCCATGAACTGAGCCTTGTAGGCGGATCTGGCCGAGTATCAACCATTGGGAGTCAGCGCCCAGACGATGGAGTCATCAGTGCCAGGGGTTAGGTTGATGTTCGAGACAAGCTCCCAGAGGCGGACATATTGCTCCATATGGTCCACGGTGAAGGCCTCAACCGCAATGTCAGCCACCAATTCTGGTTATCAAGGGCATCTTGCACGGTCCGATTCTTCCTTTTGGACGCCGAAAAAATCAGAGGAGTGAGGTCCTTAGGTGGGGCACCATTAAGCCAGGAAGAAGACCAAAAGGAGGCTTTTTCTCCATTGCCTATGGTGACCCGAGTTGCAGCGTTGAAGAAATCCAGATCAGAGGCGTCATTAGGCGCTTTATTACTCGAAACAAGCAATTACACCCGGCCTCTTGTCACACCTGCTAACAGCGAGGTGGCCAACGAGTCGCCAGCTCAACCGGAGCGTGACCTGATGAGTGAAGATGACACCATCGGCCAGGCAGATATAGATTAAGCTGTATGAGTCAGCTGTGTGTTGTAGGTGAGGGCCACCTGTATGTGAGCGTCCACTGTTATAAGGATGGAAAAGGTTGTACCGAAAGGCATGTCGAAATTGAAATCAATCCGAGAATTTTCCATCCCCTTTCGTCTCTCCCACCTGCTGCTATCTCTCATCTCAATTCCGATCATGACTGATTTTGTGATTGTTCCTCCCCTAACCACTGGGACATCACAATCTGGTATCAGAGCTAGACTTTGTTGCGTTTGCGCTCCAAATTCTCGAGATCGGACCGGTAAAACATCCACCGTGAAAGGTGCGGTGTTGCTTCGGTGACGCTGCTCGAAATCCTGAGCGGGGTTCGGTTCGATTCAGAGGTGAGCCGCGACGACGCTGTCTAGAACTGCCCAGCCGTTGGCGCAGACCACTTTCGTGCTGGACAAGATGGAGGCGTTGCAGAAGTCCATGGTGGAGATGCTGAAATTTTTTGGCGACATGAGGATGGAGGTGAAGACAGACCGAGATGCAAGGTCTTCGTCAACAAATAGAGGATTTCGGTGAAGATCTGGATGGTGTCAAGCGCCGCCTCAACGAACCTGCGAAGCCGGCCGCGCAACCCCGCGTGGAGATTCCGCAGGCGAACAAGGGGGCGACCATAGCACGCCTGACGAACAATGGGCCGCCCTTATCGACTCGTTGCCGCACGGCACCGGCAACGCGAGTTTTGTCACTGCGCCTTCATCACCAAAGGAAGGATGCGACGACATGCATACATGCGATTTCGTTGTGCGACCATGCCGTCACGATTTCCCTCGTTTCTCAGGTGACAAACCATTGCTCTGGGTGGATCTCTGTCTAACATATTTTGATATGTACCGAGTTCCCGAGCACCACTGGGTGAGTTCAGCCACCCCAATTGGGATATTTTTTTGCAGTCAGTTGTAGAGGAATTTGGGCAGGATGAGTTCGATGGCGTGATGACCAGATTATTGCAGTTAAAACAGACTAGCACTGTGGGTGAATATCGTCTGGCATTTGAGGAGTGCATGTATCATCTGATATCTATCGATGAAACTCTGAGCAGTAGGTGGTTCGTTTCAACGTGATCTACGTACACTACGTGATAGGATGATAGGATGTTACCGTTGTGAAGACTTGTTGAACGTACATCTATTGCGTTCACTGACAGTCCGGAGCGTGGTAGCATCATAGGCGACGCACACGATGGCGTTGAGGGTTACCGTAATGAGTTAGTACAGAGCCAAAGAACAAGCGGGTGTTGCACTACCACATGCCACAACAACAAGGGAACCCCTCGCCACAAAACATCACAACATAGAACGAGGCGTGAATTGCTGACGCTACCGACCATGATGACGCCGCCATGGCCACGATGTGGTGCCGGTCTGTCCTCCTCGGCAAAGCTTCCTTTGTGGTAAACACCCGCGGTGGTACGCACCCGCGGTGTTTCTCAAAGTGCTCGTCCTTGGTGTTTCTGGATGAACCTTGTCTTGTGTGTGTGTGTGTGTGTGTGTGCAGTTGTATCCTGTAAGCTGGGCTCAGCATCGTGTATCTTTTTCATAGTTAAAGGCATTATTAATTTAACGTCGGGTCTTTGACCTTTTATCTAAAAAAAAGTGTACTTAGCTCACGTTATTGCTATTCACGTGTTTGGAGAAGATATACTAGCTTAGTTTGTTAGAAGTTGGAACGGTGTGAATATCCTCTATACATGTATTTAAGCTTATTTAGAGATGGCCGCGCCGTCCATCAATCGTATAATAAAATAAAGTCCGACAATAATTCATGGAAGTGTATCTAGCTCGGTGACAACCTTGTTTTTGAGGCTGCTGCAGGTAGCGAGTTCGAATCCTAGCAAGCACTACTTTGTTTTTATTTTTTTCTATGTTCTGATAGGTGGGACTCGCATGTAAAAAAGCAGCAAGGTTACATTTGCGAGAGAAGAATATAAAGGTTACTTTTCTGCAAAAATCACAATGCCACATGGCTGCACCCAATTGGTCATGGACCTATTTGCTCCGGATGCTTCTTTTGCAAGTTGTGGTACTAAACTACACATCTCTACTATTAAAAGCAAACTGGTGAATGCCTGGTGTCACATTTTCAGGATGGACAATAATACCCCCACGTCAATATACCAAAATATACCACCGCGCACCCTTTCCGCCTCCCGTTTCACGCACGCAAACAACCATGGAATTTTCTCCTCATATTGTGGATCGGCCGTTTTGCTTCGGTTAGAAAGTTAAGGTACGTGATTACTCTAATCCCTATCTCTATGGCCTCCTCTCCGCACCTAACACATTTGTTGAACTAATCAAATCTCAATGCTCAAATGATCATCCATTCCGATGCCAGAACAGGACCTTCCAACCCGGTGGCACTCACGCTGCAACCTCCTGTCCCGAGTAGGTGCGGCACGACGCCTTGCGCTCGATCTTGAGCCTCTCCATCGTGTCGGTGAACGCTCCGCACCTGCTGGCCACGGGACTGGCGCCGTCACCGGGGACACGTCCGGGCTGAACTGGGCCCTCGCGACACTTAGCAACATCGTGGCCGCCTGTCCCGAGGGCCGGCGCGCGAGGAGTCGCGTCCCGGACGCGGTGCCCGTCCACCAGAGCGTGCTCAAATGGTCCGACAAGGCTGGGTGCCAGGAGAAGGCCACGTACGTGCTGATGGTCCCGGCGCACCGGAGCTACGGCGACCGCGTAGCGATGGCTGAGACTGGCGCCACGTCCACGCTCGTGGGCACAGTGCTGGCGCAGAACCGTTCATCGATGATCCGCGTCGACAAGGGCAAGCAGGCCACCGCTCGTACATTTTCTCCCATAACGAGCATCATAGCAAATTACTAGGCTGAAGCATAACTGCTGCGGAAAAAAGAAGATCCATCACGTGTGAAAGCCTACAGGGTTTCTTCTGTACGCTATCAATTTACCTATCTATGAATGATGGCACTTAATGTTTGTAGAAGTTTCTTTCCCTCATTTGGTTCTCATTGATTTGTTACTGTGAGTTAGGCAATTAGTGGTCTAATGCAACATTTTGGTAATGTTAGGCACTTCGGCTCTTAGACTGAATAAACTAGATTCCCTCTATGAATTGTTTCTCATGACTCCCGAGTACCTTTACCAAAATATAGTGATACTCATCCTATATTGGTAAAAAAAATAGTTATAATTGGTGGTGTCAGCTAGTAAAAATACTAGGTTAAAAACTTTGTACGTCAAAAAGTTCGTTTAGTACGTTAAAAAACAGGGTCAAAGCTACGTGGTGACCGAGCAAGTTTCGTTGTCTGACCGTGCTGGCAAAGAACTCCTATCATCTGGAAGTGAGCATGGGGAGAAGGAAAAAAGAAATCGCATATCTCTACTATTAAAAGCAAACTGGTGAATGCCTGGTGTCACATTTTCAGGATGGACAATAATACCCCCACGTCAATATACCAAAATATACCACCGCGCACCCTTTCCGCCTCCCGTTTCACGCACGCAAACAACCATGGAATTTTCTCCTCATATTGTGGATCGGCCATTTTGCTTCGGTTAGAAAGTTAAGGTACGTGATTACTCTAATCCCTATCTCTATGACCTCCTCTCCGCACCTAGCACATTTGTTGAACTAATCAAATCTCAATGCTCAAATGATCATCCATTCCGATGCCAGAACAGGACCTTCCAACCCGGTGGCACTCACGCTGCAACCTCCTGTCCCGAGTAGGTGCGGCACGACGCCTTGCGCTCGATCTTGAGCCTCTCCATCGCGTCGGTGAACGCTCCGCACCTGCTGGCCACGGGACTGGCGCCGTCATCGGGGACACGTCCGGGCTGAACTGGGCCCTCGCGACACTTAGCAACATCGTGGCCGCCTGTCCCGAGGGCCGGCGCGCGAGGAGTCGCGTCCCGGACGCGGTGCCCGTCCACCAGAGCGTGCTCAAATGGAACGACAAGGCTGGGTGCCAGGAGAAGACCACGTACGTGCTGATGGTCCCGGCGCACCGGAGCTACGGCGACCGCGTAGCGATGGCTGAGACTGGCGCCACGTCCACGCTCGTGGGCACAGTGCTGGCGCAGAACCGTTCATCGATGATCCGCGTCGACAAGGGCAAGCAGGCCACCGCTCATACATTTTCTCCCATAACGAGCATCATAGCAAATTACTAGGCTGAAGCATAACTGCTGCGGAAAAAAGAAGATCCATCACGTGTGAAAGCCTACAGGGTTTCTTCTGTACGCTATCAATTTACCTATCTATGAATGATGGCACTTAATGTTTGTAGAAGTTTCTTTCCCTCATTTGGTTCGCATTGATTTGTTACTGTGAGTTAGGCAATTAGTGGTCTAATGCAACATTTTGGTAATGTTAGGCACTTCGGCTCTTAGACTGAATAAACTAGATTCCCTCTATGAATTGTTTCTCATGACTCCCCAGTACCTTTACCAAAATATAGTGATACTCATCCTATATTGGTAAAAAAATAGTTATAATTGGTGGTGTCAGCTGGTAAAAATACTAGGTTAAAAACTTTGTACGTCAAAAAGTTCGTTTAGTACGTTAAAAAACAGGGTCAAAGCTACGTGGTGACCGAGCAAAGTTTCGTTGTCTGACCGTGCTGGCAAAGAACTCCTATCATCTGGAAGTGAGCATGGGGAGAAGGAAAAAAGAAAGCGCATATCACAGGAAACGAACAAACCAGAGAGAGAAGGAAAAAATAAATCAACTCAGAGCACGCTACCTTACTCCCATCGCCGTATAAAAGAGATCACGGCAACATAGGATCGAGCCATTGAGCGGCGGCGGGGATGGATCCAAGGGCAGCATGGTAAGAGTGAAGCAGGACACGCCAGGAACCTGGCGGAGGTGTGACGCTATGGTGGGGCGAGGGTGCGAGATGCATCATTCATGGGGTTCGACCGAGGGGTGAGCAGCGCTACGAGACGTGCGGCTCGAGCCTGCTGCATGGAGCTACGGGTGGTGGCCAGTCTGTAGGATTCGAGGGCCGCTGGGACATGGAAACAAGGAGCTCATGACGTTGTTGTTTTGTGAGAGCCTCCATTCTGAGGAACCAGGCGACGGGGTGAGGGATCGATAGGAGAGCAATGGAGAGCGCTTGGGAAAGCTTCGCTAGGATGGGACCGGGTGTGTGTGCTCACGCGCTCACCGTGAGCGTATTGCGCACGGTGTGTTGTGTGTGGCGGCGGGGTTAGTGGGGAGAGAGGCACTTCAAAGGGTGGATCCCCTAACGCTAAACCCTAAACCCTAAACCAGTTAACGCTAGCGACACAATAGTTGCAGGCTTGCAGCATCAGGGAGGTCGATGTGCTCGTGGAGACGACGACCGGATTTCTTTCGTTCCGGGCATGTGAATGGCGGGTCCACCCACGTGATGGAGGTGGGAGAAAATGTCTTGGATGCGTGTTGTTGATCGGACGAAGGCGCGCATTGGGTTGCCCCGATCGGACGGCTGGTGACCCCGGGGATCGGGGGATTTGATCCCCCGGGAGACGCTCAGCACTTCCCCCGTTAGATATGGTTTGTTGAGATTAATCGGTGAATCCATCCTTTGGTAAAAAACAAAAATTGATCGATGGGGCGTAAGCACGTGCATTGCAGCTGATTTTCTCTTCTCCCTTGCGCTAGATTTTCTCCTTCTTTTTGTGGTACGGGGATGGTTGTTAAAGCTTGCGCCCTGATTTTTAGTTCAGGGAGTTTGCGGGAGAGAGGAAAACATGGGTGGTGTGTTGTTTGTAATCTCTTAGAGGTGTGACACCGTCGGGCATTCATAATGTTGTGCGAGAATACCTTAGGCGCGTTGAGGGAGAATGTCTCTTAAAATGAGGGATAATATGTATGTAATTGCATTTTATACACACTGGATTAAATTATGTGAAGTAAATTTTAAATATTTTTAAATACTATATGATTTTTATCTACTTAAATATTTATGTGCATTGTTTGCACGTGTAACATGTGTGTGGCACTAGAGATAAACGAGGAAGCCGTGGCGAAGCACGGGCATTCCACTAGTTTAGTTTAAGTTGTGGTACTAAAAATGTATATAACTCTATATTAATAGGCCAATCCATGGACGTACCATTATAATGGGTTACCGTGAGTTGTATCTATTGACGAAAATCTATATCTATATCTATATCTATATCCATATCTAATAATAAAGGAGCTATTTTTTGTTTGTTTCCGCCATCACTTTACGCTCTTGTCCGTCCGTCTAGCACCCTCACTAAAGTCTGTGCAACCAATCGTGTCCCATGACTAACAACAGGCACGTGCATGCCCCAACCAAGCCAACGTTGGCAATTTATAGATACATCTCCACTTCTCTCGCCGCTCTCTTCTCCCTACGCACATGGTTTGGCAAGAGGAGTTGTATCTCGTGATGTAGGCCGGCATATGTCGTTCACAACTCCACCCGAGAGTGTTTGTATGCACTATGATACTATCTGAATAAAAGTGGGTGTACCGTTAAAAAAAGAGCAAAAATGGGCGTGAGTTATAAAAAAAATGGTGCCGGCGGTGCGGCAGTGGCCATGCTCACCCGGTTGCCGCCGCGCCAATTGCTCGAAAGACTTCGCAGCTTCGGATGACATGTCCAGGACTTCCCACCCACATCTCTAATGTCTTCTAGAACTCGCTTCTAAGGTCACCGCCGCGCCAAATGCTCGAAAGACTTCGCAGGTTTCTGGTGTCAATGAATTTTTATGTTTGTCGGTGATTATTATGGGCGGTGATATTCTGATAGCAAGTAGAAAAACTTGCACATGCAATTGCATTTGCCAAATGTTCCATTTATACTAGAAATTTTAAACAATGCTTGTATAATCGTGCACTAGAAACCACTATTAAACTATATGTTAGATTGTACGCTTAATTTAAAGATCTATACCATGATGTTAAGGATATTAAAGTGAACATAAACACATAAACACACGCATGCTTATACTTATATACTATATAATTTATTCATTGTCAAAACGCAGTTCAATGAAAAATATTTACATCATACGTTTAATTTTAACACAGGGTAAATGCTTAAGTAATACATCGCGTATGTATAACAAAGAAACATATAATCATTGTTTAGCAACATTTTAATCTTGTTAACTATGCCAACTAAGTAATAAAAAATTATACTCTTTGAAATTGTAGTATGATAAAAAAAAGTTACAAATGAGTATAAAAGTTTAGTATAAGCTACATTTAATTTAACTCATCTCATCTAAATTATTTAGTTACGTAAAATTATGAAACATACATTTTTCATACAGAAGTTGACTCGAAAATGTTATAACGGAATACAATATTTAAAATGTACCAACATCCAAAAGTTGCTCAAAATTTCTTGTCATGCATGCCCAATTATGTTGCACTAGGAATCATTCTTTGGAATCAAAAGGTTTGGCTAGAGTTGCTGAATATCTTGTGATTCCTGAAGATGCCTCGCCATTGATGCTTCGGAAAAAATCGTTGTTGACGGAGATGTGAAATCCGCTGTGGATGAGAGTTCTTGCAGTGAGGTTGATGGTGATTCTGAGAACACTGAGTTAGCTGAAGAATTGTTGAGTGACAAAAAGCGCGGTTTCGCGGCATCGACTGAAGCTGATTTATGCATTGCTCCTGATGTTTCTGAATAACATGCTGCTGCAACTTGTGATGATGATTAGGTTCTCTCTTCAACCGAAGCCAACATGTATACTGATCCTTCAACATTAGGAGCTGACATGCCAGAACAACAGGCAATAACTTATGATGATGAAGATGTTATTCATTCGTTGACAGAGGCTGATGCATGTACTCTTCTTGGTCTTCTACGACCAGTAGACACCGACATTGCGGAACAACATGCAAAAGTTTATGACGTTCAGATCAAGTCCTGCACCGCTCATGCAACAGTTTATGATGGTCGGATCAAATCCTGCACCGCTCAACCTTCAGAAGACACCAGCGTTGCATAAGAACACCCAATGATTTCAAAGGACAATCACATCCAGTCATTTGAAGGTACATGTAGTGTTCCTGACCCCAATCAAGATTCTCAAGATGAGTTAAATTTAGGATGTGAACAAGAGACTGAAAGTCCAACCTCTGTTCTGGATGTGGCCTTCTCAGACCATGCAATGCTAGATGGTGAGATTTTTTTTTTCTAGTATGCTAAACCTGCATTAGCTTTCTATAATTTTAGAAAAATATTTTTACTACAGAATGTTAAATTTGAGAGTTCTTATCTTGGATTAGCATCTCAAGATGAAATTCATAATAATAAAAATTACATATTCACATGAATAATTGAAATTCTCAAAAATGTTAGTTTCACATTTTTCCAACTTATTATTTCATACTCTCACTAAAAATTCGAGTTCAAACTTTTTTGTTTCACAGATTCATCACCGCTGGAAGAAGATATTGTCCATTCAAATGAAGCTGATGATTCAGTTGGCAATAGCGATCTGAATGTACAAGAGAACAACTTCAGTGATCTGAATGATCTCCAACTGCAAGTAACAGACCCTAAGGATGAAGCCGTGCTGAACTATGTCAAGGACATATTTAGCAGGTCCAGCTATGCCACAAAACCACTCTTCGACGCATGGTGCTCGCATAACATGGTAGCTCTCCAGAAAGAGGACTGCCATCATCGACCTCAGCTTCTCTGCCACTGCTGCGTCAGACCTTGCCATGGCCGACATGTCCGTTGACGAGTTCCTCCCGTTCGACCTGACAAACGAGGCGCTGCTCGGCAGGTACATGAAGTACGATGCCGCTAATCGCGGGTCGAACTGCTCTCGACCGAAGCCAGTTGGGGAACATGCCATGAAGGAGCTGTGGGTTAAGGTGAGTTGCCAGCTTGATGAGAAGCAGCCGCATCGCGATGTGGACGTCGATGGAATTCTGTCAAGCGAACTGGCGAGGGCAGACAGCTGGGTGGAGTTTAGGCGGGATGGAAATGAGGTAGGGGACAAGGTGGCAGACTACGTCCTTGACAGGCTGATCACCGAGCTCGCTCTCCAGCTCGCAAAGTTTTGATCAGTCTAGCTTGCTAGGTAGTTATTCATTCGTTTTTGCCCATTTTCTTTATATAGCTAGCTTTGAACAATGGGAAGTGCCATAGAATATTACATTTCTCACCTACATTAGATATGTTTTTTGGTTCTTCGAAGATAGAAGACAAAACAGAGAACAGTCAGGGTAGCGGTAGGATTTTGAGATGTTGGTTTAGACCGGTTGCTGAGAAGTTCTGTATGTTGGGTAGGCATGAGTTGTTGAATTAGGGATGCAATGTTGGATAACACAGTTTGGTTGAGTGAATCTTCAGGCCAGAATTATGTTGGAATAGAAATTTATCAGTGATACAAAATGAATGAATATCCTTGCTCAGAGTTTGGAGAAGTTAATCTTACTCTGCATGTTACCCGTGACTAGCAGAATGCCCGTGCTTCGCTATGGAGCAAACGGCAGCCAATATCTTTCATATGTATCTAAGGGCAGAGGCGCCGATGGCCAGGAGCTCGATTCGGACAACGGCGGGCTAGATTTCGGCCGTGAAGCTTTGTCCGCATGAACATGTTTTTCCTCAAGTTGCGACCTCCGTAAGCTTTGTCCGCATCTATGATGTCTATATAACAATTTTTTCTTATTCTTTTGCATTTTTTT
The DNA here is from genome assembly GCA_030979885.1 of Lolium multiflorum. Lineage (NCBI taxonomy): Eukaryota > Viridiplantae > Streptophyta > Magnoliopsida > Poales > Poaceae > Lolium > Lolium multiflorum. Next base: position 49,914,334 of record CM061752.1, on the reverse strand, counting down.
ACATGCTGCTTCCTTTAGATCCACCGCTAACACCAAATTCAACCACCCTGTATCACCGCTCCCTCTCTTACTCTGTCATGTCTGGTGGCCAGTGCCTCCGATTTGCTAAATCACACTATTTCTCTAAAACAAATGGCTCTATAAAACCCTAACCTCTCATTGTTCCAACAAGCACTGGTAGAAAAAGGCCTTCCGTCCAACCCCATTAGTCGCGAGCATGCAAGAACCGCGACCAATTGGCCCTTTAGTCGCGGTTCGTGAAGCGAACCGCGACCAAAGGCCTGGGCCCAGCGCGCTCGGTGGCCAGCTGGTGGACGGGAGGTTTTAGTCGTGGCCGGCCAACCGCGACTAAATGTCCTCAGGCCTGAGGACCTTTAGTCGCGGTTGGCCAGGCCAACCGCGACTAAAGCCCCTCCCCTATATATACCGACCAACCCACAGCACTTAGCCATTTGGTGCACTCTCTTCACAAACTTCACAAGGGGGTGTTGGTTTGCTTTTGGCTCCTCTTATGCACACAAGGTGTTTGATGAAATGCCCCAAGAGCATGAAACCAAAATGATATGAAGTGTCGGAACGATCGAACTCCTCGATCCTTTCATGTGTCATTGATAAAATATGCATGTGTGTAGTTCATTAATTGTTTAATTTCTATTTAGTCGCGAACAAATGCATGATGGTTAATTATATATTTTATATTATAATAATGCAGATGAATCGGCAATGGATGTACGCTAACCGACTCTCCGGCGAATTCACTACGGGTTTGAAAGATTCCTCGTAGTGGCTAATGCGAACAAGCAGGGGGTTTTGTTATCTGTCCATGTGTTGGCTGTAAGAATCAGAAGGGTTACTCTTCCTCAAGGGAAGTTCACGCACCTGATTCGGCATGGTTTCATGCCAAGCTATAATTGTTGGACCAAGCATGGAGAAAGAGGGGTTATAATGGAAGAGGATGAAGAAGAGGATGCTATCATCGATGACAACTATCTTGATCATTTCGGTGATACTTTCATGGAGGATGCTGAAGGTGGGGAAGGTGATCAAGAAGAGGCACGTGATGAGCCCGCTGATGATCTTGGTCGGACCATTGCTGATGCACGGAGTCGCTGCGAAACTGAAAAGGAGAGGGAGAATTTGGATCGCATGTTAGAGGATCACAAAAAGTCGCTGTACCCAGGATGCGATAATGGTCTGAAAAAGCTGGGCTGCACACTGGATTTGCTGAGATGGAAGGCACAGGAAGGTGTAGCTGACTCGGGATTTGAAAACTTGCTGAAAATGTTGAAGAATATGTTTCCAAAGAATAACGAGTTGCCCTCCAGTAGGTTTAGAGGTTCTGAAGATACATGCATGCATCAACGACTGCATCCTCTACCGCGGTGAATAGGAGAATTTGAATGAATGCCCGGTATGCACTGCATTGCGTTATAAGATCAGAGGCGATGACCGTGACGATGTCGAAAACCCAGGAAGAAGGTTCCCGCCAAGGTGATGTGGTATGCTCCTATAATACCACGGTTGAAACGTCTGTTCAGGAACAAAGAGCATGCCAAGTTGTTGCGATGGCACAAAGAGTACCGTAAGTCGGACGGGGAGTTGAGACACCCCGCAGATGGAACGCAATGGAGAAAGATCGACAGAGAGTTTAAAGATTTTGCAGCTGGCGCAAGGAACATAAGATTTGGTCTAAGTACGATGGCATGAATCCTTTTGGCGAGCAGAGCTCCAGCCATAGCACCTGGCCCGTGACTCTATGCATCTACAACCTTCCTCCTTGGTTGTGCATGAAGCGGAAGTTCATTATGATGCCGTGCTCATCCAAGGTCCGAAGCAACCCGGCAACGACATCGATGTGTACCTAAGGCCATTAGTTGATGAACTTTTACAGTTGTGGGGCAGACCTGGTGTCCGTGTGTGGGATGAGCACAAAGAAGAGGAATTTGACCTACGAGCGTTGCTTTTCGTAACCATCAACGATTGGCCTGCTCTTAGTAACCTTTCGGACTGTCAAATAAGGGATACAATGCATGCACGCACTGCTTACATGAGACTGAAAGTGTACATTTGCCAAATTGTAAGAAGAACGTGTACCTTGGGCATCGTCGATTTCTTCCGAAAGGTCATCCAAGAAAGAAAGGCAAGCATTACAACGGCAAGGCAGATCACCGGCCGAAGCCTGCGGAACACACTGGTGCTGAGGTATTTGATATGGTCAAGGATTTGAAAGTCATCTTTGGAAAGGGTCCTGGCGGACAATCAGTTCCGAAGGGAGCTGACGGGCACGCAGCCATGTGGAAGAAGAAATCTATATTCGGGGAGCTAGAATATTGGAAAGTCCTAGAAGTCCGCTCTGCAATCGACGTGATGCACGTTACGAAGAATATTTGCGTGAACCTCCTAAGCTTCTTGGGCGTGTATGGGAAGTCAAATGATACAAAGGAAGCACGGCAGGACCAGCAAAGTTTGAAAGACCCCGATGACCGGCATCCGGAACGGTTTCAAGGTCGTGCAGCTACGCTGACCAAAGAAGAGAAGGTCATCTTTTTTGAATGCCTGAGCAGTATGAAGGTCCCGTCTGGATTCTCGTCCAATATAAAGGGAATAATAAACATGGCGGAGAAAAAGTTCCAAAACCTGAAGTCTCACGACCGCCACGTGATTATGACGCAATTGCTTCCGATTGCTTTGAGGGGCTCCTGCCGGAAAATGTTCGAGTAGCCATTGTGAAGCTATGTGCATTCCTCAATGCAATCTCTCGAAGGTAATCAATCCGAAGTTCTACCACGGTTACAGAACGATGTGGTCCAATGTCTTGTCGTTTCGAGTTGGTGTTCCCGCCATCCTTCTTCAATATTATGACGCACCTCCTGGTTCACCTAGTCGAAGAGATTTCCATTCTCGGTCCTGTATTTCTACACAATATGTTCCCCTTCGAGAGGTTCATGGGAGTATTAAAGAAATATGTTCGTAACCGTGCTAGGCCAGAAGGAAGCATCGCCAAGGGCTATGGAAATGAGGAGGTAATTGAGTTTTGTGTTGACTTTGTTCCTGACCTTAAGCCGATTGGTCTTCCTCGATCGCGGCACGAGGGGAGACTAAGTGGAAAAGGCACGATCGGAAGGAAATCAACGATATGTATGGACGGACATTCTCTGACTGAAGCACACCACACAGTTCTGACCAATTCCAGCTTGGTGGCTCCGTACTTTGAGAAACACAAGAATATTTTACGCTCGAACAACCCGGGGAAGCCTGAATCCTGGATTAGGAAGGCCCACATGGAGACTTTCGGCGGTTGGTTGAGAAAACATTTAATGAGTGACAATGCTGTTGTAGATCAGCTGTACATGTTGGCCAAGACACCATCTTCGACTATAACGACTTTCCAAGGGTACGAGATAAATGGGAATACATTTTACACGATCGCCCAAGATAAAAAGAGCACCAACCAAAACAGTGGTGTCCGCTTTGATGCAGCAACCGAGAATGGGCAAAAGGTCACATATTATGGTTACATAGAGGAGATATGGGAACTTGACTATGGACCCTCCTTTAAGGTCCCTTTGTTCCGGTGCAAATGGTTCAAGCTAACAGGAGGTGGGGTAAAGGTGGACCAGCAATACGGAATGACAATGGTGGATTTCAACAATCTTGGTTACCTTGACGAACCATTCGTCCTAGCGAAAGATGTCGCTCAGGTTTTCTATGTCAAGGACATGAGTAGCAAACCGAGGAAACGGAAAGATAAGAAAACGATCAGTACATCATGCGATGATCCAAAGCGCCACATTGTTCTTTCAGGGAAAAGAAACATCGTGGGAGTGGAGGACAAGACAGACATGTCAGAAGATTATAATATGTTTGGTGAAATTCCGCCCTTCAAAGTGAACACCGACCCAAGCATTAAGTTAAATGATGAGGATGCTCCATGGATACGGCCCAATCGTAAGCAAGCAGGGACACAAGGGAAGAAATGATGTGTAATAATTTATTGTACCAAACTTTGTTGAAATGGATCACGTGAATTATATTATCCGTGATGTGTTTTCGTGTCCATTTTCGAATGATTCGATTGATTCGAGATAGCACTGATGATACATGAAATTTGGAGTGATTTAGTCATACTCCTGCCTAGGCGTATAATATGCATACTCGTAGTCTTCATAGCCGCCGCCGTTGTACCGGTAGTCGTCGCCTTCTAAGTTGCCGCCGTCGTTGCCGTCGCTTGCTGCTGTGTCGGCGGCGCTCGTGGCTCGAACGAGGGTAGCGCAGCGGGATATCGCCGCCGTGATGTAGTCCATGACGCTCTGCAGAGTCCGGCCGTACCACCATAGCCGACGGCCGGCCTCGTGGAAGTTCCCAGGAGGCACCGTCCTCCTCATACCCGGCGAGCGCCCTCTCACGCCGATTGATGAAGAAGGCGTCCCAAGTATGCTGGTTATCGGGATGCCAGCGGGGATTCATCCGCTGCTCCGGCGTGAGGTCGAGGTAGTAGTGGTTCGTGATGGCTGCCCGGCGCGCAGTACCCTGAGGGAGGGGAGGGACGCACGCCGGCGCTAGGCTCCAGCCGGCGGGGACGCGGTAGCCCGGTGGGCAAGGGTAGTTCGAGGCGCAAAGCTCCTCCACCTGCTGGTAGGTTAGAGTGGGTGCGGTGGAAGCCATGAGAGAGTGATGAGAGATTGTAGAGATGTAATGCGGCCGCCTACATATATGTAGTGAGAAATGGCGGGAAAAATGGGAGCGGAAGACAGGAGGCGGGAAGAAAGAGGCGGGAAGAAAGAGGCGGGAAAAATTGGCGGGAAAAATGGGAGCGGGAAGACAGAGGCGGGAAGAAAGTGGCGGAAGAAAGAGGCGGGAAGAAAGAGGCGGGAAGACAGAGGCGGGAAGAAAGTGGCGGGAAGAAAGAGGCGGAAGAAAGTGGCGGGAAGAGGGGGTGGAAGTGTGGCTACACGTCGCACGGGAAAAAAAATATGTAGTGAGAAATGGCGGGAAGAACTTTAAATGAATTAGTTTTATTTTTATGATTTTTCTGATATATTATTTGTATTTTTAAGATTTGTAAATGAATTAGTTTTATTTTTCTGAATTTATTGATATATTATTTGTATTTTTAAGATTTTGAATTGAATTAGTTTTATTTTTCTGAATTTATTGATATATTATTTGTATTTTTAAGATTTGTAAATGAATTAGTTTTATTTTTCTGAATTTATTGATATATTATTTGTATTTTTAATATTTTGAATTGAATTAGTTTTATTTTTCTGAATTTATTGATAGATTATTTGTATTTTTAAGATTTTGAATTGAATTAGTTTTATTTTTCTTTATTTTTTGATATATTATTTGTATTTTTAAGATTTTGAAATGCATTAGTTTTATTTTTCTGAATTTTTTGATATATTATTTGTATTTTTCACATTTAGAAATGAATTAGTTTTATTTTTCTGAATTTGTTGATATATTATTTTGTATTTATAACATTTACAAATGGAAATAATTTCGAAAAAAGGCCTTTAGTCGCGGTTGGCCTGGCCAACCGCGACTAAAGCTCATTTCCGCGGGAACCGCAAAAACCGCGAAAATTGGGCTTCGGTCGCGGTTGGTCTGGCCAACCGCGACTAAAGGCCCTTTAGTCGCGGTTACCTGTGCCGCCGCTCTTATAAATTCTCGGCGCGCCGGCGCTCTTCCTCCTTCAACCTGCGCGGCCCGGCCGAGCTCCTTCGGCGCTTCGAGCTCTCTTCGCCATCGCGCGCCGTGCTCCCGCCCGCCGCGTTCGAGGCAAACCTCGCCGTGTTGCTCTAGCGCCACCGCCGAACGGCCTCCTCCGCCCCGCGTGTTGCGCATGCCGCGCAGCCGCGCCGCTACGCACGCGCGCACGCGCTACGCCGCCGACGCGCGTAGGGAGAGGAAGAGGATCGAGGGCCGGCGCTGCCGGATTTTTTTTCTTTTTTTATGTATTGTTTATTATTTTTAATTTTAACTATACTTAACAAAAACTTTGTAATTAACTTCATAAAAACTTAAAACTTAAAACTTAAAACTTTGTAATTAACAAACTAAAAACTTTGTAATTAACTTCAAACTTAAAATTTTAACAAACTTAAAACTTTGTAATTAACTTCACAAATTTTTTAATTAACTTAACAAAAAAATTGAACTTCATAAGAAATAACTTAACAAAATTTAACAAAAATAACTTAACAAAAGTTTGTCAAAAAAATGAACTAAATTTTCACTTTTGTATTTTTTCACTTTTAAAAGAACTCAAAAAATGAACTAAATTTTTACTTTTGTATTTTTACACTTTTAAAAGAACTCAAAATAACTTAACATATATATTATTTGTATTTTGCACTTTTAAAAGAACTCAAAATTTGACTTAAAAATTGTGTCTTAAATTTTTTGACTTAACTAAAATTTGACTTAACCACCGCGCGCGCGTATACGGAGGGGGCCGGCAGCGCTCTTCCGCGACGACACCCTCTCCGGCCCACCCCCCGCCCCGCCACCATCACCGCCACCGCCCTTTCTCCACCGCCACCGCCCTTCGCCGCCACCGCCCTCTCTCCTTGCCACCGCCCTTTCGCCACCGCCACCGCCCCTCTTCACTTAATTAATTAGTTTTTACTACATGTTTTCAGGACTGACATATGGCGGACGATAGAGCTGACCCGATTCTGGACAACTATGATCTGGACGCTGAAGACCATATGTTCGGCATCATAAACGGCGATATTCCATATGTGCCGACCGAACAAGATGAAGAGGATATTTCTTCTTATCTGAATCTTGACGGTCAAGACAAAGGCCGTCAGCAAGATGATGGGGAAGAAACGTCGATAAACGACGATCTTGAATTGCAAGTAGCAACCAACTCCGGCGCCGAGGTATATATATACATTTTGCCTCTGGTGATACAAACTTACTGATTTGAATAAATATGTGTGTAGTAACACGCGCGACTCTCTTTCTTATTTTAGCCCTCGGCTGGATCGTCGAAAAAATCGAGTACGTCCTCGTCAAAGCGTGGCGCAACCAAGATGCTCAAACCAGGAGAAACATATACCATCGAGGTTGTCGACAGTGCAACCGGCAGGCCGCTGGAGCCCCAGAAGCACGCCACCAAGTTTATCAACCAATGCGGAGCCGTTGTTAGAGACAACGTCTCGATCACCCTCCAGGAGTGGCATGAGCCAAAGAAGGCACGTCTTGGTTTCACTTTTGTCGACAAGAGAACTAAGAAGGATTGCTTTAAAAAGCTTATGGAACATTTCATCCTACCTCCGGAATACCACAAATTCGATGAGGAGGGTAACAAGATTGAGGAAAACAAGAAGAGGAGGAAGCTAATCAAACAGTTCGCTCTTGGTAAGATGGCCGATACCGGAAATTCAAGCAAAATCTAGCCCGTGACTATGTCAACCAGAACAAGACTCCGGATTTCAAAGGACAATATGAGAGACTTCAACATGATTGGCCAGATTTTGTGAAGCAGAAGAAATCGGAGCATTTCATTGAAATATCGAAAAAAATAAGGAAAATGCGGCTAAGAAGGAGTACAATCATATTATGGGGCCAGGAGGGTATCGCTTTTGGGAGCCTAAGTGGGAGAAGATGGAGAACGAGCTGAGGACGCGAGGAATCCGTCCAGGTACGGAGGGATGGGACCCAAGGGCCAAAAGCTGGTGGTACGGGCATGGGGGATCGCTGAACCCGGAGACAGGGGAGTGTGTTTACCGGGGCAAAATAATTAAACCCACCGAAAAGCTTATTGAGGCAATGAGGGATGCTCAAGAGGGGAAGATCAAGTTCAACAGAGAGAACAACGCGCTGACAAGAGCCCTCGGGAATCCTGAACACGAAGGACGTGTACGAGGCATGTCCGGGGACATTCCGTGGAAAGTAGGGTTCTCCCAGAACGATGACCCGTACGCTTACAGAAGCCGTAAGAGAAAGATGGATCGGGATGCAGATGTTATGGCGAAGTTGGTATCGGAAGTCGATACGATGAAGAAAACCTTGAATATACTAGTACAAGAAAGATCGGCAGCTGGGGCGAATGAAGATCATCCAGCGGATCTCGGAAGCCAGCCGCGGATGAGAAGCAGCGTGGCTTCCACGGAGAACCCGCCACTGATAATGCAACGGCGGTCGAAATTACTGCACCGGAGCCTCCTCGCTACCCCGTGGACGATGTAAAGGAGATGAAAGAATGTCATCTGCATTATCCAATGGGGAACATGTCCATGAAGGTAGCCATCGGCAGTGCTTTGCCATGTGAGCCTGGAGCACTCCACCACAACAACCCCATTCCAGATGGCTATGCTCGTGTCACGGTGGAGGAAATAGTCCAAGGGTTTGAGGACCTGGAGATTGACATTGCTACACCCGAAGGGGAGAGAAGACTTGGAGGTGTCAAGCGCCAGTTCATTCTATGGAAAAAGAAGTTTATCAAGTTTCCAGACGAGGCGCCAAGGCAAACAAGTCCACCCCCCTCCGGTGGTGGTGGCGGCGGTGGTGGTGGTGGTGGTTCACCTACACCTCCTTCACGCAGCCGCCGCCGCCCCTCCGGCGGGTAAGCGACGCCGCCCCCAGTCCTCGTCCGGCGGGTGATCGACGCCGCCCCAATCCACCTCCGGCGAAGAAGCGAAGTCCTGGGTTATTAACCCGGACCCTTACGTACCTAGAACCACAAAGATACCGGAGCCATCACTGAAGCCTCTCCCCGGGAGGCCTTGGGAAAGTAGTGCCGAGGAAGTCGAGGCGGGCGCGGCTGCTGATTTAGAGAAATGGAAGGTGAGCTGCAAGAAGAAAATAGAGGGCGAGCCCAAGCCAGTATTTTCTGATGCGCAAAAGAAGTGGGCTAAGTCATTTTCGAACACACCGTCCCAAGCCGCGAAGAATCTCCCTGACGACTATGAACGTGAACTTCGTAGGCAAGCACTCACGTTCAGGAGGAACCAAGAGTTGGCGGAGAAGTTGGAAAGGGGGAAAGAAGTTGCCCAGCTCGGGGAACAAAGTAAACAATCGATCGCCCCGCTCATAGTGCAAGCCGCCGATCCGGATGACCCCGAATCATAGCAGCTGCGGCACACATGGATTGACTGTAGCGAGTGCCACAGAACAAGCGGCCAACTTAGGTATCACTCTTCGTGCACCGTTAGGCCTTGATGAGGCGCCAATGAAGGACGTAGTATTTACATATGTGGCGAATGGGCCTCTCGTCGAGCCTGCGCAGGAAAAGGATCTACCTCGACAAATGAAAGGTCTGCTAATTTGGTACAAGGGTTACATAAAACTTAAAAACGCCAAAGAATATATTTATGCGGAAGTTAGACCTGAGCATCACTTCAAACATTACTATGTAACAATTCAACGGAATGAATTGTTCCAGCTGTTCAATCTGCGCGAGCTCGACAAATCTATCATCAGTTGCTATGTTCTGTAAGTGATTTATTAATTTCTACCCCATCTCGTTCATTGCCTGCACTATATATATATATATATATATATATATATATATATATATATATATATATATATATATATATATATATATATTGTCCTAACTATCTTGTTGTGTACGCTATTATGCAGATTGAAGAAGCGGGAAATGCGAATAAGGTTCATCCATGATGTTGGGTTCATTGACCCACACATCGTTAATTCATATGTGTTAGAACACCACCCCAAGGACGTGGAGGAAGACCTGTGGCGGTTTCTTATAAAACAGGAACTCAAAAGTGATATTCTATTTTCTTACCATTTTGGGTGAGTGTTTCTGTCTTGAGCACATTCTCTTTTGTTTACTCCATGCATGGTATGTGGCTAATCGATGAGTTATGCATGACTGTGCATGTATCGTGTCCGCAGGTTCCACTGGATTCTGCTAGTAATTCAAATTCAGAACTCCACAGTTCTCGTCCACGACTCTCTGAATATGGATGCGGCGCTTTGGGCCGACATGAGAAAAATGATGCAAAAGTAATTATTTTCATTTGTTTGCGCTCTATATCGATCGGCCTATTTCGTTCATCATTTTCTAATATCAATAACTAATTAATAACTCTCTTGTTCATTTAATTTTCTTTGCCTCGTAGGGTTTGGAGACGGTTCGTAGATCAAAAGGTCGGTGAATTAAAAAAAGATCTACAATTTAAAAGGGCAAAGACTGCGTCTCGGGATATTCAGCCACCGGGGACCAATCTATGTGGATACTATGTTTGTGAGAGGATCCGGAGATACACCACTGAGCGGGAGCCGTCTGAGAACAACATCAAGAGGATTGGCCTCCGGGCGACGCTTAGTCCAGAAGCTCGCTTCCGACCACTTCAAGAGGAACTAGCTGGATGGTTCGCGAACCAAGTCATCGATCCTAGAGGAGAACACTATGTAGAGGACGTTGATCTTTATATGCACTTATAAATTATGTATGAAAACTTGTTCAAAATTGTATATGTGGTCATCCGATATTGAATATATATTGTATATTCCTCTTGAATTCTTTTTGGTTCTAATGTCAAATTTGTTTGAAATTGTACATTTATATGCATGTATACCGTAGAATATGTGAAACTCCTTCAAAATTAAAATAAAACACAAAAGAAATAAAACAATACAAATTAAAAAGTAACCAGGTTAGGGAGGGGGGGGGGGTAAAAACCCTAAACCTGCGGCGGCCTTTAGTCGCAGTTGGCGAGGAGAACCGCGACTAAAAGTCCTCCGCCCCGAAGGACTGCTGGCGGCCACGTGGAGGAGCCTTTAGTCGCGGTTCGTAAGGAACCGCGACTAAAGGGCGCGCTTAATTGGTCGCGGTTGCGCAACCGCGACCAATAGCAGTTGCGCACCGCGACTGATGGCCTTTTTTCTATCAGTGAAGGTCCTCTGTTGTTGTCATGGGTTTTGCTTCGCCCACAACACTATTTTGTGACCATAATAGGTTTTTTGAGGGAGTCTGGTGGCAAAACTGGCAACCTTAGTATCCATCGTCGATGATAGAGGAGTATCCCAGGGCGTTGTAATATTTTTTGAAGCGGGACAACTGCAAGAAATTGGAACTTGAAACCTCACGTTACATGATCTGGCATTCAAGATCATATATTTACCATACCTGGCTTCACCTCTACTATCAACCGTTCATGCATTGCACATCCTCTTCTCCACATCCAACATCGACCACACTAACCCACCCAAAACCAATATAAAAAGTACATATGAAACCAATACGTACAAGAATATAAAGCGGAACTTTTTCCCAAGAAAAGATTTAAACTCTCTAATGGCAGGAAACAGATTGGAGTAAAAATACATGTACCAATCGACTCACATATCCAAAAGCATCCAGTAGCCTCTTACCTCTTCGGTCATGTAAGGAATCAAGACACTCGAGCTGAGCTTCACGGTGTCCCGTGTCCCGCGACAGGCTTGCCTTCGGCGCTGACGACCTGGAGCCGTCTGTGTCCAACTCGCGCTCATGAAGGCCGTCAAGCCAGTCCAATCAGCGCGAAAACCCGGACACCTTCCACTTCTACCACCATGCGAAGGTCGATCTCTCAAAATTCGTGCTCGCCGGAAGAAGGCCCCCGCGCCATCAAGGTCGAGCTCTCAAAGCTCGTGCTCTCCATCCTCAATGACACCGTCATCGGTCCTCTCTTCGACGACGTGGGCTTCCGCGGAGGTGACATCAAGCTCACCATCATCCGCCCTGCGTTGCCCATTCCCATGCTCAGACGCATGCGGCCTGCCCACACGGAACCGCTCGGCGCCTCTCTTCCTTTGCAGCTTAGCTACAACCGACGATTCAATTCCGTAGACTTGGAGAAAGCTGTTGATGTGGGCATAACCCTTCGGGTACTCGACATTACCATACCCGGTGTAAATTATGAAGCTGGACCAGCACTAGGACTCGACGAGCTGGACCCGCAAGGGATATCAACTTGGACAGCAAGGAAAGAAGACTCCAATACGAATCCTACTAGGACTCTTGTAAACCCTAGCTTGACTGATATATAAAGCCAGGCAGGGGCACCCCTTGGGGACACACAATCAGAAACATAATTTTAGAGGCAACACGCCTAGACACCGCAACCCGCGGATTAGAACTAGACTAGATCCAACAACTCCGCCTATGGCGGCCCCCTGTATACATATATTCATATAGTGGGTTGCTAGCAGGACGTAGCGACCCTCCACCGCGGGGGCGTGAACCTGGGTACGTCGTGTACCGCCTCGCTCCCGGAACTTCCGTCGTCGCCTTTCTCTAAAACCCAAGCCCTCATGGTGGGCATTGCCGAGGAACCGCCTCGACAATTGGCGCCGTCTGTGGGAAACGCGACGACTGGATTTCGTCATCCGGGCGAGATCTATCATCATCAACAACAATCAGGTTGCATCTGGTCGACTTGTCTTCTTCAAGAGGCTCAAACTTGCAGTCGATCGTCATGTAGGCCGATAGATCGAGTGAGTCCTCTCCATGTTGCGTGCATACGCAGGTTGCATCTCAGAATATGATTTACTTCAGAAAGTTCCTCAGCGAGCCGAAGGAGAAGAAGAAAAAAAGTGGGGACGTGCGGCCGCTATTTGTCATCACGCGGCAGCACGGCTGTACGTAGTTGGCTCTGATCCGGTCGGCTCATCAAGGAAGCCAGCGCCTCGTCCCGATTCTTCATGCCAAGCACACATCTTGGTGATAGATTTGATTTGACAAGCCAAAAAAAACTAGAAGCGGGGAGACGGCATGACACAGCACCAACCGGCCAGGTACCAAGTGATATCAGGCAAAGAAAATCATGTTCACGTGAAGGCAAGAAAAGAAAAGAAAGAAGGAGATCAATCAAAAGGCTAGCTAAGTGCTAGCTGGTGCGTGATTACGTACGAAGACAACGTATTTTACACGAGTACTGCATCAATGAGTCCTTCGTCGCGCCGATCAACCCGATGTACCGACTACCTCCGGCTAAAAGCTGCATGGCTCCACTGCATCGACTATGTCTGATGCATCGACTGCTACTCCCCTACATCCGATACAAAAATACGAGATTGAAGCAAAACTTCGGCTCGGACGACCGCGTCCGCCATCGCCCAACCGCCATGTGCTCGGAGGCTCGCCTGCCATGGACCCGGCATTACGGACTCAATATATTCGGATGCTCACCCGCCGCGGATCGGTAGTATCAGCTGCGTCCTCTTCATCGACCGTGTTTGCCTGGCGCCCGCCGGCGTGAACTATCTTGGATGGCGAAATTATTTCGGCCGCGCCCGCCGCATGGACTGTCTCTGTCCGCGGAATTATTTCGGCTGCGCCCACCGACGTGAACTATCTTGGATGACGGGATTATTTCGGCTGCGCCCGCCGGCATGAACTATCTTGGATGGCGAAATTATTTCGGCTGCACCCGCCGCGTGGACTATCTCTGGCCGCAGAATTATTTCGGCTGCGCCCGCCGCGTGGACTATCTCTGGCCGCGGAATTATTTCAGCTGCACCCGCCGCACGGACTATCTTTGGCCGTGCTACTATTTTGACTGTGCCTGCAGAACTAAGTGTTCCTCTTTCTTTTGCCACACCCGATGATTGGGGAGGCGCCATTACATCGTTACCTCCAGTACTCTCGATTACTCGGTGGATTTATTTTTCCCGAATCCGTGGATTTATTTTCTTCATCATTACTCAATGGACTTATCTTCTTCGGCTCTGGATATATCTCCTCCCGATGCACTCTTGGGTTGGTGGATTCATCATCTGGAATATTCAATGGATATCATCTTATTTAAATATCGACCCGATGCGATCTCATCGGGATCGCTGATACGTCTCCAACGTATCGATAATTTCTTATGTTCCATGCTACTTTATTGATGATACCTACATGTTTTATGCACATTATATGTCATATTTATGCATTTTCTGGAACTAACCTATTAACAAGATGCCGAAGAGCCAGTTTGTTTTCTGCTGTTTTTGGTTTCAGAAATCCTAGTAAAGAAATATTCTCGGAATTGGACGAAACTTTCGCCCAGGGTCCTATTTTTGCACGAAGCTTCCGAAGACCGAAGACCTAACGAAGTGGGGCCACGAGGCAGCCAGGGGGTGGCCGGCGGCCCAGGCCCTGGCCGCGCCGACCTATCCCCCTGGGCCCCTCGTGTGGCCCCTCGCGTTGACCCTCCGCCTACTTAAAGCTTCCGTCGCGAAACCCCCAGTACCGAGAGCCACGATACGGAAAACCTTACAGAGACGCCGCCGCCGCGAATCCCATCTCGGGGATTGGAGATCGCCTCCGGCACCCTGCCGGAGAGGGGATTCATCTCCCGGAGGACTCTACACCGCCATGGTCGCCTCCGGAGTGATGAGTGAGTAGTCCACCCCTGGACCATGGGTCCATAGCAGTAGCTAGATGGTCGTCTTCTCCTTGTTGTGCTTTATTGTTGGATCTTGTGAGCTGCCTAACATGATCAAGATCATCTATATGTAATTCTATATGTTGTGTTTGTCGGGATCCGATGGATGGAGAGTACTATGATTATGGTGATTATCAATCTATTGTTCATGTGTTGTTTATGATCTTGCATGCTCTCCGTTATTAGTAGAGGCTCTGGCCAAGTTTTTACTCTTAACTCCAAGAGGGAGTATTTATGCTCGATAGTGGGTTCATGCCTCCATTGAACAGTGACAGAAAGTTCTAAGGTTGTGGATGTGCTGTTGCCACTAGGGATAAAATATTGATGCTATGTCTAAGGATGTAGTTGTTGATTACATTACGCACCATACTTAATGCAATTGTCTGTTGCTTTGCAACTTAATACTGGAGGGGGTTCGGATGATAACCTGAAGGTGGACTTTTTAGGCATAGATGCAGTTGGATGGCGGTCTATGTACTTTGTCGTAATGCCCAATTAAATCTCACTATATTTACCATGTCATGTATATGCATTGTTATGCCTTTCTCTATTTGTCAATTGCCCGACTGTAATTTGTTCACCCAACATGCTTTTATCTTATGGGAGAGACACCTCTAGTGAACTGTGGACCCCGGTCCTATTCTTTACATAGCATACAATCTACTTGTTTTACTGTTTTCTTTGCAAACATCTTCCACTCGATACGTTTAATCCTTTGTTACAGCAAGCCGGTGAGATTGACAACCTCACTGTTGCGTTGGGACAAAGTACTTGGGTTGTGTTGTGCAGGTTCCGCGTTGGCGCCGGAATCCCTGGTGTTGCGCCGCATCACATTTCGCGACCATCAACCTTCAACGTGCTTCTTGGCTCCTACTGGTTCGATTAAACCTTGGTTTCATACTGAGGGAAACTTGCTTCTATACGCATCATACCTTCCACTTGGGGTTCCCAACGGACGTGTGCATCTACGCGTATCAAGCTAAATTTCGGCGCCGTTGCCGGGGAGATCAAGACACGCTGCAAGGGGAGTCTCCACTTCTCAATCTCTTTACTTTGTTTTTGTCTTGCTTTATTTTATTTACTATTTTGTTTGCTGCACTAAATCAAAATACAAAAAAATTAGTTGCTAGTTTTACTTTATTTACTGTCTTGCTCTCCATATCAAAAACACAAAAAATTAGTTACTTGCATTTACTTTATCTAGTTTGTTTTATTTACTGTTGCTAAAATGGCCAACCATGAAAATACTAAATTGTGTGACTTCACAAATGCAAATAATAATGATTTCCTATGCACACCTATTGCTGCACCTGCTACTACAGCAGAATTCTTTGAAATTAAACCTGCTTTACTAAATCTTGTCATGAGAGATCAATTTTCTAGTTCTGATGATGCTGCTGCCCATCTCAATAATTTTGTTGAACTTTGTGAAATGCAAAAGTATAAAGATGTAGATGGTGATATTATTAAATTGAAAGTATTTCCTTTCTCATTAAGAGGAAGAGCTAAAGATTGGTTGCTATCTTTGCCTAAGAATAGTATTGATTCATGGACTAAATGCAAGGATGCTTTTATTGGTAGATATTATCCTCCCGCTAAAATTATATCTTTGAGAAGTAGCATAATGAATTTTAAACAATTAGATACTGAACATGTTGCTCAAGCTTGGGAGAGAATGAAAACTTTGGTAAAGAATTGCCCAACCCATGGACTGACTACTTGGATGATCATCCAAACCTTCTATGCAGGACTAAATTTTTCTTCGCGGAATTTATTGGATTCAGCTGCTGGAGGTACCTTTATGTCCATCACATTGGGGGCGGCTACAAAACTTCTTGATGATATGATGATAAATTACTCTGAATGGCACACGGAAAGAGCTCCACAAGGTAAGAAGGTAAATTCTGTTGAGGAAACCTCTTCCTTGAGTGATAAGATTGATGTGATTATGTCTATGCTTGTGAATGGTAGATCTAATGTTGATCCAAATAATGTTCCTTTAGCTTCATTGGTTGCTCAAGAAGAAAATGTTGATGTGAATTTCATTAAAAATAATAATTTCAACAACAATGCTTATAGGAACAACTCTGGTAATAACTATAGGCCATATCCTTCTGCTAATGGTAATGGTTATGGTAATTCTTATGGGAATTCTTACAATAATAATAGGAGTGTACCCTCTGGTCTTGAAGCTATGCTTAAAGAATTTATTAGTACACAAACTGCTTTTAACAAATCTGTTGAGGAAAAGCTTGATAAAATTGATACTATCGCTTCTAGAGTTGATAGGCTTGCCTCTGATGTTAATCTTCTAAAATTGAAAGTTATGCCTAATAATGATATTGATAATAAGATTACTACTACAGCAAATGCCATCCAAGTTAGAATTAATGAGAATATAAGATTAATGGCTGAACTGCGTGCTAGGTGGGATAGAGAAGAAAATGAAAAACTAGCTAAAGAGAATAATGTAGCTAAAGTTTGGACTATTACCACCACTAGTAATGCTAATTCTTCACATGTTGCTGCACCTCCTACTATCAATGGTAATATAATTGGTGTTGGCAATGTTTCTACTCCTAGTGCAAAGCGTACAAAACTGCCTGAAATTGCTAAAACTGCTGAAACTGCTTGTGATAAAACTGCTGAAATTTTTTCCAACCTTGGGAATAATGATCCCATTGCTGTAGCTCATAATGATTTAGATTTTGATGATTGCCACATCTCTGAAGTTATAAAGTTCTTACAAAAACTTGCTAAAAGTCCTAATGCTAGTGCTATAAATTTAGCCTTTACAAAACATATTACAAATGCTCTCATAAAAGCTAGAGAAGAGAAACTAAAACTTGAAACTTCTATTCCTAGAAAGTTAGAGGATGGTTGGGAGCCCATCATTAAAATGAAATTCAATGACTTTGAATGTAATGCTTTATGTGATCTTGGTGCAAGTATTTCTGTTATGCCTAAAAAGATTTATGATATGCTTGACTTGCCACCATTGAAGAATTGTTATTTGGATGTTAATCTTGCTGATAATGTCAAAAAGAAACCTTTGGGGAGGATTGATAATGTGCATATTACGGTTAACAATAACCTTGTCCCCGTTGATTTTGTTGTCTTGGATATCGAATGCAATGCATCTTGTCCAATTGTGTTGGGAAGACCTTTTCTTCGAACTGTTGGTGCTGTTATTGATATGAGGGAAGGTAATATTAAATATCAATTTCCTCTCAAGAAAGGTATGGAACACTTCCCTAGAAAGAGAATGAAGTTGCCTTTTGATTCTATTATTAGAACAAGCTATGATGTTGATGCTTCTACTCTCGATGTTACTTGATTTGCACTTTCTGCGCCTAGCTGAAAGGCGTTAAAGAAAAGCGCTTATGGGAGACAACCCATGTTTTTACCTACAGCAATTTTTTGTTTTGTTGAGTCTTGGAAGTTGTTTACTACTGTAGCAACCTCTCCTTATCATGTTTTTGTGCCAAGTAAAGTTTCTATGTTAAAGTTGATGTTATATTTGGGATCGCTGCGCAGAAACAGCATTGCTGTCTGTCACGAATCTGGGCACAATTCTCTGTAGAAAATTCGAAAAAATCTGCCAATTTACGAGCGTGATCCTCAGATATGTACGCAACTTTCATTAGTTTTGAGTTTTTCCATTTGAGCAAGTCTGGTGCCATTTCTAAATTCGTCTTTACGGACTGTTCTGTTTTTGACAGATTCTGCCTTTTATTTCGCATTGCCTCTTTTGCTATGTTGGATTTATTTCTTTGATCCACTAATGTCCAGTAGCATTATGCAATGTCCAGAAGTGAAAATAATGATTGAGTCACCTCTGAATGTGTGAATTATCAATTGTGCACTAACCCTCTAATGAGTTTGCTTGAAGTTTGGTGTGAAGGAAGTTTTCAAGGGTCAAGAGAGGAGAATGATATACTATGATCAAGAGGAGTGAAAGCTCTAAGCTTGGGGATGCCCCCGTGGTTCACCCCTGCATATTTTAAGAAGACTCAAGCGTCTAAGCTTGGGGATGCCCAAGGCATCCCCTTCTTCATCGACAACATCATCAGGTTCCTCCCCTGAAACTATATTTTTATTCAATCACATCTTGTATTCTTTGCTTGGAGCGTCGGTTTGTTTTCGTTTTTGTTTTTGTTTGAATAAGATGGATCCTAGCATTCACTTTGTGGGAGAGAGACATGCTCCGCTGTTGCATATGGACACATGTGTCCTTAGGCTTTACTCATAATGTTCAAGGCGAAGTTTCTTCTTCGTTAAATTGTTATATGGTTGGAATTGGAAAATGCTACATGTAGTAATTCTAAAATGTCTTGGATAATGTGATGCTTGGCAATTGTCGTGCTCATGTTTAAGCTCTTGCATCATATGCTTTGCACCCATTAATGAAGAAATACATAGAGCTTGCTAAAATTTGATTTGCATATTTGGTTTCTCTAAGGTCTAGATAATATCTAGTATTGAGTTTTGAACAACAAGGAAGACAGTGTAGAGTCTTATAATGTTTACAATATGTCTTTTATGTGAGTTTTTGCTGCACTTGTTCATCCTTGAGTTTGCTTCAAATAACCTTGCTAGCCTAAACCTTGTATCGAGAGGGAATACTTCTCATGCATCCAAAATCCTTGAGCCAACTACTATGCCATTTGTGTCCACCATACCTACCTACTACATGGTATTTCTCCGCCATTCCAAAGTAAATTGCTTGAGTGCTACCTTTAAAATTCCATCATTCACCTTTGCAATATATAGCTCATGGGACAAAATAGCCTTAAAAACTATCGTAGTATTGAATATGTACTTATGCACTTTATATTTTATTAAGTTGCTTGTTGTGCGATAACCATGCTTCTGGGGAACGCCATCAACTATTGTTGAATATCATGTGAGTTGCTATGCATGTCCGTCTTGTCTGAAGGTCTATCATTTTAGTGGTTGGAGCATGCAAAATTGTTAGAGAAGAACATTGGGCCGCTAACTAAAGCCATGAATCATGGTGGAAGTTTCAGTTTTGGACATATATCCTCAATCTCATATGAGAATAATAATCATTGCTACATGCTTATGCATTTAAGAGGAGTCCATTATCTGTTGTCCATGTTGTCCCGGTATGGATGTCTAAGTTGAGAATAATCAAAAGCGAGAAATCCAAAATGCGAGCATTCTCCTTGGACCTTTGTACAGGCGGCATGGAGGTACCCCTTTGTGACACTTGGTTGAAACATGGCATGCAAAGATCCGGTAGTCCAAGCTAAGTAGGACGAGGTGCGGACACTATTAGTAAACTATGCATGAGGCTTGCAACTTGTAAGATATAATTTACATAACTCATATGCTTTATTACTACCGTTGACAAAATTGTTTCATGTTTTCAAAATAAAAGCTCTAGCACAAATACAGCAATCGATGCTTTCCTCATTGAAGGACCATTCTTTTACTTTTATTGTTGAGTCAGTTTACCTATCTCCTTCCACCTTAAGAAGCAAACACTTGTGTGAACTGTGCATTGATTCCTACATACTTGCATATTGCACTTGTTATATTACTTTATGTTGACAATATCCATGAGATATATATGTTATAAGTTGAAAGCAACCGCTGAAACTTAATCTTCCTATGTGTTGCTTCAACACCTTTACTTTGATTTATTGCTTTATGAGTTAACTCTTATGCAAGACTTATTGATGCTTGTCTTGAAGTACTATTCATGAAAAGTCTTTGCTTTATGATTCAGTTGTTTACTCATGTCATTACCTTTGCTTTGATCGCTGCATTCATTACATATGTTTACAAATAGTATGATCAAGATTATGATGGCATGTCACTTCAGAAATTATCTTTGTTATCGTTTTACCTGCTCGGGACGAGCAGAACTAAGCTTGGGGATGCTGATACGTCTCCAACGTATCGATAATTTCTTATGTTCCATGCTACTTTATTGATGATACCTACATGTTTTATGCACATTATATGTCATATTTATGCATTTTCTGGAACTAACCTATTAACAAGATGCCGAAGAGCCAGTTGCTGTTTTCTGCTGTTTTTGGTTTCAGAAATCCTAGTAAAGAAATATTCTCGGAATTGGACGAAACTTTCGCCCAGGGTCCTATTTTTGCACGAAGCTTCCAGAAGACCGAAGACCTAACGAAGTGGGGCCACGAGGCAGCCAGGGGGGTGGCCGGCGCGGCCCAGGCCCTGGCCGCGCCGACCTATCCCCTGGGCCCCTCGTGTGGCCCCTCGCGTTGACCCTCCGCCTACTTAAAGCTTCCGTCGCGAAACCCCCACCGAGAGCCACGATACGGAAAACCTTACAGAGACGCCGCCGCGAATCCCATCTCGGGGGATTCGGAGATCGCCTCCGCACCCTGCCGGAGAGGGGATTCATCTCCCGGAGGACTCTACACCGCCATGGTCGCCTCCGGAGTGATGAGTGAGTAGTCCACCCCTGGACCATGGGTCCATAGCAGTAGCTAGATGGTCGTCTTCTCCTTGTTGTGCTTCATTGTTGGATCTTGTGAGCTGCCTAACATGATCAAGATCATCTATATGTAATTCTATATGTTGTGTTTGTCGGGATCCGATGGATGGAGAGTACTATGATTATGGTGATTATCAATCTATTGTTCATGTGTTGTTTATGATCTTGCATGCTCTCCGTTATTAGTAGAGGCTCTGGCCAAGTTTTTACTCTTAACTCCAAGAGGGAGTATTTATGCTCGATAGTGGGTTCATGCCTCCATTGAATCTGGGACAGTGACAGAAAGTTCTAAGGTTGTGGATGTGCTGTTGCCACTAGGGATAAAATATTGATGCTATGTCTAAGGATGTAGTTGTTGATTACATTACGCACCATACTTAATGCAATTGTCTGTTGCTTTGCAACTTAATACTGGAGGGGTTCGGATGATAACCTGAAGGTGGACTTTTTAGGCATAGATGCAGTTGGATGGCGGTCTATGTACTTTGTCGTAATGCCCAATTAAATCTCACTATATTTACCATGTCATGTATATGCATTGTTATGCCTTTCTCTATTTGTCAATTGCCCGACTGTAATTTGTTCACCCAACATGCTTTTATCTTATGGGAGAGACACCTCTAGTGAACTGTGGACCCCGGTCCTATTCTTTACATAGCATACAATCTACTTGTTTTACTGTTTTCTTTGCAAACATCTTCCACTCGATACGTTTAATCCTTTGTTACAGCAAGCCGGTGAGATTGACAACCTCACTGTTTCGTTGGGACAAAGTACTTGGGTGTGTGTTCCGTTGGCGCCGGAATCCCTGGTGTTGCGCCGCATCACATTTCGCGACCATCAACCTTCAACGTGCTTCTTGGCTCCTACTGTTCGATTAAACCTTGGTTTCATACTGAGGGAAACTTGCTTCTATACGCATCATACCTTCCACTTGGGGTTCCCAACGGACGTGTGCATCTACGCGTATCAATCGCCGGAATTACTCGGGGGCTCCTGGAATATCTTCGAGCTATTGCGATTACTCCCATCGGGAGCGCCGGTGTGCTGGAATTATTACTCCCATCGGGAGCACCGGTGTATTGGAATTCAAGAAGATATGAAGACTATTACTCCCATCGGGAGCGCCGGTGTGCTGGAATTATTACTCCCATCGGGAGCACCGGTGTATTGGAATTCAAGAAGATATGAAGACTATTACTCCCATCGGGAGCGCCGGTGTGCTGGAATTATTACTCCCATCGGGAGCGCTGGTGTATTGGAATTCAAGAGGAAATGAAGACTTCTTATACCTGAAGTTATCATCTAAAAGCCTCTGAAAATACGAGTGCTGCAATGGATGGTAATCAATGAAGACCTTGTTCTTTTCCTTTGCTATAGATGCCTCAAAGAGTGCCGCAAATAGCAGGATCATGAAGCAACGAAGACCTTGTTCTTTTCCTTTGCTATAGATGCCTCAAAGAGTGCCGCAAATAGCAAGGATCATGAAGCAACGAAGACCTTGTTCTTTTCCTTTGCTATAGATGCCTCAAAGAGTGCCGCAAATAGCAAGGATCATGAAACAACGAAGACCTTGCTCTTTTCCTTTGCTATAGATGCCTCAAAGAGTGCCGCAAATAGCAAGGATCATGAAGCAATGGGGACCTTGCTCTTTTTCTTTGCTATAGATGCCTCAAAGAGTGCCGCAGATAGCAAGGATCATAAATATACATAAAACAACCCACGTTCGATATTTTACTTATGGAAATATCAAAGAACAACGGGCTCATCGACATAACATACATCGGTTGAAAGCAAAGTTGCACATACAACGGGTTTAGCAAGACCCGCAACACGAGCTGATCACTCAAACAATTTGCTGACCAACGAATACACATACGCTTAAACGGGCAATTAAGATTTGCTCCTTCAAAATTTGCCAACGGCATTAACACGGTAAAAGTGCATATATATGTACCTACCGAAAAACTTACAAACAATGGCATCAACGATGCTCAAAGGGGCATTGAGGATTGCCCCTTGAGATAAACAACAATGTGTCAACGGCACCTGAAGAAAACCATAAACATCGGGTTGCTCGACTTGGGTCTACTCACGGTTGCAAGCATCAGTGCCCAGACTCGGGGGCTACTTCCATCGGGAGCACTGGACGCGCACCCGATAAAATCATCGGCTCCCCTCAGGGCCATCATCTCAATCATCGGCTCCCCTCAGGGCCATCATCCGAATCATCGGCTCCCCTCAGGGCCATCATCCGAATCATCGGCTCCCCTCAGGGCCATCATCTCAATCATCGCCTCCCCTCAGGGCCATCATCCGAATCATCGGCTCCCCTCAGGGCCATCATCCGAATCATCGGCTCCCCTCAGGGCCATCGTCTCAATCATCGGCTCCCCTCAGGGCCATCGTCTCAATCACCGGCTCCCCTCATCATCTGAATCATCAACTCCTCTATCTATGGCATCATCGGGTCATTGATGACCCACAAGTATAGGGGTGTATCGTAGTATCTTCGATAAGTAAGAATGTCGATCCCAACGAGGAGCAGAAGGTGTTGGCAGCAGTTTCGATGGAGGATTCACTGTAAATGCTCACAGACAAGTATTCGGGGTTTTGATATTGCAGATAAATAAAGTACAAGTAAATAAAATGCGAGAGAAATAATTGCAGCGAGTGGCCCAATCCTTTTTAGCACAAAGGACAAGCCGGTTTGATTACTTATAATGACCAAACATTCCTGAGGACACATGGGGATTTTAGTCTAGTACTTTCGCTTCATGTGGTTTAATAATCTTCATTGTTTTGATAAGTGTTGTGTGGGTGAACCTATGCTAATGCACCGCCCTTCCTAGGACTAATACATACTTGTGATTATACCCCTTGCAAGCATCCGCAACTACAAGAAAGTAATTAAGATAAATCTAACCACAGCCTTAAACTCTGAGATCCTGCGATCCCTCCTGCATCGATATACTAACGGGGGCTCAGGTTTCTGTCACTCCGGCAACCCCGCAATTAGCAACCGAATACAAGATGCACTCCCCTAGGCCCATAAATGGTGAAGTGTCGTGTAGTCGACGTTCACACGACACCACTAGAAGAATGACACCACAACTTAAATATCATAACATTGAATATTACTCAACCATAATTCACTACTAGCATTTAGACTTCACCCATGTCCTCAAGAACTAAACGAACTACTCACGAGACATCATATGGAATACAATCAGAGGTGATATGATGATGAATAACAATCTGAACATAAACCTTGGTTCAATGGTTTCACTCAATAGCATCTACAACAAGTATAGAATAATGCCGGGAGAGTTTCCCCTATCAAACAATCAAGATTTAACCCGAATTGCTACAGCGATGACGAGGTGCAGCGGTGGTGATGGCGGTGTAGATGGTGGAGATGATGATGATGATGATGGAGATGATGTCCCGCTCGAATGACGATGGCGATGGCGTCGATTTCCCCCTCCGGGAGGGAATTTCCCCGGCGGATTCCGCCCGCCGGAGAGCTCTTTTCTCTCTGGTGTTCTCCGCCCCGCAGAGGCGGCTGTAACCCTTCGTGAGGTCCTCTCTGTGGCTTAGGTTTTCGGACGAAGGAGTACGCGAAGAAAAGGAGGCGAAAGGGTCGTGGGCCCCCCAGAGCATAGGGTGGCGCGGCCAGGCCATGGGCCGCGCCGCCTATGGTCTGGGCCCACAGTGGCCCCTCTCTTCTTCCCCTTCTGGCTCCCTCCGTCATCTGGAAAAATAGGAATTTACGTGAAATTCCCTTCCACAGTTGATCTTCCGAAATATTGCGTTCTGACGGTGCTTTTTCCAGCAGAATCCTGGCTCCGGTGCTTGATCCTCCAATAATGATGAAACATGCAAAATAGATGAAATAACATAAGTATTGTGCCCCAATATGAAATATATCAATGAATAACAGCAAATTATGATACAAAATAGTGATGCAAATTGGACGTATCAACTCCCCCCAAGCTTAGACCTCGCTTGTCCCCAAGCGAAACTGAGCTCGATAAACAAGACCACATGTTTATGGAGTGAAGAGTCGATAAATAAAATACGGACAAGAAGCATCATATTCATTCACACAAGACATTCTAGTAAACAACTTCCTCATATAACTCATCTTGAAATAAGTAAAGAGAAATCACAAGTAAAGGTGCATAAGAAATCATAATTGGTGATGGCAAACTTTGTTCTTGGTCAGAGAACTACTAACGGATTGTACTTCTAAGCAAAGCTTTCATATTAGATTTTATTGCTGAGCCTTCATATTTAAGCATAACAATCTCCTCATAATCATATTGATAACTTCAAAGTCATATTCATTCAGATAAAATTGGTACTAAACAAGAAAGTATAAAAGACATGATTAACTGAATCATAGCATAAATGATTGGTTCACAACAACTCAATTGCTTGCTTGAGATAGAGGGAAATAGGTTTACTGACTCAACATAAAAGTAAAAGATAGGCCCTTCGCAGAGGGAAGCAGGGATTAAATCATGTGCTAGAGCTTTTCAAGTTTTGAAATCATATAAAGAGGATAAAAGTAAGATTTTGAGCGGTGTTTGTTGTTGTCAACGAATGGTAGCGGGCACTCTAACCCCCTTGCCAAATGAACCTTCAAAGAGCGGCTCCCATGAGGGACGGCATCTCTACCAGCAAGGTAGATCATCCCCCTTCTCTTTTGTTTACACATGTATTTTAGTTTTATTTAGGATGACACTCCCCCCAACCTTGGCTTTCTCAATCCATGGCTAACCGAATCCTCGGGTGCCTTCCAACATTCACATACCATGGAGGAGTGTCTATTGCAAAATTAAGTTGCTTACTGATGAATCAGAGCAAAACATGTGAAGAGAATTATTAATGAAGGTTATTAATTGAGGCTGGGAACCTCATTGCCAGCTCTTATTGCAAAATTATTGGATAAGCGGATGTGCCGCTAGTCCATTGGTGAAAGTCCGCCCAACAAGATTGAAAGATGAAACACCACATACTTCCTCATGAGCTATAAAACATTGACACAAATAAGGAGTAATAGTTTGAATAATTTAAAGGTAGCACATGAAGTATTTACTTGGAATGGCAGAAAATACCATGTAGTAGGTAGGTATGGTGGACACAAATGGCATAGGTTTGGTCTAAGGTTATGGATGTATGAGAAGCATTCCCTCTCGATACAGGTCTTTGGCTAGCAAGGTTTGATAGCAAGCATAAAGGTTGAGGGAAACAAACAAATATACATATGATAGAAACAATCATGCATCTTTCTCATAAGCACAAGTAATTTTAACTTTAGAATACTAAGCATAGAGATAATAGAATAATGTATCTAAGTGTATTTCTCTCCTTCATTAAACATCAAGATGTTGTTGCTATTGACCAATGCTAAGTTTTCCAAAACCAAATAGATTTACTTGATGCTCCCAAAGTGATATCAATACTCATGTCAAGAGTAATCATATAATGGAGATTGCAAACTAAAATAAGGTGTGCAAAAAGTAAATGATAAGACTTCTCATTAATATTCCATAACGATAACTCACACCAACGGATACATAGATAACTAACTAAGAGAGATACTTCCACATTGCATACTATTCCATATGATAACTTCCCTACTCATGATACGACACTACTTGATAATAAAAGATAAAGGTAGTGATGATGTGATACCGCGGCACTCCCCCAAGCTTGGAATAAACCAAGGGGATGCCAATACCGATGATAAATTACTCCTTCGGGGATGATGGCGATGGATTCTTCTCGCGCTTCATAAGGATCTCCTTCAGCTTCAGTTTTTCAATTTTGCAATTCTGCACCAAAATTTGAAAAGACTTATTGTTATCCGAGGGTGGAGGTGACGGCCTTGTGCTGGGAATTGAGTAATATTCCAGCATTCTGCGAAGTCGCTGGTTCTCTCCTGAAGTATCTCCACTTCCCTTCTTAGAGCACGATATTGATCACAAAACTCATCAGCAACCCGTATGGCTTCCTCCACACAAGGGAAAGAGTCGAGGTCCAGAGCAGGCGGAAGAGCTCCCTGCAAGTTATGAGAAAAAGAACGTCCAGTGTTAACCGATCCCACCAAGATTGGCTTACTCCTCGTAGTTTCCCACTCTCCTTTTGCTGATGCTATCTTCTCCTTCTCCTTATTGATCCTTTCATCCATCTCTTCCCTCCAAGGCCCCTTGTCTTTGTTGTTGGAGACCATGGTGCTTCTAGATCAAAACAAATCAAAACAGCTCGAAACAAAACACGACGAGAAAACGATATTACGGACCTCCAGGGGTCCGGGGGATTATATAGCAAATATTTTTACGACAAAAGGAAGGTTCCAGGCCGAAAACGAGTGGAAACGGGACGCCGAGGTGCCGTCACCATAGGTCGGCGCGGCCAGGGTGGGGCCCGCGCCGGCCTGTGGTGACGGGCCCTCGCGCGTCTTTTCCACTCCGTTTCGATTCCGTAATTTTTCATATTTTCCAAAAACTGCAGAAATAATGTTCGGAAAGGTAAACGCGGACTTTTTATTACCTATACTGTTACCTATTCAAAGTCCAGTTCTGGCGGACTGTCAATTTGTCCTTTGATGAAAGCTTCCGGTGTTTCCACTTGAATAATATCAACATCAACATTATAAGAATCACCCGAGATATAATGCTTGAGTCTTTGTCCATTCACCACTTGTGTGGCATTGCCTTGGAGAGAGCTAATTTTAATTGCTCCTGAACGATACACCTCCTCAACAACATATGGTCCTTCCCACTTCGAGAGTAATTTCCCTGCAAAGAATCTGAGACGAGACCGATACAATAGAACTTGATCTCCAACATTAAATTCTCTTTTAATGATCCTTCTATCATGCCATTTCTTAACTTTTTCTTTAAAGAGTTTAGCATTTTCATAAGCTTCACTTCTCCATTCATCTAGAGAACTTAATTGCAACAACCTCTTATTACCGGCTAATTTAGGATCTTTATTTAGTTCTCTAACAGCCCAATAAGCTTTGTGCTCTAGTTCTAGAGGTAAATGACAAGCTTTTCCATAAACCATTTTATAAGGTGACATTCCCATAGGATTTTTATAAGCAGTTCTATAAGCCCATAGTGCTTCTTTCAATTTGCTAGGCCAATTCTTTCTAGATTTATTAACGGTCTTACCTAAGATAGCTTTAATCTCTCTATTTGATAATTCTACTTGACCACTAGTTTGAGGGTGATAAGCAATTCTATGATTAATACCATACTTAGCAAGAGTTTTTCTAAAACCTCCATGAATGAAATGAGAACCTCCATCAGTCATAATATATCTAGGTACTCCAAATCTAGGAAATATAATATCTACAAGCATTTTTATAGAGGTCTCACCATCAGCACTTTTTGTAGGTATAGCTTCTACCCATTTAGTAACATAATCAACAGCGACAAGTATATGAGTGTTACCGTCTGAAGAAGGGAAAGGTCCCATAAAGTCGAATCCCCAACAATCGAATGGTTCAATAACAAGAGTATAATTCATAGGCATTTCATTGCGTCTGGAGATATTACCAACTCTTTGACATTCATCACAAGATAAAATAAATTTCCTTGCATCTTTGAAGAGTGTTGGCCAATAAAAACCTGATTGTAGAACCTTTTGCGCGGTTCTATCTCCAGCGTGATGTCCTCCATAAACACTACCATGACATTTATTCAATATCTCCTGTTGTTCATATTCAGGAACACATCTTCGCATAATACCATCCACTCCTTCTTTATATAAGTGTGGGTCATCCCAAAAATAATGCCTCAAGTCATAAAAGAATTTCCTCCTTTGCTGAGCTGAAAAGGTTGGAGGCAAATACTTCGAAACAATAAAATTAGCATAATCTGCATACCAAGGGCTCTCTCGCGAGCTCACCTTTATTACAGCCAATTGTTCATTTGGAAAACTATCATTAACAGGAACAGGATCATAAGCAATATTTTCCAATCTAGACAAATTATCAGCAACAGGATTATCAGCACCTTTCCTATCTATAATATGTAAATCAAATTCTTGCAACAGAAGTACCCATCTAATAAGCCTTGGCTTAGCATCTTTCTTTGTCATAAGGTATCTAATTGCAGCATGATCAGTATGAATTGTAACTTTCGAATCAACAATATAGGGTCTAAACTTATCACAAGCAAAGACTACAGCTAACAATTCCTTTTCAGTTGTAGCATAATTTCTTTGAGCAGCATCAAGAGTCTTACTAGCATAATGAATAACATTTAATTTTTTATCTACCCGCTGTCCAAGAACAGCGCCTACAGCAAAATCACTAGCATCACACATAATTTCAAAAGGCAAATTCCAATCAGGAGGTTCAACTACAGGAGCAGTTGTTAAGGCTTTCTTTAGAGTTTCAAAAGCTTCCTTACAATCATCATCAAAAACAAAAGGTACATCTTTTTGAAGAAGATTAGTAAGAGGCTTTGAAATTTTAGAGAAATCTTTAATAAATCTCCTATAAAACCCAGCATGACCAAGAACACTACGAATACCTTTAACATCCCTCGGATAGGGCATCTTCTCAATTGCTTCAACTTTAGCTCTATCAACTTCAATACCTCTCTCGGAAATTTTATGTCCCAATACAATTCCTTCATTAACCATAAAGTGGCATTTCTCCCAATTAAGAACAAGGTTAGTTTCTTCACATCTCTGCAAAACTTTATCGAGGTTTCGCAAGCAATTATCAAAAGAATTCCCATAGACAGAAAAATCATCCATGAACACCTCTACAATACTTTCGCAAAAACCATGAAAAATAGCAGACATGCATCTTTGAAAAGTAGCAGGAGCATTACATAAACCAAAAGGCATACGCCTATAAGCATAAGTTCCATAAGGACAAGTAAAAGTGGTTTTCTCTTGATCTTTAGCTTTAACAGCAATTTGTGAAAACCCAGAATAACCATCAAGAAAGCAAAAATGAGTATTTTTAGACAACCTCTCTAACATTTGATCAATAAAGGGTAAAGGGTAATGATCTTTCTTAGTAACTTTATTAACTTTTCGAAAATCAATGCACATTCTATAACCTACAACTATTCTTTGAGGAATAAGCTCATCATTATCATTAGGCACAACAGTCATTCCTCCTTTCTTAGGAACACAATGAACAGGACTAACCCATCTACTATCAGCAATAGGATATATAATACCAGCTTCAAGGAGTTTTAATACCTCGTTCCTTACCACTTCCTTCATCTTCGGAATTAGACGACGTTGATGTTCAACAACAGGCTTTGCATCATCTTCCATATTAATAGCATGTTGGCAAATCGAAGGAGAAATCCCTTTCAAATCATCAAGAGTATAGCCAATAGATCCTCGGTGTTTCTTCAATATTTCCAATAACCTTTCTTCCTCGATCTCTGAAAGCTTAGAACTAATAATAACAGGATATATTTTCTTATCATCAATATGAGCATATTTAAGATTATCAGGTAAAGGCTTTAAATCAAAAACAGGATCTTCCTTTGGTGGCGGTGTTGTACCCAAATCTTCCACCGGTAAATCATGCTTGAGAATAGGTTGGCGACGAAAAATTTCCTCAAGCTCATCTCTTTCTTTTCTAAAAGCTTCACTTTCACTATTCTCCAAATGTTGCTGCAAAGGATTATTAGGAACAAGAACAATAGATGCACACTGCTCCATTTTAAAATCATTACTAGGCAAGTCAGTTTTATAAGGAGTTTTGGTAAATTTAGAAAAGTTAAATTCATAAGGTTCACCAGCAAATCTAGTCAAAATTTTCTCTTTCTTACAATCTATAATAGCTCCACAAGTATTTAGAAAAGGTCTACCAAAAATGATAGGACAATGATCACTAGCAGCAGAACCAAGTACCAAAAAGTCAGCAGGATATTTAATCTTACCACATAGAACTTCCACATCTCGAACAATACCAATTGGAGAAATAGTTTCTCTATTAGCCAGATGAATAACCACATCAATATCTTCAAGTTCACAAGAACCAATTTCGTGCATAATCTCCGTGTAAAGCTCATAAGGAATAGCACTAACACTTGCACCAATATCACATAAACCATAATAGCAATGATCACCAATTCTAACAGATAGCATAGGAACACTAACTTGTTTGGATTTATTAGGATGTGAAACAATATTAGAAGCATCTTCACAGAAAATAATATGACCATCCTCCACATTTTCAGTCACAAGATCTTTAACTATTGCAACAGCAGGTTCAATTTTAATTTGTTCTTCAGGTTCTTTAGGTTTCTTTTCACTTTTATTAACTGCACTAGATATGACAGAGTACTCCTTCATTTTAGCAGGGAAAGGAGTTTTTTCAATATAAGCTTCAGGAATAACATTATCAACAGTTTCAACCACTACACATTTGTTTACAGATGAATCAATTTTATCTTTATACGGTTCATGATACTTATCAAAATTCTTCTTAGGCAGTTCATAATGAGAGGCAAAAGCTTTATAAAGATTTGCAACAACTTGGGAATCAAGACCATATGTAGCACTCATATTATGAAATTTATCAGTATCCATAAAAGCTTCAATGCATTTATAATCATAAATTATACCTGATTCTCTATCTTTGTCGTTCTCCCATCCTTCAGTATTTTCTTGGATCCGATCAAGAAGGTCCCTTTTAAACTCTTCATTCTTGCGTGTAAATGATCCAGAACAAGAAGTATCCAGCAAGGTCTTGTCTTGAAAAGAAAGTCTTGCATAGAAATTATCAATAATAACATTACCAGGAAGCTCATGAATGGGGCATTTGAGCATTAAAGACTTCAATCTCCCCAAGCTTGGGCAATACTTTCTCCATCATGAGGCCAGAAATTATATATGCGGTTCCGATCTTTGTGAATTTCACTTGGAGGATAAAATTTGGAATAGAATAAAGGCACAATGTCCTCCCAATCAATAGAATCACCATTCTTCAGCAATTTATACCAGTGCGCCGCTTTACCAGACAGCGATATAGTGAATAGTTTCTTCCTAACTTCATTCATAGAAATACCTGCACATTTGAATAACCCGCATAATTCATGCAAAAACAGTAAATGATCACCAGGATGGACAGTTCCATCCCCTTCATAGCGGTTATCCATAACACGTTCAATAATTTTCATAGGTATTTTATATGGTACTACTTCCTCACCTGGCGCTTCATCCACTACCGTTGCAGTAGTAGTAGATTTCCCAAATAGAAATTGAAGAGAGGATCTCTCCATAATGATTTATAGCAGCAGGCAGAAATAAAATCAGCACAAACAGTAAATTTCCTTACCAATTCCACTTACCAATAGCGCTTCACTCCCCGGCAACGGCGCCAGAAAATAGTCTTGATGACCCACAAGTATAGGGGTGTATCGTAGTATCTTCGATAAGTAAGAATGTCGATCCCAACGAGGAGCAGAAGGTGTTGGCAGCAGTTTCGATGGAGGATTCACTGTAAATGCTCACAGATATCAGGGGGTTTTGATATTGCAGATAAATAAAGTACAAGTAAATAAAATGCGAGAGAAATAATTGCAGCGAGTGGCCCAATCCTTTTTAGCACAAAGGACAAGCCGGTTTGATTACTTATAATGACCAAACGTTCCTGAGGACACATGGGGATTTTAGTCTAGTACTTTCGCTTCATGTGGTTTAATAATCTTCATTGTTTTGATAAGTGTTGTGTGGGTGAACCTATGCTAATGCACCGCCCTTCCTAGGACTAATACATACTTGTGATTATACCCCTTGCAAGCATCCGCAACTACAAGAAAGTAATTAAGATAAATCTAACCACAGCCTTAAACTCTGAGATCCTGCGATCCCTCCTGCATCGATATACTAACGGGGGCTCAGGTTTCTGTCACTCCGGCAACCCCGCAATTAGCAACCGAATACAAGATGCACTCCCCTAGGCCCATAAATGGTGAAGTGTCGTGTAGTCGACGTTCACACGACACCACTAGAAGAATGACACCACAACTTAAATATCATAACATTGAATATTACTCAACCATAATTCACTACTAGCATTTAGACTTCACCCATGTCCTCAAGAACTAAACGAACTACTCACGAGACATCATATGGAATACAATCAGAGGTGATATGATGATGAATAACAATCTGAACATAAACCTTGGTTCAATGGTTTCACTCAATAGCATCTACAACAAGTATAGAATAATGCCGGGAGAGTTTCCCCTATCAAACAATCAAGATTTAACCCGAATTGCTACAGCGATGACGAGGTGCAGCGGTGGTGATGGCGGTGTAGATGGTGGAGATGATGATGATGATGATGGAGATGATGTCCCGCTCGATGACGATGGCGATGGCGTCGATTTCCCCCTCCGGGAGGAATTTCCCCGGCGGATTCCTGCCCGCCGGAGAGCTCTTTTCTCTCTGGTGTTCTCCGCCCCGCAGAGGCGGCTGTAACCCTTCGTGAGGTCCTCTCGTGGCTTAGGTTTTCGGGACGAAGTACGCGAAGAAAAGGAGGCGAAAAGGGTCGTGGGCCCCCAGAGCATAGGGTGGCGCGGCCAGCCATGGGCCGCGCCGCCTATGGTCTGGGCCCACCCCCTCTTCCTTCCTGCTCCCTCCGTCATCTGGAAAAATAGGAATTTACGTGAAATTCCCTTCCACGGTTGATCTTCCGAAATATTGCGTTCGACGGTGCTTTTTCCAGCAGAATCCTGGCTCCGGTGCTTGATCCTCCAATAATGATGAAACATGCAAAATAGATGAAATAACATAAGTATTGTGCCCCAATATGAAATATATCAATGAATAACAGCAAATTATGATACAAAATAGTGATGCAAATTGGACGTATCAGTCATCGGCATCAAGTTCTCGGAACTTGAAAAAGTTTACGGTGTTTGACTTAGCATTTTTTACACCCTGTACATAACTATTTCATATTTATCTACAGGCTCGGGGGCTACTCCCATCGGGAGCGCTTCCGCGCACCCGATAAAAAATATGGCAACCTCGCCAACAAAGAAGAATAAAGTTGAAGACATCGGCATCAACAATCAAGATTTTCGAGTAGTACAACTTGAGTCTATGTGTGGCTGCAAGCACCCGCCCATAGACTCGGGGGCTACTCCCATCGGGAGCGCTTCGCGCACCCGACAGAAAGCTACTTCGACTCTATATCAAGCACAAGATTCAACAGATGATCAAGACATTCGGCGAAGGCAACTTTAGTCCCTGCCCGAAGCTTCACTTCGGCCAGACACTCGGGGGCTACTGATGTGGGCATAACCCTTCGGGTACTCGACATTACCATACCCGGTGTAAATTATGAAGCTGGACCAGCACAAGGAATCGACGAGCTGGACCCGCAAGGGATATCAACTTGGACAGCAAGGAAAGAAGACTCCAATACGAATCCTACTAGGACTCTTGTAAACCCTAGCTTGGCTGATATATAAAGCCAGGCAGGGGCACCCCTGGGACACGCAATCAGAAACATAATTTTAGAGGCAACACGCCTAGACACCGCAACCCGCGGATTAGAACTAGACTAGATCCAACAACTCCGCCTATGGCGGCCCCCTGTATACATATATTCATATAGTGGATTGCTAGCAGGACGTAGCGACCCTCCACCGCGGGGGCGTGAACCTGGGTACGTCGTGTACCGCCTCGCTCCCGGAACTTCCGTCGTCGCCTTTCTCTAAAACCCAAGCCCCTCATGGTGGGCATTGCCGAGGAACCGCCTCGACAGCTGTCGTCGTGATTGCCGGAGGGTGAGCACAGAGGGGCTTCCCTCCCAATCCTTATCGATAGAGAGGGACTTGGGACAAGAAGGTGAGGTTCTCGTACGTGGATGATCACCTAGCAGGCCAGCACCCAGGCGTGCCCCACCCCCGTGCGCCTACGCCGGCGTCATGTGCACACCGACAAAGACTACCCGCCCGCTCGCTTATGTGCGACACCGGCCTTTTAGACTCCCCCGGCCTGACTCCCCGCCCCCGTGTTTATTTTTGGTAGCCTGGAGTTGTAGATGAGCGAGATAGGGAGCACGGTTAGCAAGAGGATAAGCACCCATATTTTAAGGTGTGTGATCCTTTTTTGTTTGTTGAGATGTGGAAGGAGGAATGGTATTTATGTAATTTGTGAAAGTGTGACACCAGGCATACCCAGCTTTCACCTTAATAGTTTGGTAGTGTGGAGTTGTAGATGAGCGAGATAGGGATCATGGTTAGCAGGAGGATAAGCACCCATATTTTAAGGCGTGCCATATTTTTTTGTTTGTTGAGATGTGGAAGGAGGAATGATATTTATGTAATTTGTGAAAGTGTGACACTAGGCATACGCAACTTTCACCTTGATAGTAAAGATAAATAATCACGAGTGTGGCATGTCGCTGCACTAAAGTTGCTCCATTTTTCAACGGAATTCATCCACATTTTGATCTCATACTGGTTGGGGTAGGGATCTATGTGGCGGCGACCGATGTTGAGGAGGGGGTGGCGCTCAACAAATATATTGGTGAGTGGAGGAGGCGTTGCTGAGGATGTGGAGGCTCTCCTAAAGTTGAACCGCGATGGCACGATCGTTTGCAAAGGAGATGTAGGTGAATTTATTTTCTGAGGATGTGCAGGCTCTCCTGAACTCAAACTGGAACGGCGTGGTTGCTTGCGAAATAGATGGCGGCGGAGTTGTTGCCAACAATGTGCAAACTTTCTCAAACTCCGATGGGGACGACACGATTATTTCTGAAGGAGATGGCAGCTCTGTGATTTACGCAGCTACGTATGATGAATGTCCAAATGTTGTAACAGATCTTTATACTGTATTTACTATATAAACATTTTACAATTTTCTTCTTCTTGATCTAATCATGTCAACATCATTACCAAACTTATAGCAAAGGGTGTACTTCTCCATAGATCACGCATATGAATTTGGATTTTTTTGTATTATTTGATATACATACACACATACGGACTGTAGAGTCATACCCCCCCCCCCCCAATTTATTGACGCATATCTTTAGCTCTAAGAGCAATTACCACACAATAATTATGCACCAACAATTGTACAACAATGTACAATTTTTTTAAGGTAGTTTTCCAACGGTATTCGTCACATTTGGACGGGAATTTTTCGATGCAAACTTTTGGCATCAATAGTAATTTCCCAGCATCAATGTTCCACCTCATGGGTACTATAGAGCCCTATGTTTTAGCCAATCAGCAGTCGCCACGTCTGCAGTTTATATGGGCAATAATTTATTTTTTGCCAGAAAATTGTAACTTCGTTTTTGCCAGAAATTAACCAATGCAAATCTTTCCCATCAGTACTCGTCATGCATCGACGGTAGTTCTTCGACGCAACCCTTCAACCCAAACAGTAATTTTCCGCCCGTAATTATTCAATATTAATTTTCCAACTGCGCCTGATCCTCTAGCGGTAATTTCCAGCAGCTGCTGCGTACCCCACGATAAATAGTAATTACCCCATTTGTATTTTCTTTGCGAGAATTTTTTCAGATGCAAATATTAAACCCAACAGTAATTGCCTGAATGTAGTTACAGTAGTCACTCTTCAACAGTTCGTATTTTTAGACATCATTTTTTAGCCGTGCTAGACACGCTTCGACAGTAATTCTTCGAGGCAAATCGCATTTTTTCTTCAGCAATTATTCATACGGGTAAATTTTCAAGGTCATGTAATTTTCTAGCGATAATTTCTCTATACCATCCGTGTACTCACGATGAACGGTAATTCCCAATTTGTATTTTTTCCTAAAATTTTCCAATCCAACTTTTTAGCTTCAATGAGAGCGGTGTGCTACCACGTCGGTACCACTTTCTAACACCTTTTTTTTACAATTGAGATCACCTCTACTGTTAAAACTTTTCAAAACTTTTACAATACATTTTGAACATCAACATGCATGGATCAATCTTGAGGAGCGCCGTGCCTCACCTGATAAAATAATGATCTCTCAGCGTTCCATTACATCATGCACTCTAGAGCTCCAATTTTAACTAATTAGCTGTGGTCACGTTTGCAGTTTCTTCATCACACTGCCATGAACAGTAATTTCATCTCCTCTTTTTTCCGAAAAGTTGTAACTTCAGTTTTTTGCCAGACATTTTGCAGCGCAAATCTTTAGCTCCATCAATAATTACTCAACCGTAATTATTCAGTAGTATTCTACAATGGTGTATAATTTTCTCAGGCCTTATTTTTGGCCTCTCAGCTCGCACATTCGCTACAGTACACAGCGATGAAAAGTAATTTCATCTCCTTTGCTGGAAAGCTATAACTTTGTTTTTGTTTTGCCGGAAACTGTCCAATGCATATCTTTACCTCAAACAGTAATTACCCGATGGTAATTACAATTGTAACTCTACAACGGTGTGTATTTTTTCGACGGTATTTTCCGCATGCTTTGACTGTAATTCTTCGACGCGAACCTTCAGCCACAACGGTGATTTTCCGCCGATAATTATTCAACAGTAATTTTCCAACGACATGTAAATCCTCCGGCCATAATTCCTCTATACCATCCGCATACTCGCGATGAACGGTAATTCCCCGTTTGGTATTTCCCCCCTGAGTTTTTTGATGCAAATCTTTAGCTCGTATGGTGTGTCGTGCCGCCGCGTCGGTACCGCTATCTAATCCCTTTTTTACGATTAAGATCACCACCCGCGGTTAACGCTTTTCAAATATTACCAATACATTGCGAACATCAATATAGCCCCACGGGTGTGTCGCCGCGCCTCACCTTCCGAGTACAAACATATTATTAGGACCTTAAATTAACGACGGTTTACCTGTCATGATAGCGGGCACATGTAGACCAGACGTAGGGATCTTGTTGCGGATGTTCCTCGCATTGGCTATAAAATTATAAATAATCAAGGCATGGCATTGTCATGGGACAACTCAAATAATATTGAGTGACTCATAAAGACTAGCAAGATCTTTTGACATGC
Source organism: Lolium multiflorum (assembly GCA_030979885.1). Classification (NCBI taxonomy): domain Eukaryota; kingdom Viridiplantae; phylum Streptophyta; class Magnoliopsida; order Poales; family Poaceae; genus Lolium; species Lolium multiflorum. The sequence continues at coordinate 49,876,424 of CM061752.1, read as the reverse complement.
AGAGATTCCAAAGAAGCAAACAAAGCTTCCTTATGCTCATTATATGTTAGAAATCCCGTTGAAGAATGTTGCATTGGTTTGATCATCGACTATTAAATAAAACAATAGTCAAATAAGTAATTAAACAATGTGTATCTCATGTAAAATGCAAGATCTCGTTTTGTAATGGGGTCCTGCGAGTAAAAGGATGAAAAATGAGGCTTCCTGTTATGATCATTATACATGTGGCACCGTTATAGAATATGGTGCCGATTTAATCATGGGTCAACTTAATAAAGTGAAGGACCAATAGGCATTTTAACTACAATATTACATGCCAACATATTGGGGTGATTAGAAAAGTAGCAGTGCTTGGATGGTGCACTCGAGGGTGGAGGGGCAGTTGCGAGCAGGATGGTGCGGTTGAGGTCAAGCGGCAGAGAGTTCATGCATCAACGGTCGAGGGCAGATGATATGGTCGGGGTCTCCAAGGAGGTGCATGTCTTCGCGGTCGTTTGGGTATACCCCCCGTCATGGCAGAGAGTTGGACGCCGTCCCGCTGCGGTCGATGTCGATGGTAGCATAGAGGTTTAGGCATCTTCAATGGCCCGATGCAAACATACCAAGCGTGTTTATTGCGGTCCACATGGACAGAAAATGAGTAAAATCATAACCCAGCGGTCCCATGCATTCTCAGTTCAAATTTGGGCTACCAATGGGTCGGCGCAGACACAAGCAATATCTGCACGTGTCGCTCTCAACTTACCTAGGGATCCATCCGCCTGCTTGCCCCTCTTAATTGCTGATACCGTTTGTTCGGGATGTAGCTCCCAGAGGCCGCATTTCGCACCAACGTTCTAGAGTGCACTTGGTTGCGTCATTCCAGGACACTAATTGCCGCACTTCTGCGTTTTTTTTTAAACAGAAACACAGCACTTTATTGATCAAATAACATCAGTACACAGAGTCTTCCGAATAGAAATCGGAGTAGAACGGGAAATAAAACCTAGGCTAGAAACATCACAAGTCCTAGCCAAAATGTGTGCCGCTTCATTCAACGAACGCATGACATGATGAAAGATGGCCCCTTCGAAAACCACCACCATCCGTTTGACATCAGTCACCACTGAACCCACCAGGGAACGATCTTCTTGAGAGGAGCAGAGCCGCTGAACAAGCGAGAGACAGTCTGATGCAACGAGGAGTAGTTATCCCATCTTACTTTTATATGTTTAATTGTGAATTATGTTCTTTATTTTCTGCACTCATTGCATACAATAAAGCTACTTAAAGTAGCCTTTTTACTAGAGTGATTCTCCATAGGGCTCTTCATCAACACTGATACTACGCGATAAGAGCACACGCTCGAGTGCCGACAGTCACGTGACGCGCCGTGCTGGTCGGTTGCATTCTCGCGCGCACTCGATCGCTGCCGAGTAAATGACAAAAAACTACCACAATTGTGACGGTCGTGTCACGAAACTACCAAATACGTTCGATTTGTCACATGACTACCATTTTTGAGGCATGGTTGTGACAAAGAGCACTAATTTTCCAATTTGCGCATCTTAATCCAGTTTCTGACAGCTGGAACCCACTGTCAGATCCTACGTGGCAAAAACCAATAACTTGTTTATGCTCATTTTACAAAAGACCCCCTACTTCCCTTTCCCGAAAGCAATCAACTCCCAACCAGCATCTTCCTCGTTCCCGGCCACCGTCCGAGCACGAGCTCCTCCATCTCGCTGGCCTCGGCTTCCTCCCTGACGACGGGGGCTCGCGACGGTGGGGGCGGGGCGTACGGCGACGGGCGAGCATGGCGGCCAGGCGGGGCGCGCGGCGGCGGGCACGCGTGCTGCTGCAGGTGGGGCGCGCGTGGCGGGCGGGCACGGCGAGCAGGCGCACACGACGGCGGGACAGGGCGCGCAGCGGCGGGCAGGCGCTGCTGCAGGTGGGGCGCACGACGGCGGCGGGCGGGCAGAGCTGCAGGCAGGGCGTGCGACGGCGGCGGCCGGGCAGGCACGACGTCGGCGGGCGGGCAGAGCTGCAGGCGTGAGGCGCAACAGTGCGTCCGGGCGCCCCGCGTCCTAGGCGGCGCGTCCATCTGCGCGGCGGCAGGCGAGCAGGCGCGCGGTGGAGCAGCACGGCGGAGCGGCGAGCAGGTGCGCGGCGGCGTGCAGCGGTGGGCATGCGCACGGCGGCAGGCGCGCGGTGGAACGTCACGGCGGATCGGCGAGCAGGTGCGCAACGGCGTCCAACGGTGGGCATGCGCGCGGTGGCAGGCGAGCAGGCGCGTGCGGCGGGCATGCGCACGGCGAGCGGCGGCGGGCATGTGCCCTGCGGGCATGCGCGCGGCGCGTGTGGCAGACAGGCGAGCAGACGCGCGCGCGGCAGACAGGCGCACGGCGAGCGGCAGCGGGCATGCGTGCGGCGCGCGCGGCAGACAGGCGAGCGGCGGCGGGCATGCGCGAGACGCATCAGCGGGCATGCGCGCGGCGGTTAGGCATGCATGCGCGCGGTGGGCATGCGTGCATGCGGCAGCAGTTGCCAGTTGATGATTTCTATTTTCTTCATTTATCTTTCTTTATTTTTTATGTGAGATATTGGACCTATGAGTGACACAAAATATATTCTAAGGTTATATCTGCAAAATGTAACTAGCAGTTGGGTTTTTATCTGCCACGTAGTCTTGACAAGTGGGGCCAAATAGTCAGAAAACGATTTAACACGTCTAAATAGCAAAATCAGTGCTCTTTGTCACGAACATGCCCCAATAGTGATGTCATGTGACAAAACAAACACGTTTGGTAGTTTTATGACACAACTGCCGTAATTGTGGTAGTTTTTTGTCATTTACTCATCGCTGCCTGTCCAACTGATCCATACAGGCAGTAAGCTCTGTCAGCAAGATCGATACAGTTCAGTTTACAACGCTTTGTCCATCTCTCTCTCTGTGTGTGTGTGTGCACAGCAGTCAAAGATATCTAAGCTTCACTTTAACTTGACCACACAATTGTCTTCTGGTCCCTTCTAGTGTGTGTGTACGTGTCCTGTACTCAAGCCAGCTAATATAAATGGAAACGTACTCTTCTCAAAAAAAAAATAACTTGACCATGGTCGGCACTGCACATTGTCTTTTCACGCTGGTCACGGTAGAAGGTCAAATCACCTCGGAAAAGTATTGTATGGCCCTCACAATCACTATCACGATCAACTCGAACGCGCAGGCTCAGCTTGATTATCAAGAGCGGCTCCACGGAAATCGGAACGGCCGCCCAGGTTCGCGACAGCGGAAGCCCGCCATCAACAACCTCTGCCTTGTCCTCTTCCCTACGAGAGAAAAGCAGGACCCTCTCCTCATTGTAGAACTCGTGGTGCGCCGAGATTTTGCCGTCGACATAGCAGGCGCCAGCGCCACTTGCAGATACCAGATCGAGGGTTACTTGCACATTGACCTGTATAGCGGTGTGCATCGGGATGAAAGTCAAAACCATTCTATGTCTGCGGGCGGTTGACAGGGTTTGCGTCATGACACGGTTGCAGTCATGCGCGTCCACCGCGATTGATGATAACCCTGTTGCGCGACTTTGATCATAACCTCCATGTCGCTGACATGTCAGTGACACAAGGGGGGTTATGATCAAAGTCGCGCCAACTGGTGGGGTTATCATCAAATGCCCCGCGAACATGAGCAATCCAACGTCCTCTTTCTCTCCAGCGTCCTCGTCCCCTGGGATCTTGATTTCCATGTAGAAGTCGTCCTCAAGTGCCACACCGTCCGCGTGGAGTATCAGATTACCATGTGAATCGAGGTTCCTTACGTCTGAATTCCCCTAGTTTGGGGGAGCAGTAGTATAGGGAACGATGATTAGAGCATCCCCACTCGTTGGCGCTTCCCACACTCAAATTTGGCGAAATTTTCTTCTGGATTGGAGGAAGATTTGGCGTGGGGAGTAGTAGTTTCCAGCCGCGTGCCCAGGCGAAGTCGACGAGGCGAATTTAAAAAACGAAAACTTGACAAACTACGGCTAAAAACGGGTGAATATAGACTAAATTTAATGATATTTATTACATAACGGGCGGAGTTCATACATAGAGGCCGAACTATATTTCGAATTCGGCTAGGGGAATTCAAATGCTAATTTTAAAACACGGCGCTCTACATGCCGAAATGGCGGTAGAACACCGTGTAGTCGCCGCGTTGTCGTCGTGAGCGTGCGTCGTTGACCTTCGGCGCGGCCGGCTGCCGCTGCCCACGGCGTCCCCACCCGGGATGGCTTGTACCATTCGTCGTCGGAGGACTCGAGGTCGACGACGGGGACAGCGACGCCGGATGGAGGTGTCGCAGACGGCGGTAGCGCGCGACATCGTCGTTGGCGGTTGAGGCGCGGCGAGGGCGGCGGCGCGGCCGTGTCTAGCGATCGCCGCGCACTCCGCCCTGGCGCTCCTGGGGCGCGCCGCCGGTCCCATGCGGCGTCGTCCGCGCGCTTCTCCTCCTCCATGTCCTTCGCCGACTTTGCGATCCCTCGCCATCGGCGTCCTCGCGCTTGCCTCCTCCGAGCTGGGATTGCGGCGGCTCTTCTCCGTCCTCTCGCGGCACGGAAGGCTGTGCGGATGACGAGGCGCCGCACGCGCCTTCGGTCGGCGGAGACGCCGCTCCTTCTTGACGCGCACCGGCGTCGAAGGCGCGCGTCTCCTTCCTCTTCACCGGCGCCAAGGATGACCCCGCGCCGATCCGGAAGACGACGAGCCGCAGCCATGCGCCGTGGCTGCCGGACGTTTCCCGCGGCGGCTCGCGCCGATGCCCTCGATGGAGGGGGCATCGTGAGCACCGAAGTTGCCGCCCTCGATGTGCTCGAGGACGGCCTCGAGTCTCCCGCCCGGCGCTCCACCAACGTCGGCGGCGGACGGAGGCGAGGCGGCGGGCCGTCGTACGAGGCGAGCTCCCGCTCCCACCGCCGCAGGAAGTACGAGTTCCACGCCGTGTAGATCTCGGGGGGTGGCGTGCCTCGCGCGCTCCTCATCCGTCAAGGTCATCCGCGCCTCCTCGATGGCGACGTCGAGGAGTTGGCCCCGAGGCGGCGGCGGGATTGGTACGCCGCCACGACTTAGCCGCCACCCACCGCCGGGAGGCCGTGTCCTGGCGGCGTGGGTACCCCGCCCGGTGGAGGAGCTGCCCTCCACGCGTGGAGCGAAGCGGCGGCCGTTGCTGGCGCGCCGTCGTCGTCGGAGAACGCCATCGTCGGAGAGAGAGAGTGGAGGGAGAGCGGCACGGGGTAGGCCCGGCGAGCGGGGCGGGAGAGGGGCCGGGCGCGGGGATTAATGCCACGTGGAGGCGACGCGTCACAGTGCCGGCACGAGCGCGGAAGACGCGCGCGCGGAAGACGCGACATTAACTCCTCGCGTGGCCGGCGAATGCACCAGCGCAGCTTTACAGCGTGCGGAAGACGATGCGATGAGGACGACGGTTTCTCGCCGACAAGTTGGGGCCACCGTACGCGCGGAAGTTTCTCGGTATTTCGCGCTCGTCCGAGTCCCGAGCGCCCCGGGGGGCCGGGGATGGCGTGGAATCGCCGGATGAATTTGGGCCCAATTCCGACAAAAACGAGGAACCGGGGACACGAATGAGCCGGATTACGGCCTCGTCGGGGGACGAGTGGAGATGCTCTTAGAGTCATAGGCGTATAAATCCCCCACGAACTGGAAGCGCGGAGAGACAGCCAGCAGCTCCACGAGGTACCTAGAAGCGGTGTAAGATAGCTGTATGTTGATGTTGTCTCCAGAATAGCTAATTCTTTGATTTCGTAATCTATCTCTCGCATCATCATCGCTCATGAACGCAGAATAGTCGATGTTACCGAGGACTTCATCGTCCAGGCTTCTGCCCGCGGCATCCCAATCGATGCTACTGTCGTCGTCGTCGTCATGTTGCGGGTTGTAGTTGTCGTCTTCATCAAGACCAGGAGATTCTTCTTCTGCCCATCCCGTTCCCTTGATGGCGGCAGGGATGGTTTCTTTTCCCGTACCCCTCGCCGTTTCTCCACGAAAAATAAGTCGTCGGGCAATATCTCGAGTGCAGTAATACATAATTCTAGCGGGCTCAGTGATGCAGGCCTGTTTCAGGAGAAATATAACAGCATTGCTTCGATAGATCTATATCGATCTGGTAAAAATTATTTGGAATAGCTAGCTAGAAGGGCTTGTAACAAGACCTGGAGATCCCACAAGCCCTCAAATAAGCTCTTCCGAGCGGCCAGCCGGCAGAACCGCTCGTCGCCATACCCCGCAGTCCCGCACTCACGCGGGCATGCAAGCCGGCCCTTCGCCCAGGTCGGCGGAGGTAGCCCTCGGCAGCTAATGAAACCCTAGATCGATCGACCCGAAGGTGTTGCCCTTCCTGATCGAGCATTTATACTGTACGGAGTTTTTCCAGACAAGTCTTAACCAGAGTAGCGTTCCGTATTTAGGAATACTACCGCAATGTCCCGAACTGTTTTTCTGAAACTGAGAAACGGCAAGAAAAAAAAGGCTCCTCCGCCCAGATTGAACAACTAATGCGAACTTTTGGCTCTCGGGTGCTACACACCCCCATACACCCCCTAAATTGTAGTAATTTAAGAAAGTCAAAAAAAAATTAAACATTCCTAGAAACCAAGGATAATCAAGTTTGTACTCATAAAATTTTTTGGAAAATAAATGATTTCCATGGTCTTTGAGGAAAAATAGATAAAATTATAACGAATATAAAGTGAACAGTATCTAGTCATGGGGCGTTTCAAGTTTTTTTTTACCCAGGATAGTAAAGATATAATGAAAGTAATTCCCTAGAGAAATATTTTATACAAGTACAATATCTAATCATCTTTGATTTCAAAAAAAAATCAATTTTTTTAACCTTTTCCTGAATTATTTTTTATTTTTCTATATATGGGGGTGTGTATCACCCGAGAGCTCCTATGCATTTCCCATGGAACGACTAACTACTAATCGATATTGACAACTGCAATTTGCCAATGCATCGCCACCTAGCGGATCAAATGATTAGATCGATCAATCAGCTAGCTTCCTATCATCCTACGTATCCAAAGCCAGAATCAATCAAGCACATTTGTAGTCTAGCTGGCTTGGAAAATTTGATCTTACCCTACCTCTATTGTTCTGCCTATCTGTGCAACCGCTCATAATGCAACTGAAGCTAGAGGGTGGAACTTACTTATACCGCTAATTCCAGCTTCCGTATCTATTAGCTTCCAAGTTGTTTAAAGTTATGTTCCAAACAAAATCTAGATAATATTAACGACCATAATATATCCATCTTCGATTGCAAATTGTTTGTTTATTTTATTTTCGTCCAAGAGCACACATCTATGAGTTATGTGCCTTAAAATACACAATTAGTGAACCGAAACTAGACCAAATCGATATGTACAAGGAAAAAAGGAGAGAGGCGGGTCTGAAGCGGCCGTAGAACCCATTTGGGGTTTCGGCACCCTCATCGGCAACGTCGCCGGTCCACTACGTCTCCGGTGACCTCACGGCCTTGGAGGTGTGGCGGACCACGGACCCTCGCCGGTGGGGTGGGGGGAGGGTCCGTTCTTTGTTTATGTTCTTTTTTAGCGTCTTCTTCGGAATGGTGAGGCAGTGGCTATAATGTCCTCCCTGCGATATCCTAGCCCTGGTGGTGCATCTAGCATCAGCGGAGGACGCTTGTAGTCGTGTGTCCCACTTATCTCCTGGGATTCAATCGGTTTCCGTATTCATTTGTGTGGTTTCAGGTCAGTCTCCTTCGATCTACGAATGTCATCACTGGCGATGATTGTTGCTCTAGTGCGTTGGTCATTTGGGGTCTTAGCATGACAAATTCTCGTCTATCTACTACAATAAGCTCTGGTATAACAAGATTTTTCCATCTCCGATGATGTAGGGTCGAACACGGCGGCACTCCTTCGGTTCACGCTAGTGTGTTCTAATCGTCGCTAGGTGGTTCAAAGACCAATTTGTATCTTCTATTACTTTTGAGACTCATTGTATTATTGTTGGTGTTTACTAATAGTTCAGTGGAATTTCATAAAAAATACACATATTAATTTTTGTTTTGTTTTGAAATGGGAACATAACACCGGCCTCTGCATCAATCAATGCACACAGCCTCATTTATTGCCAAGTTTCAGAGATTCAAATCTTACATATCAAGAATCACAAAAAATGTATATAAAATAGCCAGAAAAATAAAAAAGCAGCGCCTATTTATCATTGAAGACGGCTAGGAAGCCACCACCCAACCAGGTTGTAGATATCCCGTGCGGCTGTCTCCAGACGAGTGCACCCAGAATCAATAGGTGCTCGTTGCGCTTCCGGTAGCGGAAAGGACCAGTCATGGATCCAGTAGGTAGCCATACGAATATTCTGTAAAAAATGAGGAGTTCCATGCTTGTTAAAAATAACATCATAACCACATACATTCGTTCATAAGCAAACCACGGGCGTGAACTCTCGCGACCATGGGGGCGACGGGCGCGTCCGCGCCGCCGCCGCGCTGATCTCCGTCCCCGTGCCTCCCCTGCCTCGGCGCCTCCCAGATCCGGATTCCCCTCCTCGCTCTCCCCCCGTCCCTCCCGCTGGCCCACGCTGCCGTCGCCGGTGGAGCGAGAGCTGCACTCTCCTCGGCGGTGCCCAGACCCCGATCTCCTGCCTCGCCTCGGCTCGACGGGGCCTCCGCAACGCCCCCATCGCTTCGCCTCCTTCGTGCCCCGCTGCCTGGCTCGGTCTCGCGACGGTCGCCGTTCTCGCAGCCTGGCGCCATGGCTGCCGAGCCCCCTGCTCCGCTTCATCCGCTGCCGCCGCCGGGCTCCCTCCCGCCGTCTCCGTTCGAGCCTACGGTCTTCTCCTCCGCGTAGAGGAAGCTCCTCTGCAGCTACCGAAGCACCCCTGCTGTTGCCACGGACTCGCATGAGTTGGAGCCTTCCTGCGCTTCGCCCCGTGCGCCCCCGCTCTTGCCGCGAGCCCGCACGAAGAGGGGGGCTGGCAGCAAGGGAGTTCTGGTCGTCACTCTTGCCGCACCTTTCCGCCGCCTTCTCCGCGGGGGGAAGCTCTGGAGCGGAGCCTTGCCTTCAAGAGATGGGCTCGTGGGCGGTGCTTCCGCTGCCTTGAGCGCGGCCACCACGTCGGCACCTGCCGGGAACCCTTCCGCTGCATTCGCTGCCGCCGTCCGGGTCACCGGGAGCGTAACTGCCGCCGTCGCTCTCCAGTCGGCAGCTCTCCTACCCCGCGAAGCTGCTCTCCTTCTGTTGGTCTTCCTCGCCCTGCCCAGGCTCGGAGTTGGGCCGAGGTTGTGCGCCATTCGCCGCATGCATCTGTGCCACCATCTTCCCCTCCTGG